>LPNX011186818.1:11708-23360 GCA_001517045.1 Pseudotsuga menziesii | reverse complement strand
ATTGAACATAACACTTGATACCGCACCATAAAGGCCAAAGAGAAGGTAATTGCAATCTATAACTATGATCCAAGCAACATTTAAAAGATAAAACCTACTCATTATTAAGATAACTCAAATTTTAATATAAACCATGAGAAGAACTCAACCATATGATAATTTATATTTTATAATAACATCTATGATAAAATAATACATGTATGAAGTTCCTTCTTTTGAAAACACATCACGCCTACAACAATCTTGGTGATCCTTGTTATTATTGCTTGGATTTTTAAAGAATTCAAGTGGTGGAACCTAAATGAATTAGAACGCAATATTGTCAAATACCAATGGTAGACAATCCAATGAAAAAAACTTGACAAGTCAATTTTTTGCTAAGAAAGTAATGCTTTCATAAAAGTAACAAATATACTAAAAAGAGGACAATAAAACTCCTCTAGACCAAATACACAAGATGAATACATACAATAACTTGATACTTTTCCACTTAGTTGCAAACAATGAAACAATTATGATAGCTGGCAATATATGTATTCTGGAAACTTTTGCAAACCATAAAAATAATAAATACTACCAATATTGGCTAAACAAGTTACATTTCTTTTACAAACCAATATAAATTAAACTACAAGACTTTATATTGCAATGTCCCTCAATTAGGGTTGGCAAATACAATTGGTGAAATTCCAAAGAGAGGATTGGATCTCTTTTCCCCAACAAACTAGCAAACTATGTAAACTCTTCGAAATACAAACACAAATGGTAATCAAGTACAGGACAGTACATACTTCTTTGGACAGTGTGACATCATTATACGATACACATAACCCAAGTTCATCCACCAGCATTTCCATTGATTACTTTCAGGGAACTGAAGAACTACTTATAATCTGTATGTTTATCAAACCTTTGTACATGAACTAGAATATTATTAGCACAGACCCATATAAACCCAAGTCAAGTGACTTTTGAGAATGTGATTCATGGAGCTCAAGGTTGTAGACCATGACTTTCAGTATCTGGTTTATTGGTAGTTTGTCTGAACTTGAGATATGCATCCTTGAGGATTGCAACCTCAAGGTGAATTTAAGACCCAGGTTTAGATGGGTTTGTGCTATTGTCCATATTCATAGAACCATCTATATTCTACAAACTATTATGTGTGCACACACATAAAGATATGACGGATCATATTCACCCCCACCCAGACTATAAAATGCACTCCACTTCTCTTAGTGCAAATAGCATGGAAACATATTCCCAAAAAATGAAACTGGAAAACTTGGCTTGCTCTAATACTCTACTAAACATGCATGGTCGTTAAGAATACATACAGTAGGAGCTTTCATTTTCAAATGTAAACTGCACTGTATGGTATATACAGGCCCTAGGGAAACAAAAGCAAGGAAGTTGAGACTCAGTTGTGGATGGAATAAACACTCATTGATATTTTTTAATTTGAATAGATTGGAAGGTTAGACTTACAAATTGCCAATACAACAACTTGTACTCTGCCAAACATTTTCTAATCTTCACACAAAATATCCATAATTTGCAATATCTTAGCTAACTAGCCGAGGTACACACAACTACTCCTCAAGTACATGCACCCCATGATAGGTACATGACAGAGTGCACCCAAGTGTGAAATGAAACACACTGACCTATTGGGGAATGCACCAAGCATCCCATAAAAAAATTTGGTGTGTCTCTTATGAGAGGACCATCCTCAGTTCATCAAGGAGTTGCTGACGCTCATGATAATAGGCATAGATACCTGAAACTACGTGGGATGGTCTTGTAACAAGCAATATTGGTCAGTGACCAATTACTAGTGATTTATGTCTCATGATAAAATGTCATTGAACATGTTTTGTAGTTATTTAAAAATTTAAAATTATGACTAGTGTTGAAGCTTGAATCATTGATTCTAAAAATTTTAAAATTTAAATTAAATAATGAATGTCAACACAAACACACACACAAACTGCACACATATACAAGTGACGCACACACACACCCCTAAATTTCAAAACTATCACATCCGCAACAGCACCTATGCACCATGGCTACCTTGGTTCTTAGTCTTTAAATCAAAATCAGAACCCCACTAATTTTGCACAACAGAAATTTGCATATCCTAAATAAACAAGATCTGATGCAGCAACCACTTTATCTAGAAAGTGCCACCCCCGGTTTAATTATATTCATGATGGAAAAAGTTAATAGATAAAATGGCAATTGGCCAATTCGTTTCTAAGATTATGCCATGGCATTTCCAAATTTCTACAATCATCTTGAGTAAAGGACAAGAATAGATAACAACTTGTACCCATCAATACTGTAAAAATGATAAAAGATGCCTGAAAACGATCACACCTTCAAATGCATGAGTTAAGCACTATCTAGACAATTAAAAATATACATACTACCTTGTAGTTAGTACACTTATGTACTCTTTCTTTAATTATTACCTCACCTTGAGAATCAGCTGCAAAACCGTCAACTGTGGCAACAAAGTTAAAAATGTCAACCTATAACAACATCCATGCACTTGCCCTTTTCTCATAAGACAGTTTTCTCAAACAATAGAAAAAGGGCTACAAAGCAATAATTTTTAGAATTTCACACAAAGTTTAGCAGGAAGCCATACTTTATACACTGAAGATGACATCATTAATCCATGAAGTTATGCAACTGCAAGATGAACAAAACAGATGGTCAACGATAGCTAATTCTGGGTAGAGTATGTTATAACTCAGATTGTTGCTATCAATTCTAAGTTATAATATAATTTGTATAAGTAATCCTTCAGGTCAAGTAATAATAAAGGTTCATTGGATCTTCAGGTCAAGTAATAATAATAGAAATAATGAGTGCATAATTTCAAATCTTTCTTTCAATCCTTTGCTTAACAAGCTATTAGAAGAAAAGTTAAGTTTTCAGGGTATCTCCTATGAGCATATTTATAGGGAATACAATGTCAAGACCAATGTGCTGTCATTAGAGGCTCTCCCTAAGAGAAGGAGAGCTCGTCATCCAAGAATTCAGAGACAAGGTGACAATGGTCAAAGTTCATCTTATGCTTCAATAAAAATCTCAGTTTAAGACTTTAAGTCTATTGATGTATTGACCTGTTTACTGCAGGGGGGTCTTTAGTCTTTTAATTGTCTTGTTTTGATGGTCAGATAACTGTTTATTATATGCCCTATCAATTGCCTTCTTCATTTTTGGTTCTGGTTGACAATCAGAGGTCACAGCTTCGTCCATGTAAATTTGGAATTCTCCCCAAAAATATCAAATATATGTTTTCCTTCGAAAAAAAAAGTAATCAATTTTACAAACAAACCATTTAGTGCTCTTGTTGGTCCACTGCTAAGTTGCTAGTTTCATTCTTGGAGTTCTGTTGCACCTGCAACAATTTCCCAAAATTCTAAAAAAAATTTGGACCCTCCTTTGCTTCGAGTTAGTTAGTTCTTCTCTTGGTTTCATATTTTTGTTTTTAGCTTATGGATTTTGAAACGCCTTCTCGAAATTTGAGTGCTATCAATTAATGGGTTTCTCATCGTTTAAATGTTTTGAATTTCATCTTGAATTGGGCTCCTTGCTGTTTTGCAAAACCTTGTAAAGCCTTCGTTTCAAAGCTTGCATGTATCGGGAGTTAGTTCGCGGACGAACCTACCGTTGCGGGTGTGTTTTGAATCCTCTTGATTGACTTTGTCAAAGCCCGCCGTTGTGGGTGTCTGTCCAGTCTACACTTTCTCTTGTCGCACCAACGTTGCGGGGGGATTTTTCAACTTTCAATTTCCTTTTCGTCCCGCCGTTGCGGGTGATGCCCAAGTCTTGGTTGTCGAGATTGGTTATTTCGTTTTACCGTTGCGGGTGTTGTTTTTATGCTGCGTCGGAGGGGGATGAACACTGCTGTCTCCGCCATTGCGGATCGTTGGGAATTTCGAAGTCTTAGTATGCTGCCAACCTGTGTGTATCGGATCCCTGTAGGGTGTTACTACCCCGTTGCATCCGCCGTTGCGGGGGTGGATGAACTCGTGGTCACCCAACCAATGTATATGCCGCCGCCCGACCACGAATTATCGTTCACTCGACCCATTTCTTTGTGTGCGTTGCGGGTGATGGAGTAGTGAGGATGGTCCGCCATTGCGGAGAGGGCTGAGCTTTAGTCGCCCGACATAACTTTCGTGTCCGCTCCGACTGAGTTGACCTGTCGCGCGTGTGAGGTTTTTATATATACGGGGGGCGTGTGTTTGGTTTTTTATTGTTGTTTTGTTGCGCCCAAGCTGTCAGTGCTGTCGACTTTGCGAATCCGGTGGAGTGTCGTTCCTGTACCTGTCGCCAGCTGTCGATTGGAAGCTCCGCCATTGTTGCCACAGCGGCTTCAAACCCCTGCCAGGTAGGATCGTAACCGCTTTGGCTAGTGTTTTTTAGGTTTTGAGCTAGATAGTGTTGGCTTTGGTGGGGGTGACTGTGTTTAGGTCCCTGGAAGCCCTTTGTGCTCGCACGACGAGTTTTTCACCCGCCGCTGAGTTTGTCATAGCCGTCTCCCTTGTGGTTTACGTCTGTCTTTCTTCTCTAGGGTCCCCGGTTAGATAGCCCTTTGCGGTTAGTAGGAGGGTGCCTTTGCTTTTAAAAGCCCGCGTTTAACCTATCCGTTTCGACCGCCGTCGCGTCTAGAGAGGAGAGAGTTTTTTCCTTTCTTTAAAAGCCCGCATTTTATCTGCTATTATTTTGGGGTTGGATAGCTATTGCGGTTAGAAAGGGGAATTTTTTGTCTTTATAGAACCCTCGTATTACCCACAGCCGTTTTGTTTCGCCTTGAACCAGTGGAGGAAGACAAGGTGCAGGCGGCCGTTATGTCGCCTGCACCCAGTCTGGTGTTTGTCATAATGGGGTCTGTCGATGCTTCGCAGGGGTTTCGCTGAATTTTTTATGGAGATGCCCGGCTGGTCGTTCCCCTTATGCGTTTTCCCTTTTTGCTCGAACCATTACCTATGCCTGCGCTGCATTGTTCGTCGTCTTCCACCGTGCGAAACCCTAGGGCCGCGCCGCTGTTGTTTTTTTTTTACTTTTTGAGGATAGAACGAATGGGGGTGCCGATGAAAGCGCCCTGCGTGAAATGATTCCAGCGGTGCCCGTGGTCTATGGTAGCACTAATGTAATTATCATGTCCTCGAATGGCATTGCCATTTTTGTTTATCCTTGCTAAAACTTTGTATAAGTTTGAAAGATAGTCGCGCCTTGCGTTTTGCACTAGCATTGCATATCGTTTCATTGGTAAAAAGGGCATTGTGAGAAATAATGTAGGTTTGATGTGGACCAGTTAATGAGTAAATTCATTTTAGTACTATAGATCATTATATTGCAGAAATAGTCTGAGTCTTTGTGCTGATAGTTTCAGATAGTCAGTATATAGATTGGTTGTGCATGCATGTGAGATTTGCTTTCTTACTTACACACTGATATAAAATAATAGCACAGCCCAAAAGATTGCACGACTAGTTCAAATTCTTTAACTTCAAGAGCTTATATCCGATATCATTACAATCATATAGACAATAGAGAAAGAATAAACTGCTTCCTAATATTCACAAATTTGAATTGCTTAATATCATGATGTTACATTGCAGGAGGATTTTAAAATGTCCAGAAGACAGAAAAAGAAGGCCCCTGTGGTAGAAGAACAAACAGCAATAGAGGCCGTCCTACCAAATGAGTATATTTATGAGGACACCCAGTGTGTCACGGGGGTTGAACCTGAGTATAAGTGGGGAGACATATACAGGCTGATTTCCTGTAGGGAAGTCCCAGATATGGGCCTGGAGGAAGAACCAATTTACGCAAATATAGAAAAGTCAGCCATTATGAAGATTTCCACCAGGCTTGAGCTGTTTCCATGCCAGGAGGTGATGAGATGGGTTCTACCACATGCCAACCATGGCTCAATGCTTATCTGTAATGTTGAAGGTCAGGGCTATGCTTCCTTTAGCCCTGGATATGTGTCCTTAGCTTACCACCTACCTGAAACTCAAGTTTTCTTGTCCAATGAATGGTTAGACAATCTCAGGATGGATTTGATAGAAACCATGAAGAGAATGCTATTACCAGGGAAGCTCTATAGGCATAGAGCTACTGAATATTATGACACAGCCAGTCTTAGAGCCCCTTACAGATTCATAGCTCTAATGTTGAATAGGATCTTTGGGAGGGCTAATGGCAGATTATTCAAATTCGAATGGGTACCCCTGATTTTCTATGTGGCCACAGAAGGGACCATCTTCAACTGGTCCAGCCTGGTATCTAGTAGTCTATCTTCTTATATAGCCGTAGCAAAAGGAGGAGTAGAACAGAAAAAATCCGAGTTTTATATGAGCTCGATCCTGATTGATTGCATACTATGCCGCCAGCCCTTCCCCGGGCTCAAATGTGTTTGGGACAGGGACAGAATGCCCGTATATGCAGCCTACAAGCTAATGGGGTCTCATCAATACCATAGTTATTATCAAGAAATATGTGAGCATTTTATTATGCCTCTGCACACTCTTATCTTCCGAAAGGAATGTGACTGCATGTCTGAAGAAGCTATGCAGGTAATAGAGGAATATGGTGATTATTTCTTGACAGAGAACGGGATGTATCTTAGAATGTTTGGTGGGTCAAGGACACCTTATCTGCTGCCCAAGTATGTAACATATTACATAATCCATAAGGAGGCTGTTAGACAGGTTTTTATTGAAGGAGTTGGTCATTTATTATTTCAGAAAAAGAAGGCTGTCTATCCACCCTTACCATTTAAGTTAGGCAGCTGCAGTTTCGCCAATGTAAAACAAGCTCCCGAATTTATAGAGGAACTAGGGAAGTTCCATTTTGGGGAGATGACTTTCAGGCGAAATGACACTCATGATAGAATGGCTGAGCATTGCAGAAAGCACAAGGTTTTTTATGAGTACACCCACCATTTCGACAATGATGAATCCATTTTCAAAAGAGCCCCGAACATGACAGCACTCAGTAAGAGGTTCAAACCGAAGCACTCCACGAAGGGTGGAAACGGATCTGAACAAGAGAAGGCTGAGCAAGCTCAGGCTGAAGAAGCAGTCCAAAGGATAAGAGAAGAGGCCTAGAGGCTAGAAGAGGAGGCTGCAGAATGGCTCCAGAAAGGAGAAGAAGAAAAGAGGAAAGCTGCCCAGGAAGCAGCTAAACAAGTAAGGGAAACAGCCCGGGAAACAGAGGAAGCTGCTAAGCAGGTAGCTGAGGAAGCCCAGAGAAAGCTGGACGAAGAGCTTTGGGAACAGGAAGCAGAGAAGACAGAGTTGACACAACAACTGGCTGCTGGATCACAAACAGAGAAGAGCCAGGGTGAGGAAATCCCTGAGGTTCAAACCCTTCAAATGCCCACTACTCTCACTCCTACAACCCCCACGCTGCAGTTAGTACCCTTTGCACAGAAAAAAGGGGAAGAAGTCCCTGATTTCAGCACAGTATACTATGACAGGGCTACCAAAAGGATTATGAGGAGAACTGAGAGAAAGGTAGAGGCTAGAGCAATGACCAGTACAATGATAACAGATAAAGCCATGATGGTCAGGACAGATAAAGATCCAAGGTTTGTCATAAGGGCTGGGAAGGCAGCAATACATGCTATGGAGGATAACATAGACCGAATGATGATCGAGATAGAATCATCCAATAAAACCTCCGCTCAGCTCAAGGACACCCTGAGAAGGGAAAAAGAGGACGGAAATAGATTGAAAAGAAAATATGAGCAGGTGCTTAAGGAAATGGAGGCCACAAAGAGTGAAATCCACGCCATTCAGCAAGAAGCACAAGCGAAAGAAACAACACAAGAAGCCCTGGGAAAATCACAACAGGAAGTCCAAGAGTTAAAGGATGAAAAGGAGCAGCTGAGGGTGAAGATAGATGACCTGAAGGAGCAGCAAAGTATCATATATGAATCCAATACCTCACGCGTTAAGGAGTTGGAAAAGCAGCTGGAAGCAGCAAAGGCACAGAAGGTCGATTTGCAACCGGTTAAAGAACACATCTTGGCTCAGAAAGCTAAGGTGTTGTACCTGCAAACTGCTCTAGAGGAGGAAAGATGTCAGGTCCTCCAGATTGATGGCAGACTGGATGAAATCTTAAACACCGCTTCTTATTTTGTGGACAGGTCACAAGACATCCTTGAAGTACTGACTTCAAGGATAACCAGGGTGGAGGATGACAAGGAAGTCCCAACTGAGCTAGTAGTCAAGGATAAACAAGCTTTGAAAAGGGACCATGACCTGATAGAATTTGTCGTCAACACTGCAGAAGACTTCCATAAGAATGTCAAGAAAACGAAGGGAGCATGCGCAGAATTCTTCAGGAGAGCCCTGGTCACATACAACCATTGTCAAGCAGAAGCTGAACAGAGACTACATGAGTTCCCAACTCATGATACATTTGCAGAAATGTTGCAGAAAAGGCAACAAGAGGAAGAGGCCAAAGTGCAATGCATCAGAGCTATTGATGAACCAATCCTCAGAAATGAAATAGGCCACACAGCCATTAGTATACAGCTCTTGGAGGAGCAGGTACGTTTGAACACAGCCAGAGTTGAAGCCATTCGGAACCAAGCTGACAAATTCGAGCTGAGCATTTAGTTCCTGGAACCCAACTCGTTTGAGGGTCTCGCTGCTGAAGCAGTAGCATGGAGAAAATTCTTGGAGGACCAATCGGGACCCCCCTCATGAGAAGGATCGGTCAACTTTTTGTATAATTTAATATTTTGTAAAAGGTTATAAGGAATTGAAACGTTGGGGAGCCCAAAGGTCACTTTGGGCAACCCAACCAATTCTGTTTTTGTATAAAACTAGGGAAGATAGACAAAGAAAGGGATTTTTTTTCGAGGAACACTGGAGGACCTATTGTAAAAAGAACTATTTCCTTTTGCAATAAAGATTTTAGTTTGCCAGTTGGAGAAAGAGCTGTGAAGTTTCCAAATGTTATGCAATGGATGGCAGAAAGATGAACTACTTTATTTTTCAGCTTATGTCCATAAATCGTGAGATCGTTCTAACTCTGTGACCTATGTCTTGTTGAATGGCTTCTGATTTATTTAGTGGAAAATTCACTCAGAGTAATGCCTGTTTTTCATATAACAGTTAGCTATCTGATTGTTAGAATATTTTCTTGTTCATGTGCTGTAAACGTAGATATCAGCTATCTGTCATTTGGTTTATTATACATGGAGATAATGCATTACTCACTAATAATCATTTTTTGGCTCCCTGGGGATAGATAGTTAGGTGTTTAGATTGTTAGTTGTTTTACTTCCTTGTGGTTTAGATGTTCGAGAACCTAAGACGAGAGGTAAGAACCTGCGTAGCACATTGTGTAGTTCCTGGCATCTTTATCACCCTGCATGATTGAGGTAGGCATATGCATTGCATACATTAAGTCAAAATACAAATTCCGGTGGATTGGGCCGCAACCGGTAAACCCTTGTTGTTACTTTGACCTACGGTAGCCGAACCGTTAACCGAACGGATTCCCTATACCAAACAGTCAGCGGGCTAGTTGAGAACGCTGATTGGGGAGAATCCTTTACTGTTGCTGCCTGCGAATTTCTAGGCGCCAACAGTTTTGGCGCTAGAAGGAGGGCCGCCAGTAAAGGCTGGCCATGGAATTCTTTTTCCCGAGACTATCCTATCAGTAGATGTTTTAAAAGTGCAGCCTGACTCAAAGTTGGAGTTTTCAGTCCTATCCTTGACAGATTATTTTCCTAGTGTTTCTCGTTCACCTTTGCTCATGGCTGGTAATCAACCTAACCCTTTGCCAGCATGGAGGGCTAGGTCACCTCTGAACTTAACTCCCCCTTTGCACAACTTGCCTCAAGCCTTTGACAAGCTTTTACCTAAGTTTGACCCTGCGAACTACATTGATGTAGATGATCACCTTCAAAGCTTTTACCTAGCGTTAGAAGGGCTAAGGGCTGGAGAACATGAAGATGTAGTGTGCAGACTTTTTCCTCATACTTTGAAAGCAGCAGCAGCCTCCTAGTACTTTGGGCTACCTGCAAACTCTATTCCTAATTGGGATACCTTTGAGAAGGTTTTCAGGAGTAAATATACCACTCAGAAGACGCATGCATCATTAATGAAGGGTCTTGGTCTGTTAAGAAAAGAAAAGAGTGAAAAGGCACGTAGTTTCACGCAAAGATTTTCATTATACTTAAAAAACTTCTCTCCGGATGACAAGCCCTCAGATAAAGTCTTGATTGAGTACTATACCTCAGCCCTAGGTCCTGAGTTGGCCATGTTTGCTAAAATGAAAATCAAGCCAACGTTGGCAGAAACCTATCAAGAGGCTGAGAGAGTAGAGGCTGAAAGTGAGAGTATAGAGGATTATCCTGACTTGCTTGAAGAAAAGACCACTGTAAAAAAATCCTCATTGCTGTCGAAATCTAGAGAAGGCCAACCACATGATTATCAAGAGATGATGAAAGTGCTTCAGAAGCTGTCCAACCGAGTTGTAGAATTGGAAAAAGAAAGGGACGTTTAGAAGACCAATAAATCATACTATCCAAAGAAAGAAGATAATAATCAATGGCAGGTCCCACCGCCAAATGTGGCATCAATAAACATAACAGAAATAGGAGGAGATAATTTCTGTACCTTTCATCAACAACCTCATTCGGAGAAGAAGTGTCCTCAATGGCTACATTCAATGACAATAGTGATGAATAAATTGTTGAATCCAGAATTGACCAAGCACAGTGGTGAGGAAGGAAAGAAGAAACAGACCATAGTCAAGAAAGAGGATGACACTATGTTTTCATGGCATGGAGTTTCACTTTTTAACACTAAAGAAAACACTCTCCAACCTCAGCATACCCTTACAACCACAAAAGATGAAAACTTGGCCATTAAGAATAATGTAATAATGTCAAAAGGTCAAGATTTGCAGGGGAAAAGCGAAAGGCAGACCGATATAAAGGCTAAAGATGACTTGTTTATAGATATTCATGGAAAACAGGACACAGATCCACCCATTAAATTTACCAAACCGGTAGAAGATGATGAAGAAAGAAAAGCTGGCGAGTTGAAAGAGGAGTTGCCCACAACAAACCAACCTATGGAAGAAAAGATTGAATTGATTAAGACAAAGAAAACCAGCACCCCACCTTTCCTTGTGACCCTTGAAATCCTCAATCATAAGGTCCATAATTTTTTGGTAGATTCTGGATCGTCCATGAATGTTATGCCTCTGATAGTTTGCAAAAAACTCAATGGACAGATAAAGCCTACTCTTTGGGATGTCACTCAACTTGAGAAAAATAGTGTCAAGGTAGTAGGAGAGATGGAGAACGTGATGATTCAGCTGTCTGCAAACAAAAGGATATGCCATTACATTGACATCATAGTAGCAGACATTCCTGATGGTTATGGGATGGTTCTAAACCGAGACTGGACATCAAGGCTCAATGGGTACTTTGCTTCAGATTGGTCTCACCTGTGGTTACCTCAGAAAGGCAGCCCAAACTTGATTAAGATTTTAAGAGAGCCTTTCATAAAGCATAACGTCACTAAACTAGGAGAAGGAAACGAATCTGCTGATTCTATCCTGGGAAACTATCTTACTGAGCTTAAACTAGAA
>LPNX011186818.1:0-11536 GCA_001517045.1 Pseudotsuga menziesii | reverse complement strand
CTTAAGAGTCACTTCTTCCAAAAGAAACAAGACATATTAGAGCAAAGCTCCAAAAAGCATAAATCTCAAAGCACAAAGTACCAAATGGCCACAAGATCCTCTCCGTCCGTGAATTAAAATATGAAACATATCATTCACACAAAAGGACACTATGGGATAGAGGATCCCGAATTAAATTCAGTAAGAAAGGCCCGCAGAAGGACTCATATCAAAAGAACTAAAGTTCAGAAAACACAAAAGTACAAAATGGCATGGGAATGAGGAACAAAAGGGTAACATTGTTCACTTTCTGTCACAATCCTGTGGTGTCAAAGCTGTAAACCCCGAAGGGCAGGTAAAATGAACCTCATTTATTTGGCCTCTAAAGAGTTATTCAGACCTGGAATACTGCTGGTGTTACCTTTTCCCGAAAAGATAGACTTCTACTAAATGACTTAATGCATGGTTTGGCTGACTTGGACATACATACTTCTAAAAAAGTTTGAGTTTATTCAGACAGTCTTAAGCTGGGAAAGAAAATTAATCCAGAGATCTAGGGTTCACCAGGTAGTCACCAATTGTTGCACCTGCAACAATTTCCCAAAATTCTAAAAAAAAATTGGACCCTCCTTTGCTTCGAGTTAGTTAGTTCTTCTCTTGGTTTCATATTTTGTTTTTAGCTTATGGATTTTGAAACGCCTTCTCGAAATTTGAGTGCTATCAATTAACGGGTTTCTCATCGTTTAAATGTTTTGAATTTCATCTTGAATTGGGCTCCTTGTTGTTTTGCAAAACCTTGTAAACCCTTCGTTTCAAAGCTTGCGTGTATCGGGAGTTAGTTCGCGGACGAACCCGCCGTTGCGGGTGTGTTTCGAATCCTCTTGATTGACTTTGTCAAAGCCCGCCGTTGCGGGTGTCTGTCCAGTCTACGCTTTCTCTTGTCGCACCGACGTTGTGGGGGGATTTTTCAACTTTCGATTTCCTTTTCGTCCCGCCGTTACGGGTGATGCCCAAGTCTTGGTTGTCGAGATTGGTTATTTTGTTTTACCGTTGCGGGTGTTTTTTTTATGCTGCGTCGGAGGGGGATGAACACTGCTGTCTCCGCCGTTGCGGATCGTTGGGAATTTCGAAGTCTTAGTATGCTGCCAACCTGTGTGTATCGGAGCCCTGTAGGGTGTTACTGCCCCGTTGCATCCGCCGTTGCGGGGGTGGCTGAACTCGTGGTCACCCGACCAATGTATATGCCGCCGCCCGACCACGAATTATCGTTCGCTCGACCCATTTCTTTGTGTGCGTTGCGGGTGATGGAGTAGTGAGGATGGTCCACCATTGTGGAGAGGGATGAGATTTAGTCGCCCGACATAACTTTCGTGTCCGCTCCGACTGAGTTGACCTGTCGCGCGTGTGAGGTTTTTATATATACGGGGGGCGTGTGTTTGGTTTTTTATTGTTGTTTTGTTGCGCCCAAGCTGTCAGCGCTGTCGACTTTGCGAATCCGGTGGAGTGTCATGCATGTACCTGTCACTAGGTGTCGATTGGAAGCTCCGCCATTGTTGCCACAGCAGCCTCAAACCCCTGCCAGGTAGGATCGTAACCGCTTTGCCTAGTGTTTTTCAGGTTTTGAGCTAGATAGTGTTGGCTTTGGTGGGGGTGACTGTGTTTAGGTCCCTGGAAGTCCTTTGTGCTCGCACGACGAGTTTTTCACCCACCGCTGAGTTTGTCATAGCCGTCTCCCTTGTGGTTTACGTCCGTCTTTCTTCTCTAGGGTCCCCGGTTAGATAGCCCTTTGCGGTTAGTAGGAGGGTGCCTTTGCTTTTAAAAGCCCGCATATAACCTATCCTTTTCGACCGCCGTCACGTCTAGAGAGGAGAGAGTTTTTTCCTTTCTTTAAAAGCCCGCGTTTTATCTGCTATTATTTTGGGGTTGGATAGCTGCTGCGGTTAGAAAGGGGAAGTTTTTGTCTTTATAGAACCCTCGTATTACCCGCAGCCATTTTTTTTCGCCTTGAACTAGTGGAGGAAGACAAGGTGCAGGCGGCCGTTATGCCGCCTGCACCCGGTCTGGTGTTTGTCATAATGGGGTCTGTCGATGCTTCGGAGGGGTTTCACCGAATTTTTCATGGAGATGCCCGGCTAGTCGTTCCCCTTATGCGTTTTCCCTTTTTGCTCGAACCATTACCTACGCCTGCGCTGCATTGTTCGTCGTCTTCCACCGTGCGAAACCCTAGGGCCGCGCCGCTGTTGTTTTTTTTGACTTTTTGAGGATAGAACGAACGGGGGTGCCGGTGAAAGCGCCCTGCGCGAAATGATTCCAGGGGTGCCCATGGTCTATGGTAGCACTGATGTAATTATCATGTCCTCGAACGGCATTGCCATTTTTGTTTATCCTTGCTGAAACTTTGTATAAGTTTGAAAGATAGTCGCGCCTTGCGTTTTGCACTAGCATTGCATATCGTTTCATTGGTAAAAAGGGCATTGTGAGAAATAATGTAGGTTTGATGTGGACCAGTTAATGAGTAAATTCATTTTAGTACTATAGCTCATTATATTGCAGAAATAGTCTGAGTCTTTGTGCTGATAGTTTCAGATAGTCAGTATATAGATTGGTTGTGCATGCGTGTGAGATTTGCTTTCTTACTTACACACTGATATAAAATAATAGCACAACCCAAAAGATTGCACGACTAGTTCAAATTCTTTAACTTGAAGAGCTTATATCCGATATCATTACAATCATATAGACAGTAGAGAAAGAATAAACTGCTTCCTAATATTCACAAATTTGAATTGCTTAATATCATGATGTTACATTGCAGGAGGATTTTAAAATGTCCAGAAGACAGAAAAAGAAGGCCCCTGTGGTAGAAGAACAAACAGCAATAGAGGCCGTCCTACCAACTGAGTATATTTATGAGGACACCCAGTGTGTCACGGGGGTTGAACCTGAGTATAAGTGGGGAGACATATACAGGCTGATTTCCCCTAGGGAAGTCCCAGATATGGGCCTGGAGGAAGAACCAATTTACGCAAATATAGAAAAGTCGGCCATTATGAAGATTGCCACCAGGCCTGAGTTGTTTCCATGCCAGGAGGTGATGAGATGGGTTCTACCACATGCCAACCATGGCTCAATGCTTATTTGTAATGTTGAAGGTCAAGGCTATGCTTCCTTTAGCCCTGGATATGTGGCCTTAGCTTACCACCTGCCTGAACCTCAAGTTTTCTTGTCCAATGAATGGTTAGACAATCTCAGGATGGATTTGATAGAAACCATGAAGAGAATGCTATTACCAGGGAAGCTCTATAGGCATAGAGCTACTGAAGATTATGAAACAGCCAGCCTTAGAGCCCCTTACAGATTCATAGCTCTAATGTTGAATAGGATCTTCAGGAGGGCTAATGGCAGATTATTCAAATTCGAATGGGTACCCCTGATTTTCTATGTGGCCACAGAAGGGACCATCTTCAACTGGTCCAGCCTGGTATCTAGTAGTATATCTTCTTGTATAGCCGCAGCAAAAGGAGGAGTACAACAAAAAAAATCTGAGTTTTATATGAGCTCGATCCTGATTGACTGCATATTATGCCGCCAGCCCTTCCCCGGGCTCAAATGTGTTTGGGACAGGGACAGAATGCCCGTATATGCAGCCTACAAGCTAATGGGGGCTCATCAATACCATAGTTATTATCGAGAAATCTATGAGCATTTTATTATGCCTCTGCACACTCTTATCTTCCGAAAGGAATGTGACTGCATGTCTGAAGAAGCTATGCAGGTAATAGAGGAATATGGTGAGTATTTCTTGACAGAGAACGGGATGTATCTTAGAATGTTTGGTGGGTCAAGGACACCTTATCTGCTGCCCAAGTATGCAACAGATTACATAATCCATAAGCAGGCTGTTAGACAGGTTTTTATTGACGGAGTTGGTCATTTCTTATTTCAGAAAAAGAAGGCTGTCTATTCACCCTTACCATTTAAGTTAGGCAGCTGCAGTTTCACCAATGTAAAACAAGCTCCCGAATTTATAGAGGAACTAGGGAAGTTCCATTTTGGGGAGATGACTTTCAGGCGAAATGACACTCATGATAGAATGGCTGAGCATTGCAGAAAGCATAAGGTTTTTTATGAGTACACCCACCCTTTCGACAATGATGAATCTGTTTTAGAAAGAGCCCCGAACATGACAGCACTAAGTCAGAGGTTCAAACCGAAGCACTCCACCAAGGGTGGAAAAGGATCTGAACAAGAGAAGGCTGAGCAGGCTCAGGCCGAAGAAGCAGCCCAAAGGATAAGAGAAGAGGCCCAGAGGCTAGAAGAGGAGGCTGCAGAATGGCTCCAGAAAGGAGAAGAAGAAAAGAGGAAAGCTGCCCAGGAAGCAGCTAAACAAGTAAGGGAAATAGCCCGAGAAACAGAGGAAGCTGCTAAGCAGGCAGCTGAGGAAGCCCAGAGAAAGCTGGACGAAGAGCTTCGGGAATAGGAAGTAGAGAAGACAGAGTTGACACAACAACTGGCTGTTGGATCACAAACAGAGCAGATCCAGGGTGAGGAAATCCCTGAGGTTCAAACCCTTCAAATGCCCACTACTCTCACTCCTACAACCCCCAAGCTGTAGTTAGTACCGTTTGCACGAAAAAAAGGGGAAGAAGTCCCTGATTTCAGCACAGTATACTATGACAGGGCTACCAAAAGGATTATGAGGAGAACTGAGAGAAAGGTAGAGGCTGGAGCAATGACCAGTACAATGATAACAGATAAAGCCGTGATGGTCGGGACAGATAAAGATCCAAGGTTTGTCATAAGGGCTGGGAAGGCAGCAATACATGCTATGGAGGATAACATAGACCGAATGATGATCGAGATAGAATCATCCAAGAAAACCTCCGCTTAGCTCAAGGACACCCTGAGAAGGGAAAAAGAGGACGGAAATAGATTGAAAAGAAAATATGAGCAGGTGCTTAAGGAAATGGAGGCCACAAAGAGCGAAATCCACGCCATTCAGCAAGAAGCACAAGTGAAAGAAACAACACAAGAAGCCCTGGGAAAAGCACAACAGGAAATCCAAGAGTTAAAGGATGAAAAGGAGCAGCTGAGGGTGAAGATAGATGACCTGAAGGAGCAGCAAAGTATCATATATGAATCCAATACCTCGCGCGTTAAGGAGCTGGAAAAGCAGCTGGAAGCAGCAAAGGCACAGCAGGTCGATTTGCAACCAGTTAAAGAACACATCTTGGCTCAGAAAGCTAAGGTACTGTACCTGCAAACTGCTCTAGAGGAGGAAAGATGTCAGGTCCTCCAGATTGATGGCAGACTGGATGAAATCTTAAACACCGCTTCTTATTTTGTGGACAGGTCGCAAGACATCCTTGAAGTACTGACTTCAAGGATAACCAGGGTGGAGGATGACAAGGAAGTCCCAACTGAGCTAGTAGTCAAGGATAAACAAGCTTTGAAAAGGGACCATGACCTGATAGAATTCGTCGTCAACACTGCAGAAGACTTCCAGAAGAATGTCAAGAAAACGAAGGGAGCATGCGCAGAATTCTTCAGGAGAGCCCTGTTCACATACAACCATTGTCAAGCAGAAGCTGAACAGAGACTACACGAGTTCCCAACTCATGATACATTTGCAGAAATGTTGCAGAAAAGTCAACAAGAGGAAGAGGCCAAAGTGCAATGCATCAGAGCTATTGATGAACCAATCCTCAGAAATGAAATAGGCCACACAGCCATTAGTATACAGCTCTTGGAGGAGCAGGTACGTTTGAACACGGCCAGAGTTGAAGCCATTCGGAACCAAGCTGACAAATTCGAGCTGAGCATTCAGTTCCTGGAACCCAACTCGTTTGAGGGTCTCACTGCTGAAGCAGCAGCATGGAGAAAATTCTTGGAGGACCAATCGGGACCCCCCTCATGAGAAGGATCGGTCAACTTTTTGTATAATTTAATATTTTGTAAAAGGTTATAAGGAATTGAAACGTTGGGGAGCCCAAAGGTCACTTTGGGCAACCCAACCAATTCTCTTTTTGTATAAAACTAGGGAAGATAGACAAAGAAAGGGCTTTTTTTTCGAGGAACACTGGAGGACCTATTGTAAAAAGAACTATTTCCTTTTGCAATAAAGATTTTATTTTGCCGGTTGGAGAAAGAGCTGTGAAGTTTCCAAATGTTATGCAATGGATGGCAGAAAGATGAACTACTTTATTTTTCAGCTTATGTCCATAAATCGTGAGATCGTTCTAACTCTGTGACCTATGTCTTGTTGAATGGCTTCTGATTTATTTAGTGGAAAATTCACTCAGAGTAATTCCTGTTTTTCATATAACAGTTAGCTATCTGATTGTTAGAATATTTTCTTGTTCATGTGTTGTAAACGTAGATATCAGCTATCTGTCATTTGGTTTATTATACATGGAGATAATGTATTACTCACAAATAATCATTTTTTGGCTCCCCGGGGATAGATAGTTAGGTTTTTAGATTGTTAGTTGTTTTACTTCCTTGTGGTTTAGATGTTCGAGAACCTAAGATGAGAGGTAAGAACCTGCGCAGCACATTGTGTAGTTCCTGGCATCTTTATCACCCTGCATGTTTGAGGTAGGCATATGCATTGCATACATTAAGTCAAAATACAAATTCCGGTGGACCGGGCCGCAACTGGTAAACCCTTGTTGTTACTTTGACCTACGGTAGCCGGACCGTTAACCGGACGGATTCCCTATACCAAACAGTCAGCGGGCTAGTTGGGAACGCTGATTGGGGAGAATCCTTTACTGTTGCCGCCTGCGAATTTCCAGGCGCCAACAAGTTCATGTCAAACAAAAACCCTGTAATTATTAAAAAGGAGTTTCATATCAAAAAATAACAAAACAATCAAATCTTTTAAATATTTCATACCAAAGGGAGGGAAAGCATCCAAAAAGATATTCTAGCGCTATTTTTTGTTTCTCTTACTCCCAGAATTTAAAACATGGGGGGAATTACAATGTTTCTGGTAACAAAAGATGGGAACCAGTTAATACTGAAATTTAGTAAGAACCCTTGAGAAGACTTCAACCGCCAACCTAAGAAATACCATATTAAACTTAGAAACACTCAAGTTAAGGCTTTGATGAAGAAGGAGTTGATAATGCTTATCGAGCATCGACTCAAATTGCTTAGTCAACAATCCTCCATTACCTTTGATACTATTATGGGAGGATTTTCAGTCATAAAGAATTCAGCAAATTTATGGACAGCTACAGAAATAATATTGCATGTATAACCATTATTAGAGCTACAAGAAGTTATCATAATTTTAACTTGTTTGTTGGATAGTTCTTTTTGTTATCCAACCTACCATGACTGAACAAAGCTCCAAAGAGTGAATGCAGCTACACCAAAATAAACATTCCTGAATATATCTGATTATTCTTAAAATCAAACTGACAACCATAAAATTATGGACCATTCCTTTTGAAAATAATACAACTTGATCCTAATAATGAAGGTGAGATGAACAAGACAATCATATATAATGAACCCAATGATGGTTCCCTTGAGCGATAATACCTAAAGAAATACAGGCTTGGAAGACCTTTTATAATTTGAACCTGAGATGACTCAACTATTAGTCACAAGATAGAATCTAGGATAATGCAAAATAAAAATTTAGGAATCGTACTTCTGATTATTTCCTTGTAAAACTGGAAATGTGCAGATCTGGAACATTTTTTTGAATAGTGGCAATAAACTCTACAACAGTTGTCTTGAACTAAGAGTAACGTAAAGAACTTCTGGACTGAATGCATTGTCATAAAAAATCAATCTTTTGAATATCCAACGAAATAGAGAAGAGAACTCATACCTGTAAACATTTAGCATGTCCAAGAAAATTAGTGATATCTGAGGTAGAAAGAATGTCCCAAGAGAAATTGCCACACTTGTATTTGTCTGTCAAGCCATAAAACAAAAATGCTAATTTCAGTTCCAGTGTAGCTGATGCCATACACAATATAACATCATGAGCAATATAACTTATAAGTTTCTGTTTTTTTTTCTTTTTCCGTATGTGTATCTGGTGCCTACCTTGGCCTAACCCTATGGTCTAATTGTTGTAGTATTATTAATATTATTTCAATGGGGCATATTGTATTCTCTCAAGCTCTCATGTTTATTATGTGTGTATGCATTTAAAAAAACTTATACACAAGCCAATAAAGGCATGTCATCTTCCATGTAAGCCACGATATGATAAATGCTCAATGTTTAATATGTCCATCTAATTGGTCACGCACATGAGGGGGATACAACGACTTGCAGTTGGGATCCCTTGAACTCTGTAGCTAATAAAGGATGGACAGGGAGCGTGCTTCGGGAGCATTTTGGGAGCGAGCTTCGGGAGCAGGAGTGAGGGGATGGGGAGAGCTCCCACACAACATAGTTTCAGGCATTAGAAATGTTCCTTTAGGGTTATTGGGGCCTATTTTTCCAAAAAAATTTATACTTTTCTAATGAAAAAAAAGGATGAAACACCAAAAGCCACAAAGATTGTTGTAATTATTAGTGTAATCTGTACATGTGGCCATGGCCCATGTATCATTATTGTTGAATTTCAATAAATGGTAAACAAACCTGCAAACTAAAAAAACTAGAAAAAAAAATCCTAGTAAACTCTCAAAACTGCTAGTTTTGCTAGATCTATACACACACAAGCTCACTGAATTCTGATTACAACAAAAAACAAAAATTTGCAGCACAAAAATCACATTTGTTTTCTTTATTATCCTGAAGAAAACATTGTCCATGCTCACTTTGAAAACTGAATGAATAACAATAGAGCCCCTACCTCTCTTCTCATGTATATGCCATGTAAGGGAGAATATATCAAAATGGCACTGACTGCAATCCATATATGAAATGGCCACTACAGTCCAAAAAAAACCTGCTACAAGCTACTAGCCTACTACAGAATAACAGATCTCTAATCAATATGATCAATCGTCAAACTCATCAACATTGTTCAAAATGGGGTCCTCGGCATGAGCTACAGGGCCATCCTCTAGCTCAAAGTCCTCTAAATGCTCACAAATGCTAAATGAGAGCAATGTTATCAGAACTGGACTGGTCATCGAACCGGCGAAGCCCAAAATGTGAACTGGACCGGAACCGGAAAAAAACTGGGTAAAAAACCGGCTGACTAAAAAATACATAAAATATTCTTATTTTGTAAAAAAACATATATATTCATGTGCATACATATGAATCCAGACCATTAACTGAGCGCTTACTTAACCAAGTGAAAGGAACAAACTATAAGTGGATCACTGCCCTGGAATACTAGAAGAATACTACCTGAGATCATTTTACAGGGTTGCCTGGACACGAGTTAAAAATAGATCTGCTTCATTTGTAGTTAGATCGAACTTTATAAAATATTATGCTGCAAGTTTGAAACCCCATTGGCTCTGGAATTAGTCTGCTATGACTTGGATCAATCCTTAAGTTCTGTGTGTTGGAGAGGATGATCACTTTTAAAACACAAATAGATCAGAAATAGGTCTGAGGGTCTTGTGATCCAAAATATGTTTCTTTTTTATTGATCTAAATTGATGACTGAGTGGCAAATGCGCTCAAGGATATCATTAAAGCAGAAAATTTTGATGATCAATGCCTGGCCCACCTCCAGTTCATTGATTTCAGGCACACTTCCAAGATGCCACTGAAATGCATCATGAATCTGCTATTCATGTCATGATTCTACAGGATCCATTGAGGTCATACATTTATTCCTGAGTTTGAATGGCTCAAAACTGCCCACCTTTCTCTAACAATTTTAAAACCTGTCATCAAGCTGCCTGTGTTTTGTTTCAAACAGCAAGCTTTCATTTATTTGCTTGAAAGGATTTCCACTCAATAAAAAGTCTTTCAAATATGCTTTTGTTGAAATGAGGAGTGTATCTAAGGTTGGGCATCAAATCTCATACTAGACACCTCCAATGCTACTGCCTAACTCATGTTGGAAATCACTGATAGGTAGGACATGAGCTTCAAGTTGATCTGGGCATACTCGGAAGTGCCCGGATCTGTGTTTAAGTCCCCTTTTCACCGCTGTTAGGAAGTGAAATAAGCCTAGAAGTGCCTAGAACACACCCATACTTGCTTCCTTACTATCCAGAATTGATTTACAGCTGTTATTATGTACCGGACTTTCCCAAAAACTCAGGAAAACCTAGGTAAACACCCCATCCAAATAGGGGGATAACACAGCCTTTGTAGATTGCAGTTATGCAATTCTAGTGATTATTTTTAAAAGAAATGTTTGAGTTAGGTTGTATTTTTGTTTTTTTTTTTAATTTGAAAAAACATGGGTCCCTGCACGCGACCGTACGGCAGAGTACGGACCGGCCGGTTTGGTCAAATTTCCAGTTTTTTAAATTTTTTTAGAAAACCAGACCGGTCAACCCTGTGAACCAGTCAGACCGGTCGGTTTTTCCGGTTCCGGGCCGGTTCCGATAACACTGAATGAGAGAGATATGAGGTAAAAAGGGAGGGGATATGGGTTCTCTATGTCGTATGTTTTTAGGGTTTAGGGTGAGACAATCTAAGGTTTAGGTTAAAAAAATTAATTGCCTTTTTTCCTCCAAAAGAACATAGGCCTCTAGGGATCAAACAGGTATTGACTTAGTCGAGTCGATATAAATGTAGCCAACTTGGATTGGTTTGGTACTGAACTGGCCAATTCATAGATTGAACAGGTCAGTTTAGAACGAAACCAGTCCCCGAGCTAGTTTGAATGTTGTGTTGGTACTCTAGAGGGTGAACTAAGCTAAGGCCAAGTCCATTTCAGCCAAGTTTTAAAACAATGCTTTGACTGGAGTAGGCTACTCATGCACCTCACTTTGACCCTCCTCAAGATCAGTGCCCTATCTCTTTAACAGTGGAAACCTATCTATCTAGTGCTCTTTTTCTATAGGTGTAAAAGCAACTCATAAATAGAAAAACAACAGAAAATAGAACTGAAGCTAATCTGCTAAGTTTAGAACAGCAACTAAAATAAGAAAGAAAGTGATATTTTAATTCCATGACAACATCAGTTACAAGTTACAACTAAAAAACTTTGTGGATGGAAGTGACTTCCTAATTTCATGACAACAATTAAAACTTGAAAAATTATGTGGATGGAACATACATGCCAGAGACATGCACGCACCCTCTATAACTATTGTTCCTGTTAAAAGGCCTACTTCTGTCCACATTCAAGGCATCTCTCCTACTGCATAGGTAAAGTTCACTGCTCAGTGGGTACACCACTGCTTCTAGAGAGAATATTGCCCAAGCAACGGGTAATCTAACACTCCCTCTTTGCAAAGAAAGTGTTCTCTAATAAACAAAGATACTCTCTTAACATATTGAACATTCCGACTACTAGGGGCTTCAAAGGAACCTTGACCACCTTTCAATCTAAATTAACATATCTCTAGACCATTTCTCCCTTCTATACTCTAAAATCTCTTCAGTACAAGGAAAACTTCAACAACTACCTACCAACCTCCAACATTCTTTATGTCAACTTCAC
>LPNX011186769.1:53937-65559 GCA_001517045.1 Pseudotsuga menziesii | reverse complement strand
CATGAGTCAACCCTAACTCAAGAGTACAAGACCAAGTATATAATGAGTCTTCTTTTCCACAAGAGTTAAATCCAAATCCACAAGAGAAAACCCTAAGTGACGGTAAACCCTAACTCAAGACAAAACCAAGTATATGATGAATCTTCTTTTCCACAACAGTCAAAGCCAAATCCCTAGCAAACCCTAATTAGTGATGGTAAACCGGCCTAACTCAAGACAAAACCAAGTATATGATGAATCTTCTTTTCCACAACAGTCAAAGCCAAATCCCTAGCAAACCCTAATTAGTGAGGGTAAACCGGCCTAACTCAAGACAAAACCAAGTATATCATGATGAATCTTCTTTTCGTCAAGAGTCAAAGCCAAATCCAAAAGAGCAAACCCTAACTGAGGGTAAACCCTAACTAGTTAAGACAAAAACAAGTATATAATAAATTTTCTTTTCCACAAGAGTCAAAGCCAAATCCACAAGACCCCTAAGTGAGGGTAAACCCTAACTCAAGACAAAATCAAGTATATGATGAATCTTCTTTTCCACAATAGTCAAAGCCAAATCCATAAGAGCAAAACCTTATAAGTGAGGTTAAACCCTAACTCAAGACAACACCAAGTATATGATGAATCTTCTTTTCCATAAGAGTTAAAGCCAAATCCACAAGAGCAAACCCTAAGTGAGGGTAAACCCTAACTCAAGACAAAACCAAGTATATGATGAATCTTCTTTTCCACAAGAGTCAAAGACAAATCCACAAGAGAAAACCCTAAGTGAGGGTCTAAAACCCTAACACAAGAGAACAAAGTTTCTCCAAGAAAGATTTACCAAGAATAAACCAATTAGAAATTAACCAAGAGATACTTCAAGAGAGAAGTCACCAAAGAGCAAGACCAAAATCCAAGACCAAGGGGGAAGATCCCCACAAAAGCACAAGGCCAAAAACCAACCCCTAAACCAAGAAATTATTAACCAAGAGAGACTTCAAGAGAGAAGTCACTAAAGAGCAAGACCAAAATCCAAGACCAAGGGGGAAGATCCCCACAAAAGCACAAGGCCAAAAAACAAACCCTTAGGAATTTCACATTTCTTGTCCAAGAGATAAGTGCGAGAGTGAGTGTGTGAGATAATGAACCTAGGCCTACATCTATTTATATGAGTGTGTGTAGGAAATGAACCGTCGCGTCAGATATGCGACGACGCTTTCCATGTTAAATAGTTGACCAATTAAAGGATCCGTTGCTTAAGCGACGCTTACTAGCGTGCCGTCGCTTCACCGACGCTTGTGGCCACATTTACAAAAAAAAATGTATCCTTGTGATTTTTGGTAAGTTTAAAAAGAGAAATCCACGTGCCATCGTATTTTTCCGTTGGATTTTGGATCGAAATGTAGTAGTGTAGATTGTGACACAAAAAATAAAACAATTTTCAGAATCACTCTGCAAATCTTAGGTCCAAAACGAAAACAAATCAAACAATGACCTTGAAATCCATTCATATACACATGAATTGCAGGCTCCAATCATATGCATGTAATTCACAGACAACAAATCAAACCATGATATTGAAATGCAATATACAACCTTTTTAAGAAATGTAAGATCACTAGACTTCAATGAAACACATGCATATAATGAAACACAGTCATACTTTCTCCATACTGAATACCATTAACACGCAGGATTCACGTATATGGTTATTTAAGAGTCAAAGGTCAATTTTAGATCTCTACGATTTAAAACAAAATGCAGTCATACAGTTTCCCTATACGAATACCATTAACTCAACCTTCAAACCGTAAATTGTGGATGTGTCCACAAGCAAGCATTATGAATCTCTTGGGCAATTTGAACCACATTACATAACTCCAAAATGCAAATAAATTAACCCACATAACTAAATAAACCCAAAACTCATATATTGAAAAATCGTTTGCAAGGTTCAGATCATGTGTCCCAAATCACATACCTTTGGATAAATTATCTTCATTGGGAAATCGTTTCCAAAGATTGGAGTACCTATTGATGGTATCCTTTATTTCCAACATTCCATCGCCATTGAATAAAATTAGGGCTCTTGTCCAATTCCATTCGAACTCCATCCTTTATTCCCAGCTTTCCCATCACGATTGAATAAAATAAGAGCTCTTGTCCAATTCCATTTGAACGCCATCCTTTATTCCCAGCTTTCCCATCACGATTGAATAAAATAAGAGCTCTTGTCCAATTCCATTTGAACGCCATTCTTTATTCCTAGCTTTCCCATCGCGATTGAATAAAATAAGGGCTCTTGCCAAATTCTCTTCGGACGCCACTATTTATTTCCAGCCTTCCCATCGCAATTGAATAAAATAAGGGCTCTCTCCCAATTCCATTTGGACGCCACTATTTTCCCCAAACTCCAATATCTACTCGTTTTATCCATGAACAAAAATAAGGGACAATATCCTATAAGGATTGTAGCCTGTTAAGCTATCCAACCTTTGAAACGCAGACCTCTGAAACCTAAAAGGAAGATTGTCCATCCCCGACCTCGACCAAAACTCGGAGTCTTTTTTCCTCATCGCTCGTTCCATCCTCCATTTAAGTGAAATTCTCAGGAACGACCAGGTAAACAAATTTTTCCCAAAAGGACACATGGCAGAGCCAAGTGTCGACACTCCTCTTCTCTCGTGGAAACATTCGACACGTTTTTTTTCCAGTTTAACAGCACAGGCGTTCCAAAAATCTCTCCCATAAGAATCGTGTGAGGAGTCTTTATTAAATAAGAGGTCATTCTCATTTATTTTTCCACTAAGAATATTATTTTATAATTATGAATTACCATCTCCATATAATAAAGACCTTTGAATATATAAATAAAATCATATACATGACTTTTCCATTGTAAATAAATTTCTATATAAACAAAGGAGTATTACTTACTTTATAGGGAAATATATTTTGTAAAAATTATTATAAAATAATTTATATATGATAACTCTCTTGGTTATGTTAATAACATTCAACAAACGATATATATATATATAATCAATCTCATTAATATAAATATATAGCGTGTAAATAATTCATGAGAATTCATGAGACAAGTTTTATAGATTATATTAATAAAATTTATCAAACGATATATATATCATCTTATTAATATAATCATTCATGAGACAAGTTTTATAAAAAACATTATAAGCCTAATTTTAGTTTATTTCTATCAAATTTTCTAATGGAATTTCTTTGGCATATGATGCTATCTTTAACCATTAAATAGTCACTTTGTCCAATCAAGGCTCACTTCATTTGGGAAGATACCTAAGAGAGTTTTTTTTTTAAAAAAAAATTAGTGAAGTTAAATCTTCTATGAGTGCCTGAAGCACCAAATAAATTACTCTCTAGCCAATATTCCCCACCCTAGTGGCATTTAGCTTCTAACATTAGATCAGGTAAATGCTTAAATCGAAAGAGCAACTTCAGTGTCCATGACGCTTAAGACGACCCCCGTCATCTAATGACATGGCCTCCTAGCCAATCATCTCTCCCCCTAGTGGATCCATCCCTAATATCATTTTTAGTTGCACACATTTTCAGTCTCCTAGCAATATTAAATTTCATCTATAATTTTGATGAGTTAGTTTTCATACTTACAATGCATTTTACTTACGCTTCACATTTTCTCGTCCCGTTCTGAGGGGATGTTACAGTCATGGGCTATTGAGACCAACCCCGAAATAGAGCCAAATTCAATTTACCAAAATTGGGAATCAATCCTGCATGCATAAAACCTAACAAATTATGATTTGGCAGATTCACCATGATCACGAGTGAATCAGGGAAGCACGTTGGGTTGTGCGTGATGGGAAAAAATAGAAAATGAGACACCTGGAACTCAGGCTTGCTTGATCGAAAATGATGGTTAAGAGCACCTCCAACAACCTACAACAGTTCCATTCCTTCTTGCTTCTTCCACCTGCGAAATTGTTCTGGACCGTTGATTTGGATTGGAACTTAATCTAAGCCGCCAAAAGACAAAGCTCATACCTGATTTCATAATTTTCCACCTTGTCTTATCCCTTGCTAGTTCTCCTTCCGAAATCATCCTCGTTCGTGGATCAAGAATCTGCTTAGATGTCCATCGTTCATCCTTGTCATCCATACCAAATTTCATAGATTTGGAAAATTTGTTTGTCCTCGCATGTTATATCAACAAAATCAACCTTTGCCATAGATCCATTTCTCCCACAAATCGTCACCCTTGAAATATGCGGCCCCTAAGCAATTACACAGATTTTAAAACTTAATTTTCTCGTCCACTTTCAAACTGTGAAATCAACCTTAGTCGTTGATCTAGATCAACCTTGAATATGAGTCGTTGGAACATGCATCCCCTACCTAATTCCGCAGATTTCAAATGTTCATTTATCTGTGCATGTTAAATCAATGGAATTATTTTCTATCATAGATTTGATTCTACCTTTGATTTGGGCCGTTGAAAACTGCGGGGTCTACCAGATTTTGCAAATCGCGAGAGCTACTTATCCCATGCGCATGTTTCCCATTTCTACACCGTCGATATTAGGAAGAAACTCTCCGAGCCGTTGATCTGAGATCAAGCTGCGAGCTACGAAAAGTGGAAAGCAGGCTTTCGACTTTTTATGACCGAATTTTTTCCCTTTCTGCTTTCACCCTTCTGCTCCTTTCCGAGCCGTTGATCTTTGGCATAAGCTTTCTAGACCGTCGATCTTATGAAAAGCGGAAAGTAGGATTTCAATATTTTTATAACCAATATTTTGTATTTCCGCTTTCTGATTCCCCCCTTCGGCTCTTTTCCAAGTCGTTTATCTTTGGAGGAAACTTTCTGGACAATCGATCTCGTGGATCGTGGAAAGCGAGATTCTAACTTTTTTTTGACCAAATTTTGTATATTCCGCTTTCCAATTTCTGCCATTATGCTCCTTTCTGAAATGTTGATCTTTGGTGGAATCTCTCTAGACCGTCGATCTTGGACTATGGAAAGTGGAAAGCGAAAGTCGGTTTACCAACTTTTATAACCGAAATTTTTCCCTTTTTCGTTTCCGCATTTTTACTGGACCATTGATTTATCCTGAAGTCATCCTCGACCGTTGGATCTCAGACTGCACAAAGCGGAAGTCAGGTTTACCAACTTTCACAACCGAATCTTTTCCTTTTCTGCTTTCCTGCTCCCGATTTTTCCTTGGCGGAAATGATTTGTGGCCTTTGATTTTTCTCCGCTATGCATCCAGGTCATCTGTTCTGGTCGGATTTTGACCTTGATCATATTTTTCATATTCAGGCATATTTATAAAGATAAAATCCAATATTTTTAATAAATTTTCTCTTCAAAGCACTGGATAAACCCCTTAGAACATGTAGAAACCCGATCAATATCCTTCAGAGCCATGTGATATGGAAAATTTTCAGACCTTACTCTTTCTTTTACTGGTCTAAACTTTTGAAGGGGAATTAATGTAGATGCATATGTAAAAATCTTCAAAATTTAGCACCCCTGCTAACACAAACCATATCATATGGGACAAAATAACCAAGACGCTCTGGAACAGGTCCATCAGATAGGTAAAGGTCCAACGGATCCACTACAATCTTGAAGAAGTGAATTGGGAGCTCGAAGATAAGATGAGGGAAGAATATCCCCATATGTTATAAACCTGATAAATGTATATAAAATTTTTGAAAGTTTATTTTGAAAATTTTGGACAATGTGAACATGGAGGACGACGTATAATTTAAGGGGGAGGGGAATGTAACACCCCTAGTTTGAAACCCCATTGTTTTGTTAGCATAATTTTGTAAAAGTCTATGAGTTCCTATAACACAAAACTCATGTTGTATTTTTCTTTGTTAATATTAAAACTAAACTAGTAGTGTTAGAATAAACACACTAAATGAATGAGGGCTCATGCATTCACCTAGGTCAGTGAGGGGGGGAATGTAGCCTAAAATATAAGTATTAACCTATTTAACCCTACTTACCTTATAAATTTGGTAAACCCATACTTTTCCTAATTAATTCCTTAAATAGTTTTTTGAAGTTAAAAAGGGAATTTAGAGAGGGATTAAAAAATTAATGGAAAATTGGACAAGTGTTGCAAATAGGCACTGACAAGGACATGCAAGGTTGGTGGAAACTTAGGTAAAGGAGGATAGAGAACGCAGAGGGGAGAAGCAATCAAGAAAAAATAGCAGTAAGAAGAATGTGAAAGAAGAATAGAACATGAGTTTTGAAGGAGGAGAGGAGAAAATGCAGTGTGCAGGATGGGAATGTTGTAGCATTGAAGATAATTGTGAATGGACATATAATTCATGGCCAATTGGAATTTTTGGAGGACAAAGAAACAAGTCCAATTCCAGAGTGAAGTGTTCAATTTTTCCACACTCTCTGGTAGTTGGGTTGGTTGAGAGAACATGTAAGCCCAATCCTATTTTGTTAACTTTTTGGTTGATAAATTCCTGTGGTTTTGCCTCTGTTTGCACCAGTGATATGACAATGGTGTAAGAAATTATTTTAGTGTAATTATAAGAACACATGCAGTTATGGGTTTTCACTATTGTTTTAATTAGAATGAATATAAGGGAAGGAATTGCATAGTTGGAATGGATTTGGTAATAAGCCAGTAAATCATGTTTTCCAAGTGAGGAAATCCTGAGAGAAAATTGGGACTACTGAGAATCTACAATGAATGCACGAGTCTCATCTTGGGGGTAGATTTATTTTAAGAGAATAATGAGCGGAACTACCTACAGTTGGGTGGAATGTGGATTCCACATATCCATTTGCCTATTTTAAGCATTTTGCAAATAAGTTCCAATTCCTGGTGTTAGAAAAACATGATCGCATAGAAATAAAAAAAAAACAAAAACAAAAAAAACATGAAAATATTAAAACACATTACAAGAAAGACACAAATATAACATGGTTAACCCAAGATGGGATACATCCACACATAAATTTCTAGTCCTTTATTATTATACCGTCCAGCAAACTGCAGGGATATAACCTGCAACAACCATGTTGCACTTCCTCTTCACTCTCTCACATTCTATCTCTCACAATCACATAGATTGCTTTTACAATGCTACAATTCAATATATAATCATATTACAATGCCTTCCTTTTATAAAGGGAATACCATGGGGAAATATTACGGGCTTCCCAAAACCACGGGCCCGTAAATCACCCATTATTGACCAAGTCATGACTCTAAAATTACAACATTTTACAAGGCATTTTTTCCTAAATTTTCACTACGATGGCAATGCCCCTGAATCCACGCCTCAGAGGGGATCCCAAAATAGTCACCCCACCCCCTAAACCCACATGACGACTATAGTGGTGGGAGGAATCCCCCCATAACCACCGTTAGGTGTTGAGATCCAAACACGGCTGGAATAACATCTTTAAATCAGGAAGACCAGGCTCCACAATCAACACTTGGAAACTGTGTTTTATTTTCTCATATGTTATTTAATTAATGACCAATAAAATTTCTACATGATTTCCTTATTAAATTTCCTGTGTTTGGATACAAGGTATGAATTCATGTTTTACTTGAATTCATGGGTATGAAATAAGTGCAAGTTTAATTATGAGATAATGCTTGGAAATTTTATGCATGCCGGTTTTTTATTTAAGTCGAAGTCAAATTCATTTCCTGTAGAAATTGTTAATTGTCAGGTTTGAAAATGAAATGTTTATTCAAATTACAGTTAGAAATCACAATATTCGGAAAATTAGATGAATTGATAAATAAACTGGAATTTCATCTATTTCTATTCTTTTTCATTAACTTGGAAGATTATTTGTAAATAAATATTTATTGTTGCAAAATTCTATGTGAAATTGATAGTTTAATTGTATAGTTATGTTCTTACTATGCAACTCCTAAGCTAAATGAAATATTTAGTTGGAAGAAAATAGTTCCTTAAGTAATGAAGGATATGTTCCACATTTATTATTGCAAAATTATGTGTGAAAATGCTAATTTTACATTGTAGTTCTATTCTTAGTTCCTAAGATAAAAGAAATATTTAGTTAGAAGGAAATAGTTCCTTAAGTAATGAAGGATATATTCGATATAATTGTTCTAAGAAAATTTGAAATCATATGTCAAAGGTATTTCATTTGGGAAAAGATAGATACTAAGAGTTAATAAAATGTTCAAAATAATTATCCATTAAAGTTTAGACATTTGTGTCGAAGGTGGGTTCGACCCATTATGCCTAATAGGTAAGCTACAAACTACATGCAAGTTTTGCTTGCTTATTTTGACAAATTCCACGTGTTAACATTTTTTAATTACTTTCATTGCATGGTATATGGTATTTAAAACCACATGTTGATATTGTTTATATTGAAAAATAAATAAATATTTATGTTGAAGCTCCAAATTAGAGTAAATGCCAATGTCCTGAATTGGTTTAATAGTTAAACCGTAAATAATACCATGTGCTAAGGCATGTTTTTAGGTGTTTTACATTAAGTAGTATTATTGTTTTAAAAACCATGGGATAAAACTACTAATTTAAAAGAGTTTGAATGTTTTAGTAGAAGTCTAAGTACAACTTTGATTAATTTACAAATACCATGGGCCTATTAATGAGTGTTTTTTGGGTTTTAATTTACAAGTTTTAGAATTGTATGGTTTGCATGTGAAATTCCTAAGGGAGACTTTCCCATTGGGATTCCACATCTGATACAACCACCATGTGGTTCCACTATTGAGAGGGTAGGACATGAACGAGGTTCCACAACGAAGAACATCATGGTGGGACATTATAAAACTTCTCCCTCCTAACGTCCGATCGAGCGCTCCACTCCTCATTTGACATTTATACTTAGTCACAACATATTTTTGACGAGTCTTAAGAAACATACCTACTTACTCTCAATCGGGGATAGAAAATACAGATTCTTGTTAAGAAACTATATCCTTGGGTCGAATTAGCAAATAAGATGTCTTTTATATTTCATGAATTTGGAAATAATGGAAAATATTTTCCTAATTATTTAATGAAAATCCCATCTTTCGCAATTTCTATGCATTTCTTATTACACGGTAAGTTTTAAGGGAGATTTTATTTGTCTTAATGAAACATTTGGCTTAATTATTCATTGAAGTTTAAATACTTGTGTCAAAGTTTGGGGGGATTAATTTGTTGGAGTGTTGTATTTCCTCAAAATTATAATATGGGAAATTAAATATCTTGAGGAAATATTTATTTTGGGGGGATTAATTTTATATGCTTGTGTTGAAACTCACTCGTCGAATCTCACCTCATTGAAGCTCACTTTGTAAAATCTCGCTCGTCGAAGCTCACTCTATCATAGCTCACTAGTGGAAGCTAACTTTGTCACTATTCACTCCGTTGCATCTCATGACAAAGTGTCAGAGTTCCCAAGAATGTTTTTTTATAAGGAAAGAATTGGAAATATTGTTTCCTAAACCATAACTTATTATGGTCCGGTAATCATATTTAGTAAAAATAAAATAATATTGGTATTAATATGGGTGCATCATTATATGTCTTAACCTATTTATTTTATGTGAATTATATTCCATTGATTCCTAAAGCAATTCTTACTACATAGTAAGTTTTGAAAAGAAAGGGGTGTGTGGAAATATTATTTATCTTGGCCTTAATTAGATGGTAATAAAATAAATTGAGGAATGTTAAAATACTTTTTTGTAAATGACTTTGCTCTAAATTTGTGGATTCTATTGTGTAGTCCATAAGTTAGAGTTTTAATGCATAGTTCTTACCGTGCAATAAGTTAATGATAGTATATGATTGCACATATGTGCATAAAATTGTTGTGCATGAATATTTTTGAATAAAATGTCTTATAGGTTATTATATGCTTCTAATATTATGAATTTATGTAGTTGTTATACGATTTCATGGGTCCCTTGAAATATTTTATGCTTCCTCTATTTACTTAAAGTTATCATGCACTGTAATATGCACTTGTCAATTGTATGCCTATAGCTATTATGCATATATGTTTTATAAAAAAAAAATGGTTGTCAAGCCTAGTGTGACACTAAGTGTGTTAGATTACATTATGGAGAACATCTTCCCCCATGTTAGGATTTATAATAAATACCCTTACAACCAATATATTTGGATATTTATTTCTAACATTAATGTTGATAAAACTTACATAACAATTTGTTATTCCCCCCTATTATTTCTAATGTTTATATAGATAATAAATTTTTTCCTTATAATGGCTTAGAAAATGATATTTTTATTGTAAGGAATGAAGGCAATATCCTCTTGATGGGTAACTTTAAAGCTAGAATTTTGAGTAACCAAACTACTCTTCTAAGCAATAATTCCATTCCTAATCCTCTTTGGTTAGACAAAGGCCCTATTATAGATAGCATGTACAAAAGAAGTTCTACATATCTAGGTGGAAATTTGTTTGAACTTGAGTTATTCAAGATTTATAGGACTCATGATCTTATAATTTGTAATGGTCTAATGAAATGGCCAAATTCTATCCAAATGACTTGTATTCATGGGCTTGGAATTAGTGTGGTATATTATCTTGCATCTGTTATCTTTTTATACAACCAAATGATAAATCTAGACATATTAAACAACCATGAGCCTAACTAAGACCATAGGCCTTTAATTTTAACCCTCCATTTTGTCATTCATAGTGATCCCACAGAAGAAAAATATCATGGCCAAAAGCATTTGATCTTTTACAAAATTAAGGATAATCATTTTCTAAATGATTTAAAAAGGGATTTGTTTCCTCTATCAAGTATGGAGAATATATAAGACCTCTAGCATAATTATTCTATAGTCCTCTCATCTTCCATTAGCAAGTTATCCATCGAAGTTTTAGGTAAAGACATAAATAAAAGAACTTACCTCTTGTATGATAAAGAATATAAAAATTCAAGAAAAGAAATCAAGGAAACTATTGAAGAGTCTCTAATGATTAACAAGATAAATAGTTACAAAGTCCTATTTAAAAGAAAATATTTAATATATAATTAAAAGAAGGAAAAACTTTTACACCTCTCTAAATTAGTGTTAAAGAAATGTAACTATGAAAGATATTATATTTTGTAATATTATTATTATTATTATTACCCTTTCTGGGGATGTTGTTCCTCTGATAAGGGATGTCATTGATGTATTTGGTCATGTAAAGTCTTGAGGTAAAACCTCCATTGTAAGTCAGGTCAGTAGTACCCACAAAAGTATTATTAAAATATATTGTTGAGACTTCCAAGGAAAGTTGGACCTGGAAGAAAGCATAAGTTGGCCTTGTCAGGTTATTAGGCCTCTCAGCTGGTTAGTATAAATAGGAGAGGCACCTACCTCATTTTGACAAGAAGAGCATGCAAGCAAGTTTTCTATAGAGAGGAGAAAAAATTCATATGAGGAAGAGGAATTTGTCTAGTTTTATTCTTTGGGTTTTGCATTGTACTTGGTTGAAGTCTATATCGATGAAGTTTTGCTAGGTTTTCTTCCCCACAAGGGTTTCCTAGGATAAATATTTGTGTTCTCTTTTGTTATGTTGTGCTTGTTATTCTTTCAGTGATCCTTTTTTTTTTGGCATAAAAAAAACTAAAATCTTAG
>LPNX011186769.1:29506-53854 GCA_001517045.1 Pseudotsuga menziesii | reverse complement strand
AGAGAGAGAGAGAGAGAGAGAGAGAGAGAGATCATAACAATAATAACAACAAACAATAATAATATAATATTAATTAGTGAAAAAAGTGTAACTCTTTATGAAGAGTTGCATTAGACACCCTTTAAATAATTATATATACGAGAAAGTATATCTTGTAAATCATCACTTATCTATTAATTTATACATCATTTTATATCTACGGATATGTGGGTTATTTCAGAAATTACTGGTTCATTCCGAGTTAATTGAGAATATCCAACTATGGAAGTTACATTGGTATCAGAGAGAAGTTATGATTCATGTTAAGGGTTTCCCTAAAAAAAAGACTGTGTCCTTAAAAAAAAAGAGAGGTAAAATTAAAACAAAGAAAAGGTAAAAGTAAAATGTAATGTCCCCATTCAAATAATTACATAGCAGGAAAATTCCATCAATCCTACCAGTTCCCTAGGTTGGGTGGAAACATTTGAAATTTAATAAGGGAGCTAATAAATGGTGTTTATACATTAGAAGGAATAAATATTTATTTAATGGATTTAATTAAATGAATGCAAGTGAAAAATGAAATGGATATGGAGAATGGAGACACATGGAGACTATGGGGCCCACTCAAGCTAGAATTCCTATGTTAAATGGCATCCTCCTCTTGCAATCTCGAATCTATGGGAAGCCTAACATTTTTTGATGGATTATAAGGTTAATATACTTGTCCATATAATTCATATGTTGAATTTGGGATGAATTTTAACTTACATGGGCAGAGGAAGAGCCAAAAGGGAGTTTCATGGACACTTGGCTAAATTCCCCTTACATTTTTGACATCTATGGCACCAATGATGGAGATTCTATGATAGTTATGACACAATTTAGATATGAAGGATGAAATATGACATATATAACATGTCAGGCCTAAATAGATAATATTAGAGTGCTCTCATGGGAGTTGGAGAAGGCCAAGAGGCTCCTACTCGAATTTGGGAGAAGAGGGAAGGTGAAGAGAGAGGCCACATGGCATAGCATGAGAAGCCACACCAATTCGAATTGTATTTGGTTTATGGATGGATTTGTAACCTTAGAATACCAATAATTTTTATAAAATTCAGGGATCAGCCATGATAATTCCCTTTTGATCATTTGTGAAAATTGTTATTGTGAAGAGAGAGAGCTAGTGGATGACTAGTTCATGCCTTAGCCAATTTCGAGGGTGAAAGATTCCCATCCTAGTTGGTGTTTGGAGAGGCCACTCAGGTATTTAAAGAAGATTCAATGGATCATAAGTTACAGGTTAAATATACAGCAGCTTGTGGACATATCAAGTTCATCGTGTTCTTCCTTTCATCTTAAGTTTTCACACCATATTTCAGCTCTATGGAGTGAGACGCACTTGGTGAGATATTCATCTCTTTGAGGGAGATTATATTGCTCCAGTATTTTGTATTCTTATGTAAATTATATGATATTTAAGTTTATAAATCTCTCAGGTCGAAAGGACAAGAAATCTCATGTATTATTGCTCAATAATGAAAAAACGGTGCCATTTCCCCACTACCTTCTGGTAAACTCTTGTAATCTTGATGGATTCGAATGGATGTATAAAATATTGATGATGAATGGAATGTAATTAAAGTATGTTATGGGTTTCATGTTCATTAACTGAGAATTTGTGGCCATTGGGTCGAATTTCATAGCGATTGGAACAAACTACACCTCATTTCCCCAAGGGTCCAAAACTATTTTTTATATCTCATTGAAAGAAGTGATAACAGCCATGGGAGGTCGATTGATTATGAATATGAGTCTCTGATAATGTATTATACAAATCACCTGCTTCAAGTTAATAATTATAGTGGGTTTCTATACATTTGGGAAGCCATTTCTACCACTTACCCCGAGGGGATTTGAGCCCAAAATTGCCAATAAAATCCTATGTCTTGTTCAAAATTTACTACATACTTGTAGAAGTGATTGGAGGTCCATAATACATCCCTGAAAATAATAATTAATTTATTATATCATTTAGACACCTTATATGAATATTTGGGAGCAATTGGGCTGATTTGGAGACCAAGACACTAAAACTAGTCAAGAGCCAAAATTGTGAACAAATTGGAAAATTGGGCATTTTGGTAAATTTTTTAAAAAGGGACATTATAAGTGGTATAATAGCATGGTATTGGAACCTTATGGTGTTAAAAATGAGTCAAATCAATAAATCACCACCCTTAGAATCTGATTTGGAAGGTGCTCGGCTTGTAGAAGAAGAACTAGAAGAAAAAAGGTACCTTCGACTAAAGCTATGGCTCATGAGGGAGAAGACCACACTAAGGAGAAAATGGAGTATCTACAAATTATAAAACCCATGTTTGAATAAATATCCAAGTACATTATCCAACATATGGTATACATGACCCATCAAATAGCAGAAGGATTCGAATTGATGGCCAATCAAATGGGAAGCAAAGGGATAATAGGAGATAGTGGTAGTTCACAATCAGTAGAAAAGAAGACAATGGGTGAGAAAATTTTCTCACGAACAGGACCTCATAATAGACCCCATGAATTTCAAATCACACCAAGGCCTACTGCACCTAAATATCTTATTCCCAAAGAAGAGACTAACATTCAATTTGAAATTGATACAATAACAAAAGAATGGGCTAAATTGGATGAAGAGTGTAGGAGAAGTATAACATTTGACCAGTACTTCACCATGGAAAAAAAACTCAAAAATAAGGAGGAAAACAAGTCTCTACACCAAAAAAAATAATTTAATTGTGCCACAGGTAAAGTGCGACTTCCTACTTTTGATGGTCCATCTAAAAGTTCTGCTAACACTTGGGTGCAAAAATTGGATGTGTATTTTCAGCTGAACCCAATGGTGGAAGAAGATGCTTTAAAAATGACTATTTTGCACTTGGATGGAGATGCCAATGAATGGTGGTTCCATGTCCTGAAAACATTGGGTCATTATTATGTTAAAACATATGGGGAATTTGTTGACAGGGAATTATAAAGGTTTGAGCAAAAAGATCCAAAATTGTCTTTCAAAGAACTAGCACAATTGAAGCAGGCAGGGACTCCTATTGAGTATATGTTGGAATTACAAAGATTATCAGTTAAGGTGGATAATGTATCTATGGGAAGGTTAGTATTTCTGTTCACTAAAGGTTTGGAAGATCCCTTAAAAGGTTTGGTCAAATCCCACAAGCCTACTAACTTAAATGATGCAATAAGCTTGACTAGAGATCTTCAAAATGTGCTTCCTAGAACAAGATTTCCTCTCGAGCCTAACTTCAGATTTGAAAGAAAGAATTGGAAAAAGGATGCACCTGATAAGAAGTTTTGGCAAGGAGATACATCTGAAAAGAATAATAATTAAGGACAAAACGGGGATAAACTTTGAAGGAAAAAATTGTGCTTCACATGCTTCCAAGCATGGACACCGGGGCATAAATGTGCTAAAGGAAAATCTCAATACATAGAAGTATTTTATGATAATGATGAGTATGAAGGGGGTATGGATGAAGAAGGGAACATTTCAGATCAAGAGGAGGCATATGAGACAGCAGCTGAAGAAGAAAAACAATAAGAAAATCATCCTTCACTGAACAAAACAAGAATGGCAGTACTTTCACCAGTGCCTCGCTATCACACTATTCGATGCAAGGGTGTGGTATTGGGACAAAGAGCTTAAGTTTTAGTAGATGGAGGAGCTACAAATAATTTCATTTATGCAGAGATTGTGGAGAAAATAAAGATACCAAGTGAACCATTCGATGGCTTCACAGTTGTCATTCCTGGTCACAACATAATGCAATGCAACACATGGGTTCCAAAGATGCATGTCACAATAGGTAACTATACTTTTGTTGATAGTTTTTATGTGGTAATGTTTCTGATACTAATGTAGTCTTGGGAGTACAATGGCTGTATTCTATAGGAGAGAATTTAGTAAATTATCAAATTCCTCAAATGAAATTTCAAGATTCAACAGGTGTACTAAGAGTTGTGAGAGGGCAACACACTTACCCAAAACATGTAGTAAATTTCCATAGTATGAGATATATATTGAGGCACGGTGATATAGAATGGGCTGCTGAATTTTATATCACCTCTCCCAAGCCAAAAATAAGAGTTTTTAAACACCCAAAGGAGATAGAGACACTTTTGCACAAATATGAAAACGTTTTCAGAGGTCTTCCACATGGTAGACCACCTAATAGGGGGGTTGAGCACAACATTGTTTTAGAGGAGGGTACTTCACCCATTTAGATACCACCTTATAGACATCCCAAGAATTTCAGAGATGAGATTGAGAAGGCCATTCAAGAACTCTTAGAGTTGGGACTCATTAGACTAAGCTGTATCCCTTATGCTTCTTCAGTAGTGTTGGTAAAGAAAAAAGATAGAACTTTGAGGATGTGTATAGACGTTAGAGCTTCGCACAAGAAGACCATAAAGAATAGATATCCTATTACTAGGATTTATGAGCTCATGTATGAGCTATTTGGAGCTAATTACTTTTCCAAAATTGACCTTAGATCTGGTTATCACCAAATTCGGATGGAAGAAGATGTGCAAAAGACCGCTTTTTGATGTCATTATGGTCACTTTGAGTTTCTTGTTATGCCATTTGGGTTGACTAATGGTCCAACTAAATTTCAAGCATGTATGAATAAAATATTTTGCAAGCAGCTTAGAAGGTTTGTTTTATTTTTCTTTGATGATATTCTCATTTACAGTAAAACTTGGGAAGAGCACTTGCAACACCTAGAGATTGTGTTGAAAAATTTGCAAGAACAATCTTTGTATGCTAAGATGTCTAAATGTGAATTTGGGATGAAATAAATATTATACCTTGGGAAAATTATTGGTAAATATGGAGTGAAAGTGCACATGGAAAATATCAGGGCTATCTTAGAATGGCCATCACCAAAAAACATCACAGAATTAAGAGGTTTCATTGGAATATGTACATACTACAAGAAGTTTGTGAAAGGGATGTCTCCTTTCAGAGAATTATATGGCTATGATGCACTTAAATTTTCTGATATTATATTTGGTGATATTATAGCTCCAAAAGCTAAAGATCGGGTGGAAGAAAGCCAAGAAATTTTAAAGCTTTTAAAAGACAATTTGCAGGTTGTCCAAAATTAGCAAAAACAATATGCATATAAACATAGAGAGGAATGGACATTTTAGGTTGATGATTTAGTGTATTCGAGGTTGCATCCATCCAAAAAAACATATCTCAAAAGGAATGGAGCAGAAAATCTAAAGCCAAGATACTATGGGCCCTATAAGGAAATCCAGAAGATTGGAGAAGTAGCATATGAGTTGGAACCTCCGGAAGGAAGTAAAATTCATAATGTATTTCATGTTTCTTGTCTCAAGAAATATATTGGTTAGAAAATTTTCATTTCAGATACACTCCCTCCTTTGGATGATGAAGGATAGCTCACACTTATTCCGGAAAAGGTTTTGAAGACAAGGGAGAGAAGATTGAGGAGCAGAACAATCAAAGAATACTTGGTGCAATGGAAGGATCTACCAAGTGAAGATGCCACATGGGAAGAGGAGAATATTTTGCAGCATCCAAATATGAAATTGCTCGAGTACAAGCAATATTGGTCGGGGAGGACTATAATGTCCCCATTCAAATAATTGCATAGCAGGAAAATTCCATCAATCCTACTAGTTCCCTAGGTTGGGTGAAAACATTGGAAAGTTAATAAGGAAGCTAATAAATGGTGTTTAGACATTAGAAGGAATAAATATCTATTTAATGGAGTTAATTAAATTAATTCAAGTGAAAAATTAAATGGCTATGGAGAATGGAGACACATGGAGACTATGGGGCCCACTCAAGCTAGAATTCCTATGTTAAATGGCATCCTCCTCTTGCAATCTCGAATCTATGGGAAGCCTAAAGTTTTTGGATGGATTATAAGGTTAATATAATTTTCCATATACTTCATAGGTAAAATTTGGGATGAACTGTAACTTACATGGGGAGAGGAAGAGCCAAATGGGAGTTTCATGGACACTTGGCTAGATTCCCCTTACATTTATGCCATCTATGACACCAATGATGGAGATTCTATTAAAGTTATGAATCAAGTAAGATATGAAGGATGAAATATGAATTATATGACATGTAATTCCTGAATATATCATATTATAGGGTGCTAATTTGAGTTGGAGAAGGCCAAGAGGATCCTACTCGAATTTGGGAGACGAGGGAAGGTGAAGAGAGATGCCACATGGCATAGCATGAGCAGTGACACCAATTTGACTTGGATTTGGTTTATGGATGGATTTGAAACCTTAGAAGACTAATAATGTTTATAAAATTCAGGGATCATCCATGAGAATTCCCTTTTTATCATTTGTGAAAATTGTTATTGTGAAGAGAGAGAGCTAGTGGATGACTAGTTCATGCCTTAGCCAATTTCGAGGTTGAAAGATTCCCATCCTAGTTGGTGTTTGGAGATGCCACTTAGGTATTTCAAGGAGTTTCAATGGATTCATAATTTATAGGTGCAATATACATAATCTCGTGGACATATCAATTTCAGCTTGTTCTTCCTTTCATCTCAAGTTTTCTCACCATATTTCAGCTCTATGGAGTGAGGTGCACTTGGTGAGATATTCATCTCTTTGATGGAGATTTATCTTGATAAATTATTTTGTATTATGATGCAAATTCTCTGATATTTATTTTCATAAATCTCTCAGGTTGAAAGGCCAAGAAATATCATGTATTATTTCTCAATAATGAAGAAACAATGCCATTTCCCCACTACCTTGGTGTAAACTCTTGTAATCTTGATGGATTCGAATGGATGCATAAAATATTGATGATTTATGAATGAATGGACTGTAATTAAAGTATATTATGGGTTTCATGTTCAATAATGAAGAATTTTTTGCCATTGGGGGCGAATTTCATAGCAATTGGGGCAAACTACACCTCATTTCCCCAAGGGTCCAAAACTAGTTTTTTATATATGATTGAAAGAAGTGATAACAGCCATGGGAGGTTGATTGGTTATGCATATGAGTATCTGATAATGTATTATACATATCCCTTGCTTCAATTTAAAAATTTGAGTGGGGTTCTGCACATTTGGGAAGCCATTTCTACCACTCATCCCCGGGGGGGATTTGAGCCCAAAATTGCCAATAAAATCGTATATCTTGTTTAGAATTTAGTACAGAATTTCAGAATTGATTGGAGGGACATAATATATAACTTAAACTAATAATTAAGTTATTATATCATTCATACACCTTATTTGAAGATCTAGGAGCAATTGAGCTGATTTGGAGACCAAGACACTAAAACTAGTCAAGAGCCAAAATTGTGAATAAATTGGAAAATTGGGCATTTTGGTAAAAATTTAAAAAAGGGACATTACATAAAACCCCAAAAAAGGTAAAAGTAAACCCCCCTGAAAAATGTAAAAGTAAAACAAAAAAAGGTAAAAGTGAAACCAAATGTGGTTTCTTAATAAGTAGGTTTGGGTTTGAATCTATAAAGTGCATAATAATTGCTACTGAGAAGCAAGTGAGATTTGAACTTAGGTGGGGAAGGTAACACTCATTCCTCCCAACCACCCAATCTACTGGAATTTTATAAAACTTAAGGGGAAAAAAAAGTGCATAATAATTGCTACTAAGAAGCAAGTGAGATTTGAACTTAGGTGGGGAAGGTAACAATCATTCTTCCCAACCACCCAATACACAAGAAGTCCTTAGGAGAATAAATTAATTATTGAAAAGTATAGTATACTATACATGATAAAATATGTCTTTCTTTGATATATCTTGGGATAAGAAGCATAACAAAATGGAATCTCAGGAAGAAAAACAAGGAATATTTCCAAGCACTCTAAAAACTTATGTTTCAATGTTACTCCAAATAAAAGGAACAATTAGAGGGAAAGACATTACTATTTATATTGCTCCCGGTGAATGCAATAATTATATTAGTGATGAATTTGCTAATGAGTTAGCGATTTCGAGGACAAATATAAGTGAAAGGTTAGACTTTTGGAATAAAAAATAATATGCAATAAATGATTTACAATGGAACATTGGAGATTATACTGGAGTTTCACAATTTATAGTTAAATCCTTGTGGAGTATTAATGGTGACCTAGTTTTGGGATTACCATGGCTAAAAACATTGGGGAATTTTATCTTAAATGTTGAAATTTTTTTTCTGACATTCCCCTACAAAAATAAAAAAATCACATTGTCAGACATTAACATGAAGACAGAATCAAAGGTCGCATCATCTGAAGAATTCAAAGAAATATCAAAGAAATATCAAAGATGATGTCACAGGGGAATGAGAAGTCAATACAGCTGATACAAAAGGATTTCGACAAGGTTATTACAGGTAAAGAAGAAGAGATATCTTGTCTAAGAGATCATAATAAAAATTTACTTCCGCAAATCAAGAAAGCGAAGGATAAGGCACAATACAATCAAAATCTAGAAGAGGAGAATCAAGATCTTCAAAAGAAACTATTAGAAAATATCGAAGAGAATAAGAAGCATAAACAAGATTTAATAAATCACATTCTGAAGCTTAAATATGATGAGAAAACACAATATGAAATGTTAAGGAACCTTAAGAATGATAAGTATTCGTTAGAAAGAGATTCACATAAAAATCTAGTCCTTGCCACAGTTAAAAAAGAATTCAATCTAGTAAAAATACAATGTCCAACACATATTAATGCTCAAAAGATGACGCTAGTGAAAGAAAATAACATTGTGAAAATTCCCTATTGACACCCCAACCATATAAACGGGTATCCTTGAAAGTGGGAATTGTTGAAAGATAATGGTACTAATGTAATCAAATCTCTCGACGATAGATCAGTAGGGAATCCCAACAATCAACAACAAATCAATTTGGGATGGATTGGTCCGTGAAGATATCAAAATTCATGCTCTACACTTAGAAGTTCGTATCGACATGTTTCGTCAGCTACGACATCACAAGGAACGATGCGACCACATNACAAACAATAATAATATAATAATATAATATTAATTAGTGAAAAGGTGTAACTCTTTATGAAGAGTTGCATTAGACACCCTTTAAATAATTATATATACGAGAAAGTCTATATCGTAAATCTTCACTTATCTATTAATTTATACATCATTTTATATCTATGGATATGTGGGTTATTTCAGAAATTATGGGTTCATTCCGAGTTAATTGAGAATATCCAACTATGGATGTTACTACCTGAAAGAAGACATTGTGCAAAATTTTCCCCGCAATACAAGAAGCCAGGACTCACTATTCTTAACACTCCCTTCCACATATGAATAAAAAAAAAGAATCATTCAAAGTTCCTTGGGAGGGCGCATCTTTCTGTCGAAGCAATTTTCAATTCTATGGATTTTCATTTTTTGACCTACCACTACTGCGTAGAGAAACTAGGGCATCAAATATTTCAAGGTTCTAACGATATATTCAAGAAAATTAAGATATAGTCTAGCTCTCCTTAGGGAGGCAGATCTTTTCCTCTAATAAGCTCTACAAGTGATGTCAGTTGGAAAATTAGGATTTTCAAGTCAAACCCTAGGTCATCCTGAAGCAGATTCCAGAAGTAGTCCTCAATTTTGCAAGTTCTATCTCATGTATTTCCATTTGAGGCTCTTATTCATTAACGATGAAAAATAGTACCAATCCTAATGAAAATATTGAGGGAGCATAGAACTTCAGAGTATGGAAGTACAAAGCCATGATGATCCTTGAAGAACATGACCTTGAAGGCTATATCAAAGATGAGGTCAAGGAACCAAAGGGAGATGAGGTAAAGGAAAAGCACAAGAAGGATATGACCAAATCCAAGAGGATCATATATGATTCTATAAAGGATCATTTGATCCCCATTGTGTCTTAAAATAATTCTCCAAAGGAAATTTTTATGCACTAACCAACCTATTTGAAGGCAAGCACATCAACAAAAGAATGACCTTGAGAAACCAACTCAAGGGTGTGAAGATATAGAAGATAGAATCTACACAATCATACTTCTCAATAGTATCTCAGATAAAATAACAGTTATAATTCATTGGTGACATGGTGGAAGAAGAAGAAGTGGTGATGACCACCCTAAATGGTCTCCCGAGATAATGGGATCGCTTCATTAGAGGAATGTGTGATAGAATAAAGTTAATCAAGTTCAACAAACTATGGGAAGAATGTGTACAAGAAGAAGGAAGGATACCAAATAGAGAAAATAAACTAAATGATAATGAATATCAAGATCTAGCTTCTCATGCAATGAACAAAAGAAAAAAAAGGAAGATTCAAGGATCACCTTCCAAAAGACCACCAGAATTCAAAAGAGGTAAGAGGCCTAGAAAGGATTACTCATCCTGTGAAATCTATTCATGTCATAAGATGGGACACATCGATGCAAATTTTCCTCTTAAGAAAGATCAGTTCAATAAGAAGAACCGAAAGTACCATACCCATGCAGCTGAAAAAAAAACAAATCAGATAAGAAGAGGGATCAATAAAATGAGGAATATACTGAAGAGTATGTACTAATTTCATCTCTCATAGGTTCCACATCTTATGGATGTGAATATTGTATTATAGATAGTGGTGCTTCCAAACATATGGCAGGTCACAAATATTCTCTCTCATGTATTATCACAAAAGACTATTCACACAAGGTACAACTGGGAGATGATTATCAGTACCCCATTAAAGGAATAGGAGAAGCCTATTAAAAATTAAAATCTAGAAAGTCCATGAGGGTGAAAGAAGTCTTATATGTTCCAGGTTTGAATAATAATCTTCTTTCTATTTCATCTCTTAATAAGAAATGTTTTAGAGCTTCCTTTGTAGATGGTGAAGTTATTATGTGGTCGAAAGGAAAGACAATATATGATGCTATTTTAATTAGTGTTGAAGAAGGATGCCTCTACAAATTGAAAACGCAAGCATATTCATCCCTTACAACCAGTAACATCACCCCATGTGTACTTTGGAATAGAATACTTGCTCATGTAAATTACAAATCATTGCAATTGTGAGCAAGGTAGTGACATGTCTACCATAGATCCAGATTAATCATGAAGGAGTATGCAAAGGATGTGATCAAGGAAAGAACACCAAGAAACCATTCCCAAACAGTAACAAAAAAGAAAAAAGGGTCTTGGATATTGTCCACATAAATGTGTTTGGACCAATGCCAGCTACTTACTGTTGCTGCTGCAACTATTACCCCAAATTTTTTTTCTTTTTTTTTAGTTTTTTGCTACTTAGAACTTTTGATCTCTGAAGTCCATCACTCATGACTTGTTTTCACCTTGAAGAAATTCAAAAAGTTGGTTTTTTACTCTAAGGAAGAAAGTCTTTTTGACTCGCTACGACAGATGAATCTTCATGTTTGATCCGTTATGGCAGATGGATCTCCATGTTTGATCTGCAACATCGGGTGAGTTTAAATGTTTATCCGAAGTGGCAGATAGATTTCATTTTTTTACCCGCTATGGAAGACGGTTTCTTAAGCTGGAGCCGCAACAGCGGTTGGTTTTTTATGCGCTTTTTTTTTTTTGATCCACTATATCGGAGTTTTTCGCAAGAATTTAGCCGCAACAACAGGTGGATTCTGTTTTTGGATCTGCTGCAGCAGATGTTTATTATGAGCGCGGATCGGCTCATTGTTATCTGATGCATCATAAGCCTTCTAACGTTTGTGCCAATGACAGGTGGGGCTTTAGGTTGATTGTTGGAACTTTTCTCGATTTTTGTGACCCGCTACATCGGATGATCGTTCATTTTTTTGTTGCAACGATGGAAATTTTTCTCCTTGCCGCCCCATCCTCACCTTCATTTTATTGAGCCCACTACATTGGAGGTGTTGTCATCTTCGAGCCACCACAAAAAATGTCTTTTAAGGTTTTCCTTCGATGACTTCTATCTGCCGAAGCTATGACTTAAGTTGGATGTTTTGCTGAGAAGTGAGCCAATAGTAGTGGCAAAGTTGGGATGTTTGAGCTGTCGCTATCAGGGTTCTTTTCACCTTGACTTCATTTTGGTCCTCCGATGCGCTGTGTTATTGGCTCCAACGACATTTTGTTTCAAATGTGTGGATTTAAGTCTCACCTACCGTATTTAGTGGTTTTACCCATTGTTTATATATATATATATATATATATATATATGCTAGAGAGAGGGTTTTTTAACATTGTTGTTTATTGACGGTGAGCGTGTAAGAATTGGAAGTTGCAATTTTATCCCGTTTTGGAGCATCCATTGTGAGTTGTTGGCACTGCCATTTGGAGCTCACATGGTACGTTGGATTCCACATCTACGACCGTTGTCAAGCCCAGCTTGCCAGGTAGATTTTTTTCTGTTTACTTTCTTTTGATTGGTAGGTTGGTTGAGATTGCAACCTGTCGGTTTTCGATATGCCATGCGCGGTCTGGGTGTTGGGTTATTTCAGTTTTAAACGGACTTTCACTTTTCCCTTTGTCGGTTTAGCTATTTTCCTTTGAGGTATCCTTTTAATTCTTTGACCTAGCTGTGGTTGCCTTACATGCTCCCATGAAGCATTGTCATTTTCGCTCTGATGCATTTCACTCGCAGGCCTGGCATATAATGATGAATTTCGAGCGTCCTGAGCTTTTCGCCAGCCTTGGTATTACGTAGTTCTGTCTCTTGTGCGGTGATAGAGGTTGCAATTAAGGCAATCATTTTTGGTTTAGGTTACTTTACCCTATCTCCTCGCAGAGGGATTTTTACCTTGGTGGTTAAATCTAAGGCATCATTGTCTTTTATCCTCTACGTGCTACCTGTAGACTGTGAGCCTCTTAGAAGTATTCATGCGCGATGGCAAGAGGTTCGTTTAGGTTTTAAGGTTGTTTTCTAGGTTTTAGAACCACATGGGATTCCCTAGCCAAAGGTCGCTTGCGTTGCAAGTTTGTTAACCCGAGTTTTGACCTTGGTGGGTGGAGATGTGTTTTTCTTGTTCTGATGACAGAAGAGAATGTGGTAAAATAACATATTGGTTTAGCTTGTTCCTTAAATAAAATAGTTTGTTCGACGTGATAAATATTTTGTTTCCATAGTCATTTATCTTTCTTGTCTGAATGCATGATTTTTTTTAATAGCATAAATGCTAAGACATTTTTCTGTGTTGTTATAGTCGCAGTTTGTACCAGACAACATGACTAAGAAGGGAAAAAAGAAGGCCAAGCTTGTAGACTATGAATCAGATGTAGAAATCACACCCACACCAAGGGTGGAGATAATATACGAAGATACCAAATCCATCACTGGGGTTGAACCCGAATTTAAATGGGGGTAGATCTATCCAATGCTCAAGGAGAAGAAGGTTCCAGAGGTAGGGTTGGAGGACCTAGCCTTATATGATAACATACTGAAATCTGGAATCACCAAGGTATCCACAAGACCAGATATGTTTCCTTACCCTAATGTCATTGGATGGATTCTGTCCAAAGCAGATGCAACAGGGATGATCATGTACGACGTGGAGGATAAAGGATTTGCATCCTTCACACCTGCGTTCATAGAAAAAGCATACAACCATCCACCCTCAGAAGTCAGCATGACAACTGACTGGGTAAAAGGCCTAACTCTTGATTACATGGCTACACCAAAGATGATGGTAACTGAAGGAAAGACTTTCTGGCATAAGAAATCTGGGGAATACAAAACTGCCCTTCTGCGTACCCCATACAAGATGGTAGTACTGATGCTAAATAGAATTTTTGGCAGAGCCGACGGAAGGTCTTATAAGTTTGGATGGATCCCACTTATATACCATGTATCCATGAAGGGAAAAATTTTCAATTGGGATGACATAGTAGCAAATATTCTATCTTCCTGCATAACTACAGCCCAAGAAGTATTGCATCAACACAAATTCAAGTTCTATATGGGATCTTTTTTGGTTGACTGCATACTTTGTTTTCATCCTTTTGAGAAGCTAACCTGCAAATGGAAAGGAGGAAAATACCCTATTTATGCAGCATATCAGACATTGTGGGATCAGAAATACCACAGTCATTACAAGCTAATCCATGAATAGTTCTTGATGCCCCTATACCAGCTAGTTTTCCTGGAGGAGTGTAATTGCCTGTCTGAAGGTGCTTTGGAATCTATAAAGGATTTTGGAGATAACTTATTCTCTGAAGAGGGAACATACCTAAGGATGTATGGGGGGACTAAAGCACCCTCATTGCTTCCTAAATATGCCACAGATTACATAATACATAAGGAAGATGTGAGGGAGATCTTTCTGGATGGATTTGGGAGTTTTTTTTTTACCTAAAAAAAGTTGTTTTTACACCACTACCTTTCTATGTGGGAAGCTATAAGTTTTCTAAGGTCAAGAGTGCACCTGAGTTCATGAAGGAACTAGAAATCTTTCATTTCAGTGAAAAAAATATTTCACAGGAATGATTCTCAAGGTAAGGTTGTCGCCCATCGGGAACTTCGAAAGGTGAATTTTGAATATGTTGATTATGTAGATAAGGATGAAGAGGTATATCGGAATATTTGCAACATGACCACTTTGAAGAAGTGACTCAAAAGGGAGATCACAATATCTAGAGTTAAAGGTAGTAGCAACAACAATCCAGAACCAAAGGGACAGGAAGAAGAAGCTGCATGAAAAGCAAAAGAAGAAACAACATGTAGACTAGCAGAAGGGGCAAGGAAACTGTTAGCTAAAGAATCCCAATGAGAAAAGGAGGAAGAAGAAGCTACCAGAAAAGAGAAGGAATATTAACAAAGAAAGAAAGAAGAAGCCATCAAGGAGAAGATTGTACAGTTAGGAATATCAATAGCTCAAGAAGCACAAAATCAAGAAGAAGTCAGAGACGAACAAAGAAAGAAGGATCAAGAATACCTATATGCTGAGAATCAAGAACAAGATCCTGGTCAGGACAATACCGAGAACCTCCCTTCCACTTTAGGCAGTATGCTTACAGGATGGCATCTCCCTATGGTTGAATTAGGGTTGGTACCATTTAACCCTTCAAAGCAACATCAAGTTGCAAAATTAGAAGATGTATTTTTTTTATCCTAAGAGAAAATCAATTGTTTGGAGGACTGATAAAACTTTGAAGACAAGTACTAAGCCCTAAATCACCATAGTGAATGAGAGAATGGTCGTAAAGGATGTAGAAGAAGACCCAGTGCAAATGGCCTCATGGGGTGTTGCAACTGCACAGGTGAACACCCATAATATTAGTAAACTTAAGGAAATGATTGATCAGTATAAAGGTAGAATGGAAGAGATAAAAGAAGTCTTAATGAAGGAGGAAGGAGTGGGACGAGAATCAAAGAGAAAATTTGATGCCACTCTTTCAGACTTTGAGAAGCTTCAGCAGGACTACCAAATTGTAGAAGAGGAAAGAGATGCTTTGAAACTATCAAACACGACCCTTGATCAGGGAAAGAAGAATTTAGAAAGCAAGATGGCAGAAATGGAAGTACAAAAGTCCATAGCTGACCAACAAGCATAGCAATATAAAGTTCGAATTATGGAACTAGAAGCCCAAAATAGTTCTTTAGAATTATTATTGAAGGCAGCTAATGAATGAAAGATGGACATAGCACCTCTGAGAGAGCATTCTCTCTTAATTAGAGGTAAAATATATCAAGCGTAGGTTAAGCTAGAGTAAGAGGTTTTCAAAATCAAGTAAGTAGAAGCACGACTGTAGGAGATCTCAGTAGTAGCTACCGAATTCAAAGCGAAGACCCAGGGCATTGCAGAGACTATGCAAGGCCAACTGACCTGGTTGGATACAAATAAAGTGCCCCCAAAAAACATACTTGTGAAGAATCTAGAGAGGTTGCAGCTTGAGTATGATCTCATGAATTTCAGTAGTAAAGTTGTTGAGAGATTGATAGATGCAGTTGGGAAGACAACGGACAAATGAATAGAATTATATAAGAAGGTGCTTACAAGTCACAATAAATGCCAGCCATCTGTAGCAAAAAGGCTGTAGGAGTTTTTGTCCCCTGAAGAACACTTGAAGGACTTGCATGATAGGTTACAGGAAGATGAACTTTGTATACATCTGATTAAAGCCTTGAATGAGAAGGTGATAAAGGGTGTGGTGGCTCAACCTGTAGTAAGTAATTGCATTTTGGAAGACTAGCTTCGAGTAACTCCACCAAGGGTGGATAACATAAAAACTCAGCTGTCTAAGCACGAGGTCACGGTCATATTCTTAGAACCAACAGATTTTGAGATCAGCTTTAGATGCTATGGTATGGAAACAGTTCATTAATGAGTTGACTAGGCCCACTTGATTTATTTTTTCCTATCTACACATGGAAATGTAATTGTAATATTTTGTATTTATCTTATTTTGCTAGTGAGCATACTATAAGACAAACATTTTTTGTAACTGAAAGTTGAGGAAGCCCAAAGGGCAGGAAGACCAAGAGTCAATTTTGCAAATGTATAAATATAGGTAGAGTCAGATAGAAGAGGGACTTTTCTAGCTCTCACATGCTAATGCTTGTTGTAAGAAGAACTATTTCTTGTTATAATAAAGAGGACTGAAATTTTGCTGGAGAAGGGGTTGCCTGAGTTTCAAATGCATGTTGTGTAGATTGTTGAATATAGAACTATTTCTATTTGAGCTTACTATATAAATTTGTGAGATCGTTCTAACCGCTAAACTATTTCTGTGTTATGGTCCATTTCATTTTCATGTTATGAATCTTATGCAGTAAATGAGTAATGAATGCTTTAACTTCATTGAGCTATCTCTATGTTATTTTTCTGTTGTATCTATGTATTTTGAATTTATCAGCTATCTGTAAAATTCTTTGTGCAGAAAATGCAGTACATTGATCACATTAATAATAATCTTGCTCCCTAGGGATAGGTTAGATAGAATATATTAGATTAGTTGTTCTTTGCTTTTGGTGATTTAGGAACAAAGGGGATAGGATGGAAGGTAAGAACCTACGCATCACATTGTGGTGGTCTTTGTTCCTTGATCATTTGCATTTAATATAGGCACTTGCATATCATTTATAAAATAAAACATAAAAAACACACATAAACGGTGGACCGGGCCGCAACTGGTAAAATAGATTTAAACCTTCATTTAATTATATGATAGCCGGACCGCTAACTGGATGGATTCCCTGCACCAAATGATAAATGATCTAATTGGGAACAGTTATTGGGGAGAATCCATACTGTTGGTACCTAGGATTTTCCAGGCATTAATAGTTTTTGGCGCTAGAAGGAGGTCCACCAGTGCATGGCTGGCATAGGAAACCCGTTTTCCTGAAACTATTCCACTAGTGACAACCCTGAAACTAGTTTCTCTGAAGAATGAGTACACTCGGAAATTGCCAAGCACCTTTACCAAGTTCCTTTTGAAGTAGTTGATCATTTCAGAAGATACATGAGGGAGTATGGAAAAAAACTTGGAGATTGCAGACAATCCATGAATTTACCAAGAAGAGAAGATTCTATAAAAATACCCACTTGCAGAGAGGATTCAATATTGGTAGGAAATTTGGAAGAATTAGTGAAATTATCCTTACAAAAAATTGACCAAACACTTAATCAGTTGGGACCAGAATCCCTGCATTCTTCACCTCTTCGTTCCCCTTTTCAGTCACCTTTTCAATCTCCACCTCGATGTCCTCCATCAATCATGGCCGAAAATGTATCCACGAATCATACTGCAAATAACCCTCCATCACAACCAGCTTGGAGGGCCAGAACTCCACTCAACCTAACTCCTCCATTGCATGCTTTCCTCCAAATTCTGAAAAGTCATTACCTAAATTTGATCCGGGAGAAGGTATTTTTGTGGATGATCACTTACAAAGTTTTTTCTTGGTCTTAGAAGGTTTAGAGGTGGAGATGAAGATGTGGTATGCAGACTATTTCCACATACTCTTAAGGGTAAAGCAACATCATGGTATTTTGGCTTACATGTAAATTTGATCATTGATTGGGATACTTTTGAAAGATTGTTTAAGAACAAGTTTGGTATCCAAAGAACTACTGCTTCCTTGATGAAAAAATTACTTGCTCTAAGGAAGGAAAAGAAAGAGAAAGTGCAAGGATTTGGTCAGAGGTTTGCTGCTCATCTAAATAATTTCAGTGCTGCCATAAAGCTTGTTGAAGAGACTTTAATTGAATATTACACTCCAGCACTTGGCCCCGACATAGAGATGCTTGTTAAAAGAACAGTAATATCTTCCTTGGTGGAAACGTATGAGGAAGATGTAAAAATAGAGGCCAAGCTTGAAAGTATAAACAAGCACTCTGCAGAACCAAAAATAAGAAATTTTGATAGCAAGAAACCTTTATTGTTGACTAGGCCCAAAGATGAACATTCCCATGAATTAGATAGTGTGGTCAAAATGGTACAGAAGTTTTCCAAAAAAAATGTTGACATGAAGAAAGAAAAGGAAGACAAGAAACAATTCAAGCCTTATTATAAGAGAAGAGATGAAAGTGGTCCATCCCAACCACCTAGGCACAGTCCATCTGTTATGAATTTAACTAAAGATGGAATGGAAAATTTTTGTACCTTTCATCAACAACCTCACTTTGAAAGGAATTTCCCACGGTGGATTAACTCCATGCATTTGGTTATGAATCAGTTGTTAGATTCTAAATTAACAGAAACTATGGTCGAGGAGGAAAAGGCTCATGAACTGGAGGAGGAACCAGAGGAAACTACCATGGTTTTGTGGGATTGCGTGCCCATGTTGGGGTTAGAAAATGAAGAAACTAGTAAGGAAATACAACTGTCAACTATAAATGTCACAACAAGAAGGAAGGGTGCACTGATTGAGGATGATACATCACTGCCCAAAATTAAGAAAATTCAGGAGAATATGAAGAAAATCAGAAATAATACTCAAAACCTACCTGTACCTGATTTCATCATAACAAGGTAAAATTCCCCCACCATCAGTAAACTTGTGAAGGATGCAGAAAATAAGGTGGAAAGTATCAAGAAAAGTTCAACAGAGTGTGATATGGGGTATGATATAATAGAGGATATCAAGAAGACTAAGGCAATTTTTTCTTTTTTCATAATGTGTAACTTACCCCAACAGAGAAAGAAGCTCTTGGAAGCCTTTGATGCACCAGTAAGTAAACCCATAAGATGATATTTAGTCCGAGGAAGAGATCAGTAAAGCAAGTATAGGGGGAAAATACAAATCCAGAACATTACCATTTTTACTTTCTTTTGAGATTTTTAATCATAATGTGCACAAATGTCTGGTAGACTCTGGAGCATCTGCAAATGTTATGCCTCTTTTAGTCTGTAAAAGAATAAATGGGCAACCCACACCTTCTGCAGGAAAAATCATACAATTGGATAGAACAACAGTGAAGGTAGTGGGAGAGATGAATGATGTATTGATACAATTAACTGCAGACGAAAGAGTGTGCCAATTTATAGACATTATGGTAGTAGCAATACCCAAGGCTTATGGACTAATTTTGAGCAGTGATTGGTATGAGAAACTCAATGGGTAATTTTCTACTAACTGGTCACATTTGTGGTTTCCTTATAACAACTGTCAGAATCAGATTAAAGTATTGAGGGAGCCACATATAAAGTATAATGTGACGCATCTAGAACGGAAGAATGAACCTATAAATTTTTCACATTCGGTTTTGGGTAATTATTTTATTGAGCTTGAACGGGGAAATTATCAAGTGGAAGAAGCCAATAATGGATCAGATACATAGCTTGAGCTCCTTCAGTTTTCGCAAGCTGATAAAATTGATTGTAACATAGTTAACTTAGTCTTAGATGTAGAAAGTAGCACCCATATTGTAGAATTAGTAGATAGGTTTTGGGTATTATACTTTGATGGTACAAAAACTCAGGAAGGATCATGAGCCTACTGTATCCTGATTGATCTAGAAAACAATAAACATTTTCTTTCTTATAGATTAGAATCTGAATGCACTAATAATACAACTGAGTATGAAGCATTAGTCCAAGGCTTAAAGAAGGCAATTGAATTCAAAGTAAAAAAATTAAAGGTTTATGGTGATTCTAAAATCATCGTTAAAGAGGTGCAAAATACAATTCATTTTTTATCACCGCATTTAAAAGGATATCAACATGAATTTTGGGACCTCCTAATGAATTTTGATGCATTTAATATTATTTCAATTCCTAGGATGAAAAATGCAGCAACTGATTTGTTAGCTACTTCTGCTGCAAGGATTGTTCCTACTAATAATAGATGTTCATTTGAATTGATTTTCAGGCCTTGTTACAGAGAGAAATTCCTATGGCTTGGGGTACCACAACAGACAGCTCGACTCCGGAAATCAATCTTTCCCAATATGTAGTAGAAATACAAACATCTAACACTAAAGGATCGAACCTCATACCTTATTCCAGACGGTTGAAGTAGATCCCCATTGAGCTTTCCAATCTTTAGCTTGAATTGTTATAGCACGTCCTCAACAACAAGTAAACAATACAAGCATACTATATTTCATGGTGTTAGATCTATTCTAGCATATATAATCAATAAGGTAAAAGCATTTGACCTATTCCAATGGATACAATATTTATTCAAATACACATTACTGGACAGGAAAAGATATTTCTATTAATATGAATCAGAGATTACAAGTGACAACCTCTGACGACACGTCTGCGAACCGGAGAAACTGAATCCCCCACTTGGGCCTCCACCACCTCAATCCTCCATCACTTCGATAGCAAGCTCACTAGGAAAAGGCAAGCTTGGGAAGAACACAACAGTGCTCCAAGGGACAAAGGGATGCAGACTCAAGCATAAGTTCTGGCAACAATGGACTATAGTTTCGTTACTCTCAATTCTCTCTTATGCTTTCAATGTCTCAATGGGTTCCTTATATAACTTTTCAAATGGATACTGAAAGGTCGAATCCGTGCGATCTCAAGGCATATGGAAGGCCAGGAGTCATATGAGTCGGATCCAAGTCAAGGAACGCTCCAAAGGATTTTGGATTATGTACACATACGGATGTACGCGACTATAGAGGGAATATCCGCGTATGTACGCGGTTATCGGGGAAAAGGCCGCGTATATCATTTTTCTTATGTTTTTAGGGATGGTCAAGGATACATCAAAAGACAAAAAGTGGTCCATAGGGGCTAATGAGTCTGCAGCGGGATAGGGGAAGGCCATACAATGTGTGATTCACCTAGTGTGGTGAAATCCGCTATAATAGATGCCCCCTAATGTATGAGATCAGAGGGGTTATACGATGGCCAAAATACATTATAAGTCCATCCCAGAAGTGAAGTGATGAAGGTACCCAAATGGAAGACCAGCCACCCAATCAGCATAATACCATAATACAACTCTGCATATAACTGCAAATACATATAGCAGTCCCAGATACATAAGAGTACAATGGCCATGAATAGGCATGAAACATGATAACACATATGTGGTCATCGCTACGTACAATATACATAGATCAGAATCTCCATGATGGAGATATACAAAGGACCATGATCTCCACAAAGGTTGAAGATATATAACAGATCAAGATCTCCATAGTGGCTGGAAATGTTTGACATATACTGGAACAAGTCACGAGGGCTGAAATCTCATGAACACTGGCACTATCAAGGAGGTAGCATATAGTGGATGCCACCAATATGGAAGGTCTTCTACACACACCGCTATGAGTACATGTCCTACTATGTGAATAGAGGTGTCGAAGTCAAACATAGTAGTCCATCGTTTGATTACCGGTCATTGATGTATACCGTTAATAGACGCGAGATCACCCACCAATAATGAAAATGGGAATCAAGGTACTAGAGTGCAAACTAACAAGTGTGAATAAATGTGTTGAGGTCAAACACTTGAGAGAATCCATCGATCAGGGGACATTGATGTATTCCCAAAACTGTCGATGGCGAGAGAACCTGCCACTGATGACTGCAAGTCTCAAGGCACTCCAAATGACTCTAGACTCCAATCCCAGAATAAATTATCTGAAGTCGATGGGATGAAATCCGCTGGAAGGAGGGCATTAGGGCATCCCCCATCATCCAACACGAGGTACTCAGCAAGGCTGTATAATATGGAAGAACTCGATCATAAGGTGCACGAACCAGTAACTGTACTAGGAATGGCCGACATGCAAAGTCAAGATAACTGATGAATGGCCATCTTAGGTTTCAACTTCCTTCGAACAAGAGCATAACAGTGTATGGTGACTGAATGAAGGTAGCATATACTCTATATACAAACTAAGACATCTCTATGACACAGGAGGCATCAATAGAGGCTCCATAGGGACTGGAAGCATAACCAGACGGTGGAGATAAAACTTAGATAAACGAGTACAACTCCTAAAGTCAAACTATAACCCAACCAATGGATGTGATATACAGTGTTCTGTTCGAAGGTGACACGACTCGACAGCTTCCAAAGATAATATATTTTCTTGTCCAGCTTTTTGGTTTTTTGATTTTTTTGGTCTTTTTCAGTTATTTGAAAAGCTTGAAAAAAGAATAAACTAGCTTTATAGTTACAAACTAGGAGGAGACGAGTGTCATGAGGGAAAACAAACTAGTTTCAAGTAGTGGAACATACCTATGCTCAATGCAAGGATTCATGTGTAAGATATCGACACTCGGGGGAAAATCCCCTCCCGGTAAAAAAGGGAATCAAGCTGCGAAGGATATAACGAAAGGATCTGCATGGCTAGACATGAGACAAGATCGGGCTATATGGATGAAACACAATGTTAGGGGAGTAGGCATAAAGCTCAATAAGACAGGAAAAGCTCATGATAATGCATCCACAACTTGACATAAGGGGAGTCCGGAGGGAAAAATGCCAGCATAAGATCAAGAGGAGTATGAGGCTCTTGCTAAATGTCATGGCAATACTATACAATGGACTCCTGGACCTAAGAGAGGACTCACAGCATGGGCACCAAATGCAAAGGGGAGCTAACTAGGGAACCCATGTATAGGAAAGCTCTACCATTCACATAGTACCACTTCTAACAACAGCATGAAGGTTCTATGATACCATGGAATGGGTTCGTACCTAAGGTTAAGATGGAACAGTCATAAGGAAATGCATAAGTGCAAGCGGATGTGAAATCCTAACCTATATGCTAGTTCAGACATAATACCTGTAATAGGCACGAACGGGTCAAAACCTCGGAGAGAGTGTACAAAAACTGGATCCTACATGACAACCATATTAGACCAAAACAACCCAAAATAGTCAATAAAGAATCCAAACTATAGGATATAGGGAGGAATGATCATGACAATAGCACCCAAAGGAAACAATGCGGTGAACGATGAGACATAAAAAGGAAAGTAAGGTGTAGACCCAACGTTCACGCATCCACTACCACCCCCCATGAGGGTGACCACTGGTGCAAAGACCGAGCGAAGGGAATAAAAGGCCTCCACAAATGAAGTAGAGGATGGAATATGACCATTCCCAAATCAACGAGCACGGTAAGGGGTTGTGATTCCCCCAATTTTAACACCAGTGTCTGTACTGGGACCAAGGACAGGTGATAGGATATCAGGCATGCCGAAAATAAAAGGACCCAAACTCAAGAGAGCATAAATATACTCAAGTAACCATGATCCCAAAGGCCAATTAGCGCACAAAGAGCACACTCCTAAGAAAATCTACAGCCAGAATACAAGCAAACCACGGGGAGGATATGTGAGCTCCCGAATGCAACAGGTATGTCTCGCCTGGGAGAGGCTTGAAACTCCCATACACTACAAGCGGAGGTACGTAACCAATTATAGTGGTCCTCAGCTTCAACGCATAAAGAGACTGTGCTATCTGACCTCTACCTGGCTGGGACACATGCAGAATAACCTCTACAAGTACCCCCTCGATATCCTAGGTAAGGTCACTAAGGTCACCTCAATAAAATCAAATCTCAGGCGGACAGTCGCAGGCAGGATTGACTGTATGGGCAGGGTAGCAAAGCCCGAAACTCTCGAAAGAGCCCCCAGATACGAATACAATCCTGGCAATATCACCGGTGCTACTTAGTTATGACTAGGGGTCATCCCAATCAATAACTGCTCACACTGCCTCGTGCTTAACTCCCTTTTGAGATGAGGATCCTGAGAACGCTAGTTGTATCAAGGATTTCACACACTCCCTGGACAGACACCTAGTTGTTGTTGTTTAGTGATCTTGGAGAATTGACTTACAATGAACTATTCCAAGATCCTAAAACCTAATCTTGTTGGTGCACCCTAGAAAAGAAAAGAGTGTAATTCATTTTAATTTAGCGTTGATTTTAATTGGCC
>LPNX011186769.1:5487-29367 GCA_001517045.1 Pseudotsuga menziesii | reverse complement strand
GACCCAAGGAAGACCCAACCACACTCACAACCCACCCAGCAACTTCCCCCAACATCAAACTCACCAAAAGGGAGGATGTACGCGACTATATAAAGAACAGCCGCATATGTACGCGACTTTAGGCCCAAAACCCGCATGGGAAGGCACATGTACGCGACTTTTTGGCCAAAAACCCGTGTGGAAAAAAGGATTTTAGTCTAAAATCTACGTGTATACGCAACTTTTGGCCAAAAATCTGCGTATGTACGCGACTTTTGGCCAAAAACCTGCATATACAGAGAAGGCAGTGGTAAAAAGCAGGCCAAGGGTCAAACAAATAAAGGGGAGTGTCAATGGATGAACATACAATAAAATGCAACCCAGAAACAAGGAGAAACAAAGAGCAAGTCAATAATATCAAACCCATTGTTGCCCCCAAAGGACAACTACTAGGAACTCCCCAGCGGAGTCGCCAATTCTGTTACGGATAGAAATTCCTATGGCTTGGGGTACCACAACAGACAGCTCGACTCCAGAAATCAATCTTTCCCAATATGTAGTAGAAATACAAACATCTAACACTAAAGGATCAAACCTCATACCTTATTCCGGACGGTTGAAGTAGATCCCCGTTGAGCTTTCCAATCTTCAGCTTGAATTGTTATAGCACGTCCTCAACAACAAGTAAACAATACAAGCATACTATATTTCATGGTGTTAGATCTATTCTAGCATATATAATCAATAATGTAAAAGCATTTGACATATTCCAATGGATACAATATTCATTCAAATACACATTACTGGACAGGAAAAGATATTTCTATTAATATGAATCAGAGATTACAAGTGACAACCTCTGACGGCACATCTGCGAACCGGAGAAACTGAATCCCCCACTTGGGCCTCCACCACCTCAATCCTCCATCACTTCAATAGCAAACTCACTAGCAAAAGGCAAGCTTGGGAAGAACACAACAGTGCTCCAAGGGACAAAGGGATGCAGACTCAAGCATAAGTTCTGGCAGCAATGGACTATAGTTTCGTTACTCTCAATTCTCTCTTATGCTTTCAATGTCTCAATGGGTTCCTTATATAGCTTTTCAAATGGATACTGAAAGGTCGAATCCGTGCGATCTCAAGGCATATGGAAGGCCAGGAGTCATAAGAGTCAGATCCAAGTCAAGGAACGCTCCAAAGGATTTTGGATTATGTACACATCCCGATGTACGCGACTATAGAGGGAATATCCGCGTATGTACGCGGTTATCGGGGAAAAGGCCGCGTATATCATTTTTCTTATGTTTTTAGGGATGGTCAAGGATACATCAAAAGACAAAAAGTGGTCCATAGGGGCTAATGAGTCTGCAGTGGGACAAGGGAAGGCCATACAATGTGTGATTCACCTAGTGTGATGAAATCCGCTATAATAGGCCTGCTGTACTAGATAACATCACTAATATGAGAGTATTCGATGACGATCTGCAGATCTTAGAGTTTCTAACTAATGATGAGAATTTCAAATAGTTTGTAAATGATGACGAGGAACATCAAGCTGATCTCCAAAATGGGAATTTCATACCTAAAGGGGTTATAAATTTGGAAGGAATGTTTGATCTGAATAACAAGTTCTGAAGGCCAGCCAATCTCAAAACGCATAGTTCATCTTTGCAGTTTGAGTTGGAGAATATGGGTTCAGAAGCTGAACCCAAATATGTGAACTGGGGAAAGTGTTGCTCACTAGGGGAAAGAAGAAAACTCATTAGCTTGTTTAAACAATATAAATATGTCTTTGCTTGGACTTATGAAGATATTATGACTTATGACACTTGCATTATATAACATGTTATTCCAATTAAAGTGGGGGTCAAAACATTTTAGTAGCCATTAAGGAAGATGGATCCTAAATTAGAACCCCTAATTCAAAATGAAGTGAAGAAGCTCCTTGATGCTAGTATTATATTTAGAGTTAGACACTTGGAATGGGTTGCAAACTTGGTACCAGTGAGGAAAAATTATGGTGAAATTAGACTTTGTGTATATTTCAGGAATTGAAATCATACCTTTGACAAATATAACTACCCAATCCCACCCATGGAGCAGATATTGCAAATGGTTTCAGCCTCTAAGTTTTTTTCTCTGTTAGATGGATTTTTAGGCTACAACCAAGTGTTGGTAGCAGAACAAGATAGGCTAAAGACTACTTTTAGAACCAAATGGGGGACCTTTGTGTATAGGAGAATGCCTTTTGGTCTTATTAACACTGGAGAAACTTTCCAAAGGGCGATGGATATACCTTTCCCTGGTTTGATTGTCGCAGGGTGGTAGTCTATTTGGATGATGTTACAGTTTTCTCCAAAAGGAGAGATGAGCATATGTTTCATCTAAAACAATTTTTCAATCGATGTCGAAAATATAGTATTTCTTTAAATCCGAAGAAATGTGTTTTCTCCATATTAGAAGGAAAGCTTTTGGGTCACATAATTTCTAAAAGGGGGATCTCCATAGACCCGACAAGGATTAAAGCTATAGCACATATCCCCTTACCCCATAATAAGAAAGGCATGCAATCTTTCATGGGGACAATCAATTTTGTCTGAAGGTTTGTGCCTCTATTTTGCTCAAATAGTAAAACCTTTGCAACAGATGGTTAAGCAAAGTGTTCAATTTAAATGGACCGACTTAGAGAAAGGTGGATTCAACAAAATTAAAGAAGAAATAGCCCATGTACCTTCCATTGAAAGTCCTAATTTTGAGAAATATTTCATTTTATACACTTGTTGCTTTAGATAACTCATTAGCAGCAGTGCTTACGCAGAAGGAAGAAGGGGGGGAGGAGTACCCCATATCATTCATGACCATTGGTTTACAAGGTGCTGAGTAGAATTAACCTACGGTTGATAAAAAATCATACACAGTTTTCAAGGCGATAAAACAATTCAGTCCATACATATTTAAGAACAGAACCAAAGTAATTGTTGTCACGTCCCCATGCCTCCGACCGGCGAAGAGGACGCGGACCATACTTAATCCGACGGGATAAGAGCCCATGAACATGTACAGGCATAGATAAAATGCTGAAATGCTAAAATAGAATTCTGATAAAGGGATGCATTACAGTGGAATGTACACAGATACCATCATTCATCATACTCAACTACAATTGTATTTTATGCACAGCTATGAGTATTTATCTTGCACAGCGGAATTGATACACATTCAACAAGCATTCTTTCAACATGTTCATTTCATTTTAATTAACAGTAAATATAGAATTGTAGAGGTAAAATACACAAGATCACTTATCTTATGATGAACTCAATCCGCAACCAGCTACGTCGCTGCAACGTTCCACCCAACCATAGGCCAGCATGCTCCTTAATCTCTCAGCAGCGCTACCACCCCCGAGCTGGGCATGATTCTCCAAGGAATAAGAGAACTCGCAGGCTGACACCTAGCCAGGGATATACAAAACACACAGCCAAGCCAACAGAGTTGAGTTTATCAGGCCATTAAGGAGTTGGAGAAGGAAGATTGCTAAGCTGGTGAGCTCATTACAGAGCCAAGGACACCCACACCAGAACTAGCCTGACCTCTAAAACACCCATCCACACCAAACACAAGGAATTAGTCCCTTCTCTGCTACACAGTCCCTCAGGCCCTGCATTCCCTTCCAGTGCTATCAGGGGTGATGGAGAAGAAGGCCAGCCCTCTAGCTCTGTCTATGTGGTTCCAGCCACCAGGTTTATCAAGCAAAACTAAGCCAACATCCTTGCTCCCAACACAGTCCGAAGACCAACCATTGCACTCCGGCAGTTAATTTAGCTATCACAGCTTAAACAGGGAAAACAAATTCCTGAGTCATTCTTGGCCCTATCGTGGCCAAAATGACTCTCACTCAAATTTACAACAGCCCCCAAATGTAACAGCAATTACATTCACAACATGGGGAAGACTACAGCCCTGAGATCTATCAGTGAGCACAACTCACAGCAGGGAAAAACGACCCAAATAGTCTGTGCATGAGATCAACAGTCTGTGAGACAGCCAAAAACGTGAATGGCCCTTCATAGTCAGTCATGGATGCAAGAGCACGGCTCTCAGCTCGCTGAATCAGTTGGAAAACCAGGAAAACTCTTGTGCGTGAGGACCAAAAATGGGAAGGAATCCCTCTGCGTGAGAATGCACAGCAATGGGGAGGACGCGAATTTGCAGGAGAAAATCGTGTGGGTAAAACCCAGGAAAATTCCTGTGCGTGAAAATAGTGAGCGGCCAAATGGGAAGTGCGTGAAGGTGAACAACTACCAGGAGGACGCGAATTTTCAGTGCGTGGGTGCTCAGCAACTCATGGAGAGGAAGGAGAATGTCTGTGTGTGGGTGATAGTCGTTTTTCATTTTTCCTTCAGAAGTCAACTATGGGTGGAGTGTGCGTGGAGGCATGGATTGACAGTCCTGCCACCCCACTCCAAAACAATTAACTGCCATAACTTCCCTCAGCTACTAGCAGAAATTATTAACTGAAGGTGGTTGGAATAAAACAAAGGAAGATGACACATGGTTTTTCCCCCCTTTTGGCTCAAGGTTTGACAAATTCCCCCCCCACATCCTTATCCTTGGGAAAATCATGCCCCTTTCGATTTAGTTGCCGCGATCGTCGCTGGTCGGGTTCATTTAATTAATTATAGATGCATATTTACATGATGACCAACATAATATAGGCCGCATGCCCTGACATACCATCGGTGACAAATTTAAATCCCAAAACATAGCGTGACCGATCAATGGTGGGGCCTTGGCCTTTAACTCCACACCATGATCATTTACAATATACACATCATATACATCTAATGTAACGGGGTCAAAACCAGGACATTATAATTGTTCCACATCCAGCAGTCCATACTATTTTCGTGCAGAAAGAGTTAGGAGAGAGAAGAGGAAATTGGATAACAACCTTGCAATAATATGACTTAGAATTTAAACCAGCAACTATCATCAAAGGAAAATAACTTTGCAAACTGATGGCTGAACGCCAAGACAATGAAGATGATGATTGGGAGAATGAGGCTGAGTTGCACATGATTGATATGTGTCCTATATTTACAGCCCTAGAATCTTGGTACAGAGATCTGGTGCACTATCTCGAACAGGAGTATTCGCCTCAACACTGGAATTCCAAACAAGTAAGAGCATTACGTTTGAATTCAGCATCATATCAGATAATTGACGGAAAAGGAAGAAATATGACGGAGTTTTTCTTAGATGTTTGGAACGATAAGATGCATCCAAAGTCGTTAAAGAGTTGGATGATGGCCCCACTGGAGGTCATTTTTTAGGAGATACTACAACACACAAGATTCTAAGGGCTGGATACTATTGGCCAACTTTGTTTAAAGATGCTCATGCTTACATAAGGAAATGTGATACATGCCAAAGGAGCGGCGGGAGACAAGTAAAGGAAGTTGGGCCACTACAACCGGTTATTGTCTCTAAACCATTTGAGCAATGGGGAATTGATATTATCGAATAAATCAATCCAAAATATTCATTGCAACACAAGTACATCTTCACATCTACATATTGTTTTACCAGATGGGTGGAAGCGATCCTGTTACGAAAAGTGAATGAAGATGCAGTCCAAGACCATATTATGACCAGGTTTGGGGTTCCAATTTCCCTGTTTTTTGATAATGCATCTTACTTTTCATCAATTAAACTTACTGCATTTGCTAATGAGAAAGGAATTAAACTACATTATTCTACTAACTATTATCTACAAGGTAACAGATTACCTGAGTCAACTAATAAAAATCTCATTAGAATTTTAAAGAAAACTGTCATAGAAAACCAGAGAAGCTGGCATATAGCTCTTCCTAATGCATTGTGGGCTGATCGAGTCACACCAAATAATTCCTTAGGTGTGTCACCCTATACCTTAGTTTATGGAAAGGAAGCTATCTTACCCCCTAATATTTTGTTTCCTTCTTCTTAATTAGCCCAAGCATCCAAAGGATCTAGGAGTGAGGTTTTACAAACCCGAATCAATACTTTGCTAAAATTAGAAGAGTCTAGATCTAATTCTAAGGAAAGGTTTAAGCACCAGCAAGAGATTGTGAAAAGATGGTTTGAAAAGCACAAGTATGGGAATAAATATTTTGAAGTAGGATATTTGGTTTTGAAGTGAGATCACCCGCATGACGAAAAGGGAAAGCACACTAAGTTTAAACATCTGTGGATAGCCCCATTTCAGATTGTAGAAAATCTAGGCCCCTCGACATACACATTACAAGATTTACAGGGGTGGGAAGATAATCTACCTGTTAATGGTTTGGTTCTTAAGCCTTACTTTACTTAATGCATTTGAGTTCTTTTGTACATAAATAAAATTTTTACGTTTGTTTCGATTTTTCGTAGTTATGTTTGCTTTCTTTATGCTGATTTGCTTTCTTGGAATTTGATTTATTTCAGTTTTTTTTTTAGTTTTCAAATAAGCTAGTGCAGCTTTAGGCCTTTGGGGGACATTGGAATTTGGACAAACTGCAAATATATGACCCAAGAGATGCTTATTGGATTTTCGTGTAAAAAAAAAGTATCATAACACTCTTTAATTTGATAGACTATTTGAAGGGAAGTTATTTTATGAACACGTTGAAGTCCTGTTTTAAACCTTGTTAAATAACTAAGGTAAAAGAAGTCGAGAATACTATTTTGCGGCTCCATCCACTTCACGTTAATATCTGTCCTAGGAATCTAACAACAATGGACCCACAGAAAGGAAGCAGGATGGACATGTGTATTGTATTTAAAATGATCCCATGCCACAAATAAAATCCAAAAGGATTAAAAGAGTCAAAATTTCCCAGAAAGAAATTTTGTATCAAAAGATATACTGAAAAAAATTAGTAATATAATGGGATTGCTCGGAGGTTCTTCTCCGTCTATGAGATGAAAACAAATTATCACTCACACAAAAGCACAAGATGGATGTAATAACCTAAATCAAGTTTCAAATGAAGGGAGCAATCTGGGAAGACTCAAAAGGACAAAAATCTAAAAGCATCAAAAGAATGCAAAATGCATGGGAATGAGGAACAAACGAATACACCTGTTCACACTCTATTACGATCCTGTGCTGTCTTAGCCATACAAAACAAAATGAAGAGGTAAATGAACCCCATATTTTGGCCTCAGAAGAGTTATTGGGACTTTGGAAACCTAGTTACCCTACCCTAGTGGACTCTAATCAATGTTAAAGTTCTAATTCTTACATTCCCAGAAAGGTATGGACATCTTAAAGAAATCCTGAAAAGATTCAGTTGGTCTAACAAAATACCATAAAGAAATTTTTGGTTTAAAAATTTAGTTTTTTCAGAGATCCGTGTTCACCATCCAATCGCCAATTGTTGCAGCTACAACTATTACCACAAAAAATTTGCATTTTTTTAGGACCCCCTCTTTTTAGTTTTTTAGTTTTTTTCTACTTAGACCTTTTGAGCTCTGAAGTCCATCACTCATGACTTGTTTTCACCTTGAAGAAATTCGAAAAGTTGGGTTTTAACTCTAAGGTAGAAAGTATTTTTGACCCTCTACGGCGGATGAATCTTCATGTTTGATCCGCTATGGTGGATGAATTTCCATGTTTGATCCTCAACAGTGGGTGAGTTTAAATGTTTATCCAAAGTGGTGGATGGATTTCAAATTTTGACCCGCTATGGCAGACGTGTTTTAAAGTTGGAGCCACAAAAACGGTTGGGTTTTTATGTGCTTTGTTTGTTTTGTTTCATCTGCTATATCGGAGTTTTTCATGAGAATTTAGTCGCAACAATGGGTGGATTCTGTTTTTGGATCCGCTGCGGTGGATGTTTTTCATGAGCGCAGATCAACTCATTGTTATCCGAAGCATCGGAAGCCTTATAAGGTTTGTTCCGCTACAACGGGTGGGGTTTTAGGTTGATTGTTGAAACTTTTTTCGATTCTTATGACTCGCTCTGTCGGATGATCTTTCATTTTTTTTGCTGCAATGACGAAAAGTTTTCTCCTTGCCCGCCCAATATTCACCTTAATTTTATTGAGCCCGCTACATCAGAAGCGTTGTCATCTTCGAGCCGCCACAGTAGATGTCTTTTAAGGTTTTCCTTCGATGAATTCTTCCTGCCGAATCCGTTACTTAAATCAGATGTTTTGTGAAGAAGTGAGTCGATAGTAGTGGCAGTGTTGGGATGTTTGAGCCATCGCTATCGGGGTTCTTTTCACCTTGACTACTTCATTTTGGTCCTTCGATGCACTGTGTTATTGGCGCCAATAGCATTTTGTTTCACATGTGCAGAGTTAAGTCCCACCTACCGCATTTAGTGGTTTTACACGTTGTTTTATATATATATATATATGCCGGAGAGAGGGGTTTTTACCATTGTTGTTTGTCGACGGTGAGCGCATAAGAATTGGAAGTTGTGATTTTATCCCATTTTGGGGCATCCATTGTGAGTTGTTGGCATTGCCATCTGCAGCTCACGTGGTGTGTTGGACGCTGCATCTACGAGTAACTCCACCAAGGGTGGTTGACATAAAAACTCAGCTATCCAAGCACAAGGTCACGGTTAGATTCTTAGAACCAACATATTTTGAGATCATTGCTTCAGATGCTATGGCATGGAAACAGTTCATTAACGAGTTGGCTGGGCCCACTTGAGTGGTTTTGTCCCATCTACACATGGAAATGTAATTGTAATATTTTGTATTTATCTTATTTTGCTAGTGAGCATACTAGAAGACAAACATTTTTTGTAACCGAAAGTTGAGGAAGCCCAAAGGGTAGGAAGACCAAGAGTCATTTTTGCAAATGTATAAATATAGGTAGAGTCGAATAGAAAAGGGAATTTTCTAGCTCTCACATGCTAATGCTTATTGTAAGAAGAACTATTTCTTGTTATAATAAAGAGGACCGAAGTTTTTCTAGATAAGGGGCTGCCCAAGTTTCAAATGCATGTTGTGTAGATTGCTGAATAAAGAACTATTTCTGTTTTAGCTTACTATAGAAATTTGTGAGATCGTTCTAACAACTAAACTATTTCTATGTTATGGTCGATTTCATTTTCATGTTATGAATCTTATGCAGTAAATGAGTAATGAATTCTTTAAATTCATTGAGATATCTCTATGTTATTTTTTTGCTATATTTATGTATTCTGAATTTATTAGATATTTGTACAATTGTTTGTGCAAAAAATGCAGTACATTGCTCACATTAATAATAATCTTTCTCCCTGGGGATAGGTTAGATAGAATAGATTAGATTAGTTGTTATTTTCTTTCGTTGATTTAGGAACAAAGGGGATAAGACGGAAGGTAAGAACCTATGCGTCACATTGTGAGGTCTTTGTTCCCTAATTATTTGCTTTTAATCTAGACACTTGCATATCATTTATAAAATAAAACATAAAAAAACACCTAAATAGTGGACTAGGCCACAACCAGTAAAATAGATTTAAACCTTCATTTAATTCTATGGTAGACGCACCGCTAACCAAACAGATTCCTTGCACAAAACGATAAACGATCTAATTGGGAACGGTTATTGGGGAGAATCCCTACTGTCAGTACCTGGGATTTTCCAGGAATCAATAGTTTTTGGCACTAGACAGAGGGCCACCAGTTAATGGTTGGCAAAGGAAACCCGTTTTCCCAAAACTATTCCACCAGTGACAACCCTGAAACTAGTTTATGTGAAGAACGAGTACACACAGAAACTGACGATGACCTTTACAAAGTTCCTTTTGAAGTAGTTGATCATTTCAGAAGATACACAAGGGAGTATGCAAAAAAGGTCAGGGGATTGCAGACAATCCCAGAATTACCAAGAAGAGGATCTTCTAAAAGAATACCCACTTGCACAGAGGATTCAATCTTGGTAGGAAATTTAAAAGAATTGGTGAACTTATCCTTATAGAAAATTGACCAACAACTTAATCAGTTGGGACCAGAATCCCCGTAATGTTCACCTCTTCATTCCCCTTTTCAGTCTCCTCTTCAATCTCCAACTCGATCTCCTCCATGAATCACGGCCGAAAATGTACCCTCGATCCTAATGCAAATAACCCTCCACAGCAACCTGCTTGGAGGGCCAGAACTTTACTCAACTTGAATCCTCCATTTCATGCTTTACCTATGAATCCTGAAAAGTGATTACCTAAATTTGATCCGGGAGAAGGAATTCCCGTGGATGATGACTTACATAGTTTTTTCTTAGAATTAGAAGGGTTAGCGGTGGAGCATGAAGATGTAGTATGCATACTATTTCCACATACTCTTTAGGGTAAAGCAACATCATGGTATTTTGGCTTACAGACAAATTCAATCACAGACTGGGATACTTTTGAAATATTGTTTAAGAACAAGTTTGGTAGCAAAATACCTACTACTACCTTGATGAAAGAATTACTTGCTCTAAGGAAGGAAACAAAAGAGAAAGTGAAAGACTTTAGTTAGAGGTTTGCTTCTCATCTAAATAATTTCAGTGCTACCATAAAGTCTGCTGAAGAGACTTTAATTGAATATTACACTTCAGAACTTGGCCCCGACATAGAAATGCTTGTTAAAAGATTGGTAAAGCCTTCATTGGTGGAAAGTTATGGGGAACCTATAAAAATAGAGGCTGAGCTTGAAATTATAAACAAGCACTTTGCAAAACCAGAAATAATAAATTTTGGTACCAAGAAATCTTTGTTGTTTAGTAGGCCCAAAGATTAATATTCCCATGAATTAGAAAGTGTTGTCAAAATGGTACAAAATTTATCCAACAAAATTGTTGACATGGAGAAAGAAAAGGAAGCCAAGAAACAATTCAATCCTTATTATAAGAGAAGAGATGGAAGTGGTCCATCCCAACCACCTACGTATAGTCCATCTGTTATGAATTTAACTGAAGTTGGAATGAATTTTTTTGGTATGTTTCATCAAAAACCTCACTCCAAAAGGAATTGCCCACAGTGGATTAACTCCATGAATTTGGTTATGAATCAGTTGCTAGATTTTAAATTAGCAGAAACTGTGGTTGAGGAGGAAAAGACTTGTGGACTGGAGGAGGCACCGGAGGAAACTACCATGGTTTTGTGGGATTGTGCACCCATGTTGGGGTTAGAAAATGAAGAACCCATTGAGGAAATACAACTGTCAGCTGTAAATGTCACAACAAGAAGCACGGGTCCACTGATAGAGGAAGATACATTATTGCCCAAAATTAAGAAAATTCAAGAGAATATGAAGAAAATCAGAAATAATACTCAAACCCTAACTGTACCTGATTTGGTCATAACAAGGCAAAATGTCCCCACAATCAGTAAACCTATGAAGGATGCAGAAAATAAGGTGAAAAGTATCAAGAAAAGCTCAACAGAGTGTGAGATGGGGTATGATATAATAGAGAATATCAAGAAGACTAAGGCAAATATTTCTTTATTCGAAATGTGTAACTTAACCCAATAGAGAAAGAAGCTCATGGAATCCTTTGATGCACCAGTCAGTAAACCCTAAGATGATATCCAGTTTGAGGAAGAGATCAATGAAGGGAGTATAGGGGAAAATCCAAATCCAGAACATTACCATTTTTACTTTCTTTCGATATTTTTAATCATAATGTGCACAACTGTCTGGTAGGCTCTGGAGCATCTGCAAATTTTATGCCTCTTTTAGTCCGTAAAAGGATAAATGGGAAACCCACTCCTTCTGCATGAAAAATTATACAATTGGATAGAACACCAGTGAAAGTAGTGGGAGAGATTAATGATGTATTGATACGATTAGCTGTAGATGAAAGAGTGTGCCAATTTATAGACATTATGGTAGTAGATATACTCGAGGCTTATGGACTAATTTTGATCAGTGACTAGTCTGCGAAAATCAATGGGTATTTTTATATTGAATGGTCACATTTGTGGTTTCCTTATAACAACTATCCGAATCAGATTAATGTATTGAGGGAACCACATATGAAGTATAATGTGACCTAACTAGAAGGGAAGAATGAACCTGTAAATATTTCACATTCAGTTTTGGGTAATTATTTTATTGAGCTTGAACCAAGAAATTATCAAGCAGAAGAAGCCAATAACGGATCATATACACAGCCCGAGCTCCTTCAGTTTTCACAGGCTGATAAAATTGACTGTAACATAGTTAACTTAGTCTCAGATGTAGAAATTAGCACTAGTCCTATAGAATTAGCAAATAGGTTTTGGGTATTATACTTTGATGGTTCAAAAAGTCAGGAAGGATCAGGACCTGACTATATCCCGATTGATTCCAAAGACAATAAACATTTTCTTTCTTATAGATTAGAATTTGAATGCACTAATAATACAGCCGAGTATGAAGCATTAGTCCAAGGCTAAAAGAAGGCAATTGAATTCAAAGTAAAAAACTTAAAGGTTTATGGTGATTATGAAATTATCATTAAACAGGTGAGCACCAAACAATTCATTGTTTATCACCGCATTTAAAAGGCTATCAATATGAAGTTTGGGATGTCCTAACAAATTTTGATGCATTTAATATTATTTCAATTACTAGGATGAAAAATGCAACAACTGATTTGTTAGCTACTTCCACTGCAAGGCTTGTTCCTACTAATAATAGATGTTCAATTGAATTGTTTTTCAGGCATGTTGTACCATAAAACATCACTAATATGAGAGTATTCGATGGAGATCCGCAGACCTTAGAGTTTCTAACTAATGATGAGAATTTCAAAGAGTCTGTAATTGATGACGAGGACATTCAAGCTAATCTCCAAAATGGTAATTTCATACCCAAAGTGGTTAGAACTTTGGAAGGAATGTTTGATCTAAATAACAAGTTCAGAAGGCCAGCCAATGTCAAAATGCACAGTTCATCTCTGCAATTTCAGCTGGTGAATTTGGGGTAAGAAGCTAAACCCAAATATGTGATCTTGGGAAAGTGCTTCTCACCAAGGGAAAGAAGTAAATTCATTATCTTGTTTAAACAATATAAATATGTCTTTGCTTGGACTTATGAAGATATTAAGACTTATGACACCTGCATTATACAATATGTTATTCCAATTAAAGCGGGAGTCAAACCATTTCAGTAGCTGTTAAGGAAGATGCATCCTAAATTACAACCCTTAATTCAAAATGAAGTGAAGAAGATCCTTGATGCCAGGATTATATTTAGAGTTAGATACTTAGAATGGGTTGCAAACTTGGTACCAGTGAGGAAAAATTCTAGTGAAATTAGACTTTGTGTAGATTTCAGGAATTTAAATCGTGCCTTTGACAAATATAACTACCCAGTCGCACCCATGGAACATATATTGCAAATGGTTTCAGGCTCTAAGTTGTTCTCTCTGTTAGACAGGTTTTCAGGCTACAACCAAGTGTTGGTAGCGGAACAAGATAGGCTGAAGACCACTTTTAGAACCAAAGGGGGGACTTTTGTGTATAGGAGAATGGATTTTGGTCTTATTAATGCTGGAGAAAGTTTCCAAAGGGAGATAGATAAATATTTCCACGGTTTGATTGGTCGCAGTGTGGTAGTCTATTTGGATGATGTTACAGTTTTCTTGAAAAAGAGAGAAGAACATATGTTTCATCTAAAATAATTTTTCGGTCGCTGTCAAAAGTATGGTATTTCTTTAAATTCGAAGAAATATGTTTTCGTTGTATTAGAAGGAAAGCTTTTGGGTCACATAATTTCTAAAAGAGGGATCTCCATATACCCGGAAAGGATTAAAACTATAGCACATATCCCCTTACCCCATAATAAGAAAGGAATGCAATATTTCATGGGGACAATCAATTTTGTGTGAAGGTTTGTGCCCAATTTTGCTCAAATAGTCAAACCTTTGCAACAGATGGTTAAGCAAAGTGTTTAGTTTAAATGGAATGACTTAGAGAAAGGTGCATTCAACAAAATTAAAGCAACAATAGCCCGTGTACCTTCCCTCAAAAGTCCTAATTTTGAGAAAGATTTATTTTTATACACTTTTGCTTCAGACAACTCGCTAGCAGCAGTGATTACACAGAAGGAAGAAGGGGGAGAGGAGTACCCCATATCATTCATGAGCACTGATTTACAAGGTGCTGAGTTGAATTAACATGCAGTTAAAACAAGCATACACAGTTTTCAAGGCGATAAAACAATTCAGGCCATACATACTTAAGAACAGAACCAAAGTAATTGTTCCACACTCGGCGATACATACTCTTTTCGTGCAGAAAGACTTAGGAGAGAGAAGAGGAAATTTGGTAACAACCTTGCAAGAATATGACTTAGAATTTAAACCAACAACTATCATCAAAGGACAAGAAATTTGCAAACTGATGGCTGAACGCCAAGATATTGAAGATGATGATAGGGAGAATGAGGCTGAGTTGCATATGATTGATATGTGTCCTATATTTATAGCCCCATAATCTTGGTACAGACATCTAGTGCCTTATCTCCAACAGGGGTATTCGTCTGAACAATGGAATTTCAAACAAAGAAGAGCATTACGCTTGAAGTCAGCATCATAACATATAATTGACAGAGTTCTTTTCAGGAAGAATTATGACAAAGTTTTTCTTAGATGTTTGGAACGAGAAGATGCATCCAAGGTCGTTAAAGAATTGCATGATGGCCTTGTTGGATGTCATTTTCAGGAGATACTACATCACACAAGATTCTAAGGGTTGGGTACTATTGGCTGACTTTGTTTAAAGACACAGACGCTTACGTAAGGAAGTGTGATACATGCCAAAGGAGCGGTGAGAGACAAGCAAAGGAAGCTGGTCCACTACAACCAATTATTGTGTCTGAACCATTTGAGCAATGGGGAATCGATACCATCGGAGAAATTGATCCAAACTCTTCATTGCAACACAACTACATCCTCGTAGCTATGGATTATTTTACCAGATGGGTGGAAGTGATCCCGTTATAAAAAGTGAACAAAGATGCAGTCATAGATTTCTTACAAGACCATATTATGACTAGGTTTGGGGTTCCAATTTCCCTGGTTTTTTATAATGCATCTTACTTTTCATCAATTAAACTTACTGCATTTGCTAATGAGAAAGAAATGGAAATACATTATTCTGCTAACGTTTATCCACAAGGTAAAAAATTATCTAAGTCAACTAATCAAAATTTCATTCGAATTTTAAAGAAAACTGTCATAGAAAACCAGAGAAGCTGGCATATAGCTCTTCCTAATGCACTGTGGGATGATCGAGTCACACCCAAGAATTACTTAGGAGTGTCACCCTATACCTTAGTTTATGGAAAGGAATCTATCTTACCCCCTAACATTTTGTTTCCTTCTTCTCAATTAGCCCAAGCATCCAAAGGATCTAAGAGTGAGGTTTTACAAGCCTGAATCAATACTTTGGTGAAATTAGAAGAGTCTAGATCTAATTCTAAGGAAAGTTTTAAGCACCAACAAGAGATTGTGAAAAGATGGTTTGACAAGCACAAGTTCCGAAATAAATATTTTGAAGTAGTAGATTTGGTTCTAAAGTGGGATCACCTACATGACGAAAAGGGAAAGCACACTAAGTTTCAACATCTGTGGATAGGCCCATTTCAGATTGCAGAAAATCTAGACCCCTCGACATACAAGTTACAAGATTTAAAGGGGTGGGAAGAGAATCTACCTGTTAATTGTTTGGTTCTCAAGCCTTATTTTACTTAATGCATTTGAGTTCTTTTGTACATATATAAACTTTTTGCGTTTGTTTTGATTTTTTTTAGTTTTGTTTCCTTTCTTTATGCTGATTTGCTTTCTTGGCATTTGGTTTATTTCAGTTTTTATTTTTATTTTTCAAATAAGCCAACGCAGCTTTAGGCCTTTGGGGGACATTGCAATTTGGACAAACTGCAAATATCTGACCCAAGAGATGCTTATTGGATTTACCTGTATCAAAAACGTATCATAAGATTCTTTAATTTGATAGACTATTTGAAGGGAAGTTATTTTATGAACACGTTGAAGTCCCGTTTTAAACCCTGTTAAATAACTAAGGTAAAAGGAGTCTAGAATACTATTTTGGGGCTCCATCAACTTCACGTTAATAGTTGTCCTAGGAAGCTAACAACAATGGACGCACAGAAAGGAAGCAGGATGGACATGTGTATGGTATTTAAAATGATCCCATGCCACAAATAAAATCCAAAAGGACTAAAAGAGTCAAAATTTCCCAGAAAGAAAGTTTGTATCAAAATGTATACTAAATAAAATCAATAAGATAATGGGATTACTCATAGGTTCTTCTCCGTCCATGAGCTGAAAACAAATTATCACTCACACAAAAGGACACCATGGATGGAAGAATGTAAATCAAGTTTCAAATGAAGGGAGCAATCCAGGAAGACTCAAAAGGAAAAAAGTCTAAAATCATTACAAAAATGCAAAAGGCATGGGATTGAGGAACAAACAAATACACATGTTCACACTTTGTTACGATCCTGTGGTGTCTTAGATATAAGCAACCGAATACAGAGGTAAATGAACCCCATATTTTGGCATCATACAAGTTATAGGGACTTTGAAAAACTGGTTACCCTACCCTAGTGGACTATAATCAATGTTAAAGTTCTAAATCTTACATTCCTAGAAAGTTCTAGACATCTTAAAGATATCTTAAAATTTTGGGATGAGTTGGTCTAACAACATACCTTAAAGCAATTTTTGGTTTTAAAAGATAGTTTTTCTAGAGATCTGTGTTCACCAACCAGTGGCCAATTGCTGCTGCTGCAACTATTACCCCAAATTTTTTTTCTTTTTTTTTAGTTTTTTGCTACTTAGACCTTTTGAGCTCTGAAATCCATCACTCATCACTTGTTTTCACCCTGAATAAATTCGATAAGTTGGTTTTTTACTCTAAGGCAGAATTTTTTTTTGACCCGCTATGATGAATGAATCTTCAAGTTTGATCCTCTATGGCGGATGAATCTCCATGTTTGATCTGCAACAGTGGGTGAGTTTAAATGTTTATTCGAAGTGGCGGATGGATTTCAATTTTTGACCCGCTATGGCAGACGATTTTTTAAGTCGGAGCTGCAGCAGCGGTTGGTTTTTTATGCACTTTGTTTTTTTTGTTTCATCTTCTGTATTGGAGTTTTTGGCAAGAATTTAGCTGCAAGAGTGGGTGGATTCTATTTTTGGATCAACTACGGCAGATTTTTTTCAGGAGCGCGGATCGACTCATTGTTATCTGATGCATGGGAAGCCTTCTAAGGTTTGTGTCGCAACGACGGGTGGGGATTTAGGTTGATTGTCAGAACTTTTTTCGATTCTTGTGACCCGCTACGTCGGAGGATCATTCATTTTTTTTCCGCAACGATAGAAATTTTTCTCCTTGCCCACCCGATCCTCACCTTTATTTTATTACGCCCGCTACATCAAAAGCTTTGTCATCTTTGAGTCACCAAAGCGGATGTCTTTTAAGGTTTTCCTCTGATGACTTTTGTCTTCCAAAGCCGTGACTTAAGTTAGATGTTTTGCCGAGAAGTGAGCCGATAGTAGCGACAGTGTTGGGATGTTTGAGCCGCCGCTATCGGGGTTCTTTTCACCTTGAATTCATTTTGGTCCTCTGGTGCACTGTGTTATTGGCGGTAATGGCATTTTGTTTCACGCAAGTAGATTTAAGTCCCACCTACCGCATTTAGTGGTTTTACACGTTGTTTTATATATATATATATATGCCGGAGAGAGGGGTTTTTACGATTGTTGTTTGTCGACGGTGAGGGCGTAAGAATTGGAAGTTGTGATTTTATCCCATTTTGGGGCATCTGTTGTGAGTTGTTGGCACCGCCATCTAGATCTCACGTGGTGCGTTGGATGCCGCATCTACGACCATTGTTAATCCTAGCCTGTCAAGTAGATTTTTTTGTTTGTTTACTTTCTTTTGATTGGTAGGTTGGTTGATATTTCAACCTGTGGGTTTTCGATACACCATGCGCGGTCTAGGTGTTGGGTTATTTCAGTTTTAAAAGGACTTTCACTTTTCCCTTTGTCGGTTTAGTTGTTTTCCTTTGATGTATCCTTTTAATTCTTTGATCTAGCCGTGGTATCCTTACCTGCTCCCATGAAGCATTGATATTTTTGCTCTGATGCGTTTCACCTACAAGCTTGGCATATAATGATGAATTTCAAGCGTCTTGAGCTTTTTGCCATCCTTGGTATTACCTGGTTCTGGCTACTGTGCGGTGATAGAGGTTGCAAATCAGGCGAGCCTTTTTGGTTTTGGTTACTTTACCCTATATCCTCACAGAGGGATTTTGACCCTGGTGGTTAAATCTATGGCATCGCCTCCTTTTAGCCTCTGCATGCTACCTATAGACTGTCAGCCTCTTAGAAGTATTCGTGCGTGATGACGAGAGGGACGTTAAGGTTTTAAGGCTGTTTTATATTTTTTAGAACCGCAGGGGATTCCATAACAGAAGCCCGCATGCATTACAAGTTTGTTAACTTGAGTTTTGACCTTGTTGGGCTGCGATGTGTTTTTCTTGTTCTGATGATAGAAGATAATGTGGTAAAATAACATACTGGTTTAGCTTGTTCCTTAAAGAAAATAGTTTCCGGATGTGATAATAATTTTGTTTCCATAGTCATTTATCTTTCTTATCTGAATGCATGAGTTTGTTTAATATCATAAATGCTAAGAAATTTTTCTATGTTGTTACAGTCCCAGTTTATACCAGACAACATGACTAAGAAGAGAAAAAAGAAGGCCAAGATTGTAGACTATGAATCAGATGCAGAATCCCACCCACACCAAGGGTGGAGATAATAAATGAGGATACCAAATCCATCACTGGGGATGAAACCAAATTTAAATGGGGGAAGATCTATCACATGCTCAAGGAGAAGAAGGTTCTAGAGGCAAAGTTGGAGGACCTAGCCTTATATGATAACATACTGAAATCTGGAATCACCAAGGTATCCACAAGACCATATATTTTTCCTTGCCCTAAGGTCATTGGATGGATTTTGTCCAAAGCGGATGCAACAGGGATGATCATGTACGGCATGGAGGATAAAGGATTTGCATCCTTCACACTTGCGTTCATAGCAAAAGCATACAGCATGCCACCCTTAGAAGTCAACATGCCAACTGAATGGGTAAAAGTCCTAACTCTTGATTACATGGCTACAACAAAGATGATGGTAGACGAAGGAAAGACTTTCCGTCATAAGTGATCCGGGGAATACGAAACTGCCCATATGTGTATCCCATACAGGATGGTAGTACTGATGCTAAATAGAATTTTTGGAAGAGCCGATGAATGGTCTTATAAGTTTGTATGGATCCCACTTATATACCATGTAGCCATGAAGGGGACAGTTTTCAATTGGGATGACATAGTAGCAAATAGTCTATCTTCCTGCATAACTGTAGCCCAAGAAGGATTGCATCAACGAAAATCTGAGTTCTACATGGGATCTTTTTTGGTTGACTGCATACTTTGTTTTCATCCTTTTGAGAAGCTCAAATTCAAATGGAAAGGAGGAAAAGCCCCTATTTATGCATCATATCAGATACTGTGGGCTCACCAATAACACAATCATTACAAGCTAATAAGTGAAGAGTTCTTGATGCCCCTATACCAACTAGTTTTATTGGATGAGTGTAACTGCCTATATGAAGGTGCTTTGGAATCTATAAAGGAGTTTGGAGATTACTTATTCTCTTAAGAGGGAACATACATGAGGATGTATGGGGGGACTAAAGCACCCTCATTGCTACCTAAATACACCACAGATTACATAGTACATAAGGAAGTTGTGAGACAACTCTTTCTGGATGGCTTTGGGAGTTTTTTTTTCGACCTGAAAAAAGATGTTTTTCCACCACAACCTTTCTATGTGGGAAGATATAAGTTTTCTAAAGTCAATATTGCACCTGAGTTCGTGAAGGAACTATAAATATTTCATTTTGGTGAAAAAATATTTCACAAGAATGATTCTCAAGGTAAGGTTTCCGCCCATCGGGCACTCCTAAAGGTGAATTTTGAATATGCTGATCATGTGGATAAGGATGAAGAAGTATATCAGAATATTTGCAACATGACCACTTTGAACAAGAAGCTCAAAAGGAATATCAAAATATTTGGAGTTAAAGGCAGTAGTAGCAGCAATCGAGAACCAAAGTGACAGGAAGAAGAAGCTGCATGGAAAACAAAAGAAGAAACAACACATATACTAGTATAAGGGGCAAGGAAAATGTTAGCTGAAGAAGCCCAACGAGAAAAGGAGGAAGAAGAAGCTGCTAGAAAAGAGAAGGAAGAAGAACAGAGAAAGAAAGAAGAAGCTATCAAGGAGAATATTGCAGAGTTAGAAAGACCAATAGCTCAAGAAGCACAGAATCAATAAGAAGTCACAGAAGAACAAATAAAGAAGGATCACGAATACCTAGATGTTGAGAATCGGGAATAAGATCCTGCTTAGGACAATACTGAGAACCTCCCTTCCATTTCAGGAAGTATACTTACAGGAGGGCATCTCCCTATGGTTGAATTGGGGTTGGTACCATTTACCTTGTGAAAGAAACATCAAGTTGAAAAATTAGAAGATGTATTTTTTGATCCCAAGAGAAAATCAATTATTTGGAGGACTGAGAAAACTTTGAAGACAGGTACTCAACCTGAAATCACCATAGTGACTGAGAGAATGGTCGCAAAGGATGTAGAAGAAGAATCGATGTAGATGGCCTTATGGGGTGGCACATGTTAATGCCCATAATATTAGTGAGCTTAAGGAAATGATTGATTAGTATAAAGGTAGAATGGACGAGATAAAAGAAGTCTTAAGGAAGGAGGAGAGAGTGGCCCGGGAATCAAAGAGAAACTATGATGCCACTCTTTCATAATTTGAGAAGCTTCAATAGGAATACCAGATTCTAGAAGAGGAAAGAGATGTTTTGAAACTATCAAACATGACCCTTGATCAAGAAAAGAAGAATTTAGAATGCAATATGGCATGAATGGAAGTACAAAAGTCCATAGCTGACCAACAAACATAGCAGTATAAAGTTTGAATTACAGAAATAGAAGCCCAAAATAGTTCTTTAGAAGTATTATTGAAGGCAACTAATGAACAAAAGATGGACATAACGCCTCTGAGAGAGCATGCCCTCTTACTTAAGAGGTAAAATATATCAATTGCAGGTTAAGATAGCAGAAGAGGTTTTCAAAATCAAGCAAGTAGAAGCTCGACTGTAGGAGATCTCGATAGTAGCTAACGAATTCAAAGCCAAGACCCAGGATATTGCAAAGACTATACAAGGTCAACTGACCTGGTTGGAGACATATAAAGAGCCCCCAGAAAACGTACCTGTGAAGAATCCAAAGAGGTTGCAGCTTGAGTATGATCTCATGAATTTCAGTAGTAAAGCTGCTTAGAGACTGATATATGCAGTCGAGAAGACAACGAAAAAATGCATATAATTCTATAAGAAGGCGCTTACAACTCACAATAAATGCTAGACATCTTCAGCAAAAAGGCTGCAGGAGTTTTCATCCCATGAAGAACACTTGAAGCACCTGCATCATAGGTTGCAGGAAGATGAAATTAGTATACAGGTGATTAAAGGCTTGAATGAGAAGGTGGTAAAGGGTGTGGTGGCTCAAGCTGTAGTAAGTAATTTCCTTTTGGAAGAACAACTTTGAGTAACTCCACCAAGGGTGGCTGACTTAAAAACTCAGATGTCCAAGCATGAGGTCACTGTGAGATTCTTAGAACCAACAAATTTTTAGATCATTGCTTCAGATTCTATGGCATGGAAACAGTTCATTAATGAGTTGATTGGGCCCACTTAAGTGGTTTTCTCCTATATAAACATGGAAATGTAATTGTAATATTTTGTATTTATCTTATTTTGCTAGTGAGCATACTAGAAGACAAACACTTTTTGTAACTGAAAGTTGAGGAATCCCAAAGGGCAGGAAGACCAACAGTCATTTTTGTAAATGTATAAATATAGGTAGAGTCGAATAGAAGGACTTTTATAGCTCTCACATGCTAATGCTTGTTGTAAGAAGAACTATTTCTTGTTATAATAAGGAGGACTGAAGTTTTGCTGGAGAAGGGGTTGCATGAGTTTCAAATGCATACTGTGTCGATTTCTGAATAAAGAACTATTTCCGTTTTAGCTTACTATACAAATTTGTGAGATCATTCTAACCGCTGAACTATTTGCGTATTATGGTCGATTTCATTTTCATGTTATGAATCTTATACAGTAAATGAGTAATGAATGCTTTAACTTCATTGAGCTATCTCTATGTTATTTTTCTTCTGTATATATGTATTCTGAATTTATCATCTATCTGTAAAATTCTTTATGCAGAAAATGCAGTACATTGCTCACATTAATAATAATCTTGCTCCCTGGGGATAGGTTAGATAGATTAGATTAGATTAGATTAGTTGTTCTTTGCTTTCGGTGATTTAGAAACAAAGGGGATAGGATGGAAGGTAAGAACCTACACATCACATTGTGAGGTCTTTGTTCCCTTATAATTTGCATTTAATCTAGGTACTTGCATATCATTTATAAAATAAAACATAAAAACACACATAAATGGTGGACTAGGCCGCAACCGGTAAAATAGATTTAAACCTTCAGTTAATTCTACAATAGGAGGGCTGCTAACCGGATGGATTCCCCGCACCAAATGATAAATGATATAATTAGGAATGGTTATCAGGGAGAATCCCTACTGTCGATATCTGGTATTTTCCAGGAATCAACAGTTTTTGGCGCTAGAAGGAGGGCCTCCAATGCATGGTTGGCAAAGGAAACTTGTTTTCCCGAAACTATTCCACCAGTGACAACCCTGAAACTAGTTTCTATGAAGAACGAGTACACCCAGAAACTACTGAGCACCTTTACCAAGTTCCTTTTGAATTAGTTGATCATTTCAGAAGATACATGAGGTTTTATGCAAAAAAGGTCAGGGGATTGCAGGCAATCCATGAATTACCAAGAAGAGGAGCTTCTAAAAGAATACCCACTTGCAAAGAGGATCCAGTATTGGTAGGAATTTTGGAAGAATTGATGAACTTATCCTTGCAAGAAATTGACCAACCACTTAATCAGTTGGGACCAGAATCCCTGTAATGTTCACCTCTTCGTTCCCCTTTTCAGTCTCCTCTTCAATATCCATGTCGATATCCTCCACGAATCATGGATGGAAATGTACCCCCAAATCCTAATGCAAATAAACCTCCACCACAACCAACTTGGAGGGCCATAATTCCACTCAACTTGACTCCTCCATTGCATGATTTTCCTTCGAATCCTGAAAATTCATTACCTAAATTTGATCCAGTAGAAGGCATTTCTGTGGATGATCACTTACAGAGTTTTTTCTTGGCATTAGAAGGTTTAGCGGTGGAGAAGGAAGATGTAGTATGCATACTATTTCCACATACTCTTAAGGGTAAAGAAACATCATTGTATTTTGGCTTACAGGAAAATTCGATCACAGACTGGGATACTTTTGAAAGATTGTTTAAGAACAATTTTGGTAGCCAAAGAACTACTGCTACCTTAATGAAAGAATTACTTGATATAAGGAAGGGAACGAAAGAGAAAGTGAAAGACTTTAGTCAGAGGTTTGTGTTATAGCGGATTTCACCACACTAGGTGAATCACACATTGTATGGCCCTCCCCTGTCCCGCTGCAGACTCATTAGCCCCTATGGACCCATTGTTGTCTTTTGATGTATCATTGACCATCCCTAAAAACATTAGAAAAATGATATACGCGGCCTTTTCCCCGATAACCGCGTACATACATGGATATTCCCTCTATAGTCACGTACATCGGGATGTGTGCATAATCCAAAATCATTTGGAGCGTTCCTTGACTTGGATCCGATTCATATGACTCTTGGCC
>LPNX011186768.1:3068-118283 GCA_001517045.1 Pseudotsuga menziesii | reverse complement strand
GAAAGTGAAATTCTAAACACAAATACAACTTTTCTTTGTTCGAAGTTGAGAAACATGTGAAAACAACTTCGATTTTGTCATAGACCCCCCCAAAATAGACACCCAAGTTCATGATTTCACCTGGTCCATGATTTTACCACTCATGGTTTGATGTTAAAATATGAAATATATCATATTATTGGGTGTTCCTCACATGGTTCGAATCCTCAAGAAATTTTTCTCTCTCTTCAGTTGATTTCAGTTGCTCTACATGGGTCCAGTTTTCACCGTGCAGGTGTTTATATTTCTGATTCAGTTGAGTACATTATTCTTCTTCCAAAGAGGAATATTTCTCCAGACATAAGCATGTTGTTTGAATTCATGGGTTCACCTGCACAGAACAACCAAGATACTACTACTACATACTGCTCCAAAGATCAGCAAAAAATTTCACAAGTTTTTTCAAAATTTGTATTTATGCTTATTTTGAGGAGGGGGGGGGGGGGTGTTCCCATGAGGTTTTCCCCTATTTCTTCAGTTGTATTAAGAAGCATTGTGTATTTTATATTGTATTTGGTTTACCTATGGTATTTTTACAAGGGCCCATAGTTGTCCAATTTAAGATTCAAGGGGGGTGTTAGGATGATTAATCCTCCCTTGACTATACTTTCTATTAGATTAGTTAGCCTAACTTAGGAACCTTAATTAATTAATTGGGTCCACTTGTACCATTGGGTCCACTTGGCCTAATGGGGCCACATGTACTAGTCACTGGATTGTGGAAAATACTGCTAGAGGTTAACTTCCACTTACTACATGTGCATGCATCATTTTGGGTGTCTCCTAGACCATTCCCTACATTTTAGGAGCCACTGGGTGTCCCGGAACCAACCTACATCAGTTAGTTGGAGTTAGTACTATTCAGTATTAGTTAGCCCCAGTTACTTTCATCTAGTTCACAATCAATTAGCTAGTGCAATATTTTCATGGATAATGCATGGTTGCATGTGGAGTAGGCACGTTTTCCCACCTACCACACTCAATTGCACTGAGTGAACTAGTTGTCACTGATTTTTGAGATGTTGGACATCTGGGAGTTGATTTATTGGACTCCTATATTCATTGAGTCATCGTGAGTTAAATGGTCAGTTAGATACAGTCACATCAAGTGGATAGATTTGAATCCATCCCTAATTGATTCAAATTCTTTTCCTATGTAAACTATTGTAACACTCGATATTATTATTGTGAATGACTGTAAATTCATGAGCAATACTTGTATGTTTCCTATGCGATTTGTTTTGTTCAGTTTGTATCTTCATTCTCCATCTGTTGCAAACATTATTAGAACTATCTGCTTGAATTCTAAATGGCATTCAAATTCTAATAATTTCCTCTCTTCCCCTTTTCCAAAATATTTTCCTTGAAAATTTATAATAATAATTATTTTTGTTATAATAATAATATTAGAGATTGAGTTTTTTTTAATAGGATTGGCATGAGGGTTTTTTGATATGGAAGAAAGGAAGGAGAATAGAGTGAAAGGATGCACTTGAATTGTGGAAGGCATATTATGGAGTTAGGTGGAGTAGGGGGAGCGAAGTTAGAGGAAGATGGAAGCAAGTGTGTGTGTGGGTTGTGGTGGCCTGGCATGAGGGTTGGTTGTGGATTAAGGACAAAGTAAGGATATGGGACTAGAACCAAGAGGGGAAAGATGGAAATAGAGTTGTGTAGATGTAGAGGGTTCAAGACTAGAAAACAAATGGAGGTGTATGGTGAAGAGGGGGGGAACAAGGGTGCTGTGAAGGAAGGGTAGGGTAAAAGGGAGCAGTGTGGGATAGATATGGAGGTGATGTAGGTGGGTGCATAGAAAATGGGAGGCGTAGTGTGATGGAACATAGTGAAAGAGAGGGAGGTGGGAGCATTGTGGGAAGGAACTAGGATGTAGTAAGTGCGTAGGGTAGGGAAGATAGGCATGGAATAAGAAGCTGTGATGGAAGAGATGCGAGGGAGTTGGTGCGAGGGAGTTTTTGTGTGGCTCGTGGGCAGTGTGTGAGCACAATGTGGCGTAGCTACGCTGGAAGGAGTTGGACGTGGTGAGTTTAGTCACGGGTTGAGGAGATATGGATAGGGTGGGGGTGTTGAGAAAGTGAGATTTGTAGAAGAGGTTAAATTATTCAAAACATCTAAGTATGAATGGATAAAAGACTCTGTCAGATCAAAGAACATGTCGCCCCTGAAAACCTACTTGTAGTGAAACAACACTTTATCTACTTGATGCTTGCTTGCACAACACTTGCTGGCATGACGATATTAGATGTACCCATCTGTCTCCATACATGCAAAGCATCTTTGAAAGACACCTTATTTCTATGCGGACCACTAGGATAACTCAAAGTGGTATTGTAAATATAAAATAGAGCAAAGGTCTAAACAATGGAGAGTAGGGTTTGAGTGTAACTCACCTATTCTATGCAACATTCCACGGCTATGGTGTTTCACATATGTTTCCTTGAACCAAATTCATTCCCATTGGAATTGTAACTCCATCATTACCCAATTCATTTCATTTACTATCAAGCATTCATTCATGTATTATGAGGAGAAACAATGGCATGGAGCATGGAATATGCAGCAACAACTCTAACAGTATTGGCTTTGTCGCTGTCCCTGTTTCTGATCTTCTTGAGTCAGAGTGGTGGCAGCTTGTGCTCACTTGCGCCTGCAACAATAAAATTTTGTGCTCATGCCCCTATGCTTCCTTACCTTATATTCATGGAAACTATCACTGTTAGTAACATAATAGACACAATTGAGACCCATTTCTTACTCTGGTGGTATTGAAACATTTTTTTAAAAGGAGATGCTTAAGGTAACCTATTGTTTGCAGGTAATATATATGAAGAGGGATAGCAAAACACTTGGTTCTTTACTTTAAATAACTGGTTTAAAGGGTGTAAAAATTGGTAGTTGTCATAATAAAAGAGTTTGTTTATGAAGAGAAGTCGCAATAATAGTAATGGTACCTATGGTCGTAATCGTCGCAATAATTTCAAGATTGTATTTTCTCTGAAGCTACTTATAATAAGCATTCCATACTGAGGCTCAAATGTAGATGTGCCTTGAATCGTCTGTTCATCCTGATTTCCTAGGGATGGAGTCATAAACCATTTAGCAGACCTTAGGCAGGTAGTTTTAAAAATAATAATTTAACAGATATATGTCAAGTGGCAATGAAACAAAATAAAATGTCCGGGCGGATGGTTAGCTCTGAGAAATGTAAAATGATGAGGATATAAATCAGTAGAGAATCCAAATGAGTATTTTCAATTTAAAGTAATCTTCGTGATTGTTTTAGCTCAGAATGATAAAAGGTAAAATATATAATTGAGAGTAAAGAAACTTTAAGTTTATCCTTGCTATGTTTTTTCCCTCTCATTTCATTTTCCTTTCTCTTGCCGCTTGTATGCTGGTTGATTAATTAAATATATTCTATATGGCTGGTTTGTCTTGCGGGGATCATGTTTCTATGAAACAATTATCCATAAATAAATAAAAAATATACTAAAAGTATAAAACTATTAAGGGAAAACTATAAAACTATCAAAGGGAATGGGGATGATAAGGAAAAATTGGCATAATGTAAACCGATAAATTTTTGGGATATTTTTCTAATTATTGATTGATTTGATTACTTACCACATTGCAAACAAAGTCCACATGAATTATTTTGTTATGTTAATGTATTAACTTAAAACTAAACTGGGTTAAAGTCTCTTTGTGTTTGGTTGAATATACAAAATTTGCAACATTGGAGAAAATTACATTTCATGGTTTTGCCCAAATAGCACAAAAAATGAAAATTTATGATGTTAAAAATTGTATACATATGATGCAGATATACGACTTTCACATGAGATTGAAGCACAATATATAAACTAGTAAGTGTTATTTACATGCAATCGACGATTTCTCTCTCGAAGTACCACATATATCTTGTTTGAAAATAGAATTGAATCAAATATAACTCATCCACCTCACAAAGAATATTTGTGCTCAATGAATGAGTGTTGGCCGTAGCTTCCACTAAATACTATTTTTTTTAACTGAGGATAATAATGTGACATTCCTCAATTTCTTTTAGGTCAAATCCAAGCTTCCTTGACCATCGTTATTCTTCAAAGCTCTTGCAACTCCAGAGGAGAAAAGGAATGAATAGAGGGTTTCTGGGCCATTTGAGAAGCAGTTATCTTGTCAATCAGGATTCTTAGCTCATATCTTTATTTAGTAGTCACTAACACCAATGAATGAGTTAGGGTTGCAAGGTTAGACACAACGTCGTCAAACTCTACTTTCATTTCAGTTAATTTTTCAAAAATTGATTGGAGAGGGCCTCGGTCATGCATTTTCGGAAGTATTGATTTCAATTCTTTCTGGAACTACCCAAAATTATCTACTTCTTGTACATAGATACCTTAACCTTTCTCTTTGTTACCATGTTTCTTCTCCTCGTCTTTATGAAAAGAGGGTTCAACAAGCTGAATAGGAGAATCTTAATACTAACCTTTGGATATTTCTCTGTAATTGCTTCTTTTGAAATATTATCTTCCTTCAAAGGATAAACCGCCTTCATGACTTCCTTCTTCATCATCACAGATGCTACAAAACTTACATAATACCTTACCCTACCTTCAGTTATGTTCTTACCATTGATCCTAGAAATGTGGATCACATCCTTAGATGTAATTTTGCAAACTATGTGAATGTCATCTTCTGTTGTACAGATTTCTTTAGGTATTTTGACTCTCATATATTTATATTTCTTTTTGTGATATCCTCATGATTTTTTTGTTTTGAATGTTTCGTCTACTCACATTTATTGCCCAGGGAAAAAACATGATTCCGCATTTTCAATGTTTTCATTCTATACCTTGTAAAACAAGTTGAAATCCTTTTTAGGTTGTATTATAGTTAACAATATACACTGGTGGACAACACAACTATTTTTCAATGCTTTACAATGTAATAAATGTAGTCAACACATAATTCTCATTGATACAATGTAAAATATGAAATGTTTATGGTTGTGCACACCACAAGAAGAAAATGAGCAATCATGTATAAAGGTTCAGAGTTGTCTAAACATATGGCTGAAAAGACCACCATGATAGATTCACAACAAACTTTTTTTTACGATTCCAAGTCCTAGTAGTGATTAAAGACTTGAGACAGGAACAGTCGTAGACAGACTTCAAACATAAATGCTACTATCAATAATAATAAAAGAGATATGTGCATCCTATGTTGTTCTTTGTGAATAGTTTTTTTCTTAATTTATATTTTTAGTTTTAGTCTAATCTTTATTATCTCTATAGGAAACCCATAATTGCATGGTTTCAAGGGTTTGATTTTATATCCTTTAATACATGTCAGAAATATTTTTCTAGAATGTATTGTAGGCAACCGCATTGATGTTATGTTTCACATATTATGCTGGAAAAGAAGAGAGAATAACTTTTCTAGTATCCTCTGCCCAGCTAGGAAACCTAGCAAGACCACCAGACCTCCCTCATTGTAGATATACCTACATTGCAACCATATCTACCATTACGACCTATTACAATATGATATAGCATCTCTACCTATTTATATCTGATATAGGCATAGAAATGTTTACACTTGAATTTGCATCTCAATATTGTCATATCTACTTGTTATTATCTTTTTGAACTTGTTTCCTTTTTCCCTAAGCTGTAGTGAATAAACAATAGGTTGGGAGAGCTATAGGAGGTTAGTGTGTTTGTTTGTTCCCCTTGTACTACCAGGACAAGAGCTAAATGCTGTAATGTCCCTGACCCTCCGACCGGGCAAGAGGACACTACTAACCCCCAGCATACGTTACATCACATCATCTGGGAATCTAACTCCATGAACAAGACATACATTCATATAATGCTGAAGCATGATACTTAAATACATAAAACATATTACGAAGCATTAATCATTCATATACATAGTGGAAGCAAGATAACATGCATTCATTTACAATTAATCATTCAACATGTACATCAACATTCATTCATCAATGGTAATTATAATTGTAGACACAAGATATGCAAGAATACTTATCTTATAGAGAACTTGTTCCGCAACCAGCTATGTTGGTGCAATATTCCACCCAACTGTAGGCCCGCGTGCTCCTTAATCTCTTAGCAATGCTGCCACACCCGAGCTGAGCATGAGTCCCCAAGGAATAAAGAACTAACAGGATTACACATAGCCAAGGATAACACCACCATAACGGTACACAATTCAGCCAAGCCAACACAGTTGGGTTTATCAGGCGAACAACAGATCGACCAAGGCAACAAACTTGGGTTTATCAGGCCATCCAGGAGTTGGGAAAGGATAAATGCTAAGCTGGTGAGCTCATTGACGAGCTAAGGACACCTATACCAAAACTAGTCTGAATTCTAGGACACCCACACACCCAACACAAGGAAATCAGACCTTTCTCTGCAACACAGTCCCTCAGACCCTGATTCCCCTTCCAGTTCTATTCAGGGGATGTGGAGAAGAAAGCAAGCCCACTAGATCTGTCTATGTGGTTCCCAAACACACCAAGTTTGGAAAGCACATCAGGCCTTTATCACCACTCCAATGCAGTCCGAAGACCAACCACTGCGTTCATGCAGTAAACCAGCAACCAAAGCTTTGACGGGGGAAAACAACCCCTAAATTGTTCTTGGCCCTATCGTGGCCAAAACGATTCCACAGTAATCTACAGTGGCCAATTTACAAGAAAAACGTACCCAATAAGAGTGGGAAACAATAGCCAACGAATGATGAAGATAACCACAGTCCACGATCAATAAGGAATGTCTGGACAACTACAGTAGGAATGCGAGCAGGGGAAAAACCACCCTTAACATAAACAGGAAGAAAAAATAGCACCAAGGAAACCATGGGAAAAACATGTCCCCAGTGAAAAGCACGAAAATCCTTCACAGTTCAGAAATGGTGGAGGAAAAAACCCAGACTTCTGCGTGAACAATAGGAATAACGTCTCTCCAATTAGCAAGGTGGTGTGTGAGAGGAATGGAAAACCCCCACAAAATGGATTGGCCTCCTTTTAACTATACTCAGCATGAGGAAAATGAATAGTGAGTGGTAGGGAGAGTGGGCAGAATGATCGGCTAATCGCATCATGGAGAGAGTGCAGGTGCAGGTGTAGTGGTCTTCCTGCCAGCGTATCAGTCCGCCCAGTAGAGTGGGCATGTGATCAAGGTATGGCAGTCCTGCCACACTCCACTAATAGCATTAATAGCTCCAACCACCAACAAAACAATTAATATGGCCATTCTGATGAGACAAGGGAAGGTGAGAAATTAAACAAGTTGACACATGGCTTTATGCCCCCCCTTTATCCTTAGTAATCATGTCCCTTCTCAACTTAGTTGCAGTGAACATAGCTGGTTGGGTTATCTAATTAAAATGCAGATTTACATGATGCCACAATTTAATATATGCCGTATGTCCTGATATACCATTGGTGACCATTCCAATCCAAATCATAACATAACTAAATCGATGGTGGGGCATTTTCCCTTAGCTCCTCACCATGATTATTTACAACACATGTATCATGTATATTAATGCAAACAGGGTCAAAACCAGGGATGTTACATTCCCCTCCCCCTTCAATAGCACTGTCCTTAGTGCTTTACAAAGTTTGAACAAAATGCTACACTGGTACCACCTCAGTGTTCCGCAGGATTGAACAAAAATGGATGTGCCAATTGCATGGCATCCTCCAGCTCCCACGTATCCTCTTCAGGTCTGTAGTGCTCCCATTGCACCTTTACCTTCACCATGGCTCGATTTCGGAGCATTGTGACCTTCCTATCGAGGATGCGCATTGGCTCGATTTGGAACTCTCCCTCGGGTTCCACCTGAATCACATCCCAATTTATCACATGGTTAGGATCATGTACATATTTCTTAAGCAAAGAAACATGAAAAACATTATGAGCTCTAGTACTAGTAGGCAATGCAAGTCTATATGCAACAGGCCCTATTATTTCAAGAACTTCAAATGACCCACAATATCTAGGTGACAGCTTGGCACAACTTCCATGATTCAAGGAACTTTTCTTTGCTTTCACTCTGAGGTAAACATGATCCCCAACACTGAACTCTCTGTTCATCCTATTCTTATCTGCATAGCTTTTATGTCTATCCTATACTGTTTTCAGATTCTACCTAATCTTTGCAACCTCTTGCTCCATTTCCTTGAGCAACTCTCGTCCAAGCACAACTCTGTTCACTGGGTTATCCCAAGTCACTGGTGTCCTACACCTTCTTCCATACAAAGCTTCGTACGGACTCATCCCCAAGGATGCCTGCTGTCCATTGTTGTAAGCAAACTCTACCAAGTGTAAGTAATCTTCCCACTTGGTTGGTTTGTCCATCACATACATGTGAAGCATATATTCAAGCACCTCATTGACTCTTTATGTCTGCCCATCTGTCTGAGGATGGTGTGCAGTGCTGAAGTTTAGCTTTGTACCCAGATCCACAAACAATCCCTTCTAGAAATTGGAAGTGAACTTGACATCTTTGTCAGAAACTATTGCTTTTGGTAATCCATGCAATTTGAAAATATCCTTCATGAATATCTTTGCAATGTCATCAGTCTCGTGCATAGACTTCACTGGTATAAAATGTGCTCCTTTGTCAACTTGTCTACCACAACCATGATGGAGTCATGTTGTCTCCAAGTCATCGCCAATCCTGTAATAAAATCCATGGAAATAACTTCCCATTAGAGGAAATTTTAACTCAAAATGGACCTCCTAAAAAGAATTAATAAAATAATAGTTAAAATAATAAAATAATACTTATTAATTTTGGAGGAAGAAAAGAAAAAAACTACTTTTTTGTTTGTATTTTTGACATATATCCCCATGTTTTCACTCAAATTTCGATTGGGAGAGCTCATTGGATGTAGAATTAAATTCCGCATCCAACGAGTACCCACTCAGCATACTTTTGACGGACCCCGCTACCCCAAAAACAAGAAATACCTGAAACAACGTGATGATGATGTCATCATCACATTTTTTCAGGTATTTCTTGTTTTTGGGGTAGCGGGGTCTGTCAAAAGTATGCCAAGTGAGTACTCGTTGGATGCGGAATTTAATTATGCATCCAACAACCTCTCTCGATCGAAATTTGAGTAAAAACACAAGGAAATATGCCGAAAATACAAACAAAAAAAGTACTTTTTTTATGATACCTCTCCCCAAATTTATATTAAAAAAGTGTTTAAGACCTATACGGTATTTCAATTTTAAAGAAATTTCATTGGCTAACACATGATGACATGGAATTTGAATAAAAGTTAAAAGGCCCATTTTGAGTTGAAATTTCCTCTAATGCATTTCCATTTCGGGACTGGCTAAGGCTGCAATAATCCTGCTAGATGTTGATGCTCAACCTTTACCTATTGACATCTCAAGCACCTTGAAATGTATTCAGCCATGTCCTTTTTCATACCCGGCCAAAAGTACTACTTTCTAGCTGTAGCAATTGGCTTCTCAGAATATCCTAGGTGACCAGAGTATGGAGCTTGATGGATTTCATCCATAACAAATCTCCTTAAATATACTACATTCAGAATATAAATTCTGCCTTTATAAGTGAGAAGTCCATCTTCTTCCAATTTATATCCCTCATACTTCTTCTCAAGACTTTGCTGTTGTAATTTGTCTTTTACCTGCTCATACAATTCATTTCCGACAACATGATTAACAATATGTTGCCTCAAATCTGATTGGCAAATACTAAGAGATGCGACATGCATTTCTTGTACCTTCCTGCTGAGTGCATCAACTACCTTGTTTTCTTTTCCTTTTATGTGCTTGATTTTGAAATCAGACTCACATAAAAATTCCAGCCATCTCACTTGCCTAGCATCTAGAGTAGGCTGATCAGCCAAATACTTTAGTCCATAGTGATCTGTTCTGAGTTCAAATCTTCTACCCATCAAGTAATGTCCCCACATCTTGAGAGCATGTACTATGGCTGCAAGCTCTAGATCATGAGTGGCATAGTTCTTCTCATGCTCCTTCAGCTTTCTTGACTCATAACATATCACATGGTTGTCTTGCATAAGGACTCCTCCAAGCCCTTGTCCACATGCATCAGTACATACCACAAAATATTTCTCTGTGTCTGCAACCTTCAATACTGGTGCACTGGTGAGAAGATTCTTCAACCGTTGGAAGCTTTCTTCACACTTCAAAGTCCATTTGAACTTTACTCCCTTCCTTTGCAAAGAAGTGATGGCATGTGCAACCTTGGAAAATCCTTCAATGAATCTCTTGTACTATCCTGCAAGTCCCATAAAAGATCGTGCGTCTGTCACATTTCTTGGAGTAGGCCAATTCATAATTGCTTCAATCTTCTCAAGGTCCACTAATATACCCTCTTATGAGATAATGTGACCCATGTACTGAATTCTATCCCTGTAGAAGTCACGCTTGCTTAGTTTGGCATACAACTGATGTTCTTTGAGCACTTGTAATGTCAGTCTCAAATTCTCTTCATGTTCTTCCTCATTCTTAGAATAAACAAGAATTTCATCAAGGAAAACAAGAACAAACTTGTCCAAATACTTACTAAAGATGTTGTTCATAAGGCACATAAATGTAGCTGGTGCATTTGTGAGACCAAATGGTACCACTACAAACTCATAATGTCCATACCTTGTCCTGAAGGTTGTCTTATGAATGTCTTTGTCCTTGATTCTCACCGGATGATAACCAGACCTCAAATCAATCTTGGAAAATACCTTTGCTCCTCTCATTTTATCAAAGAGGCCATCAATCCTAGGCAAAGGGTATTTATTCTTCACGGTAACCTTGTTCAACTATCTGTAATCAATACATAACCTGAGTGTACCATCTTTCTTCTTTACAAATAGAACCGGTGCTCTCCAAGGAGACACACTCGGTCAGATATACTTCTTTTCCAACAAATCTTGCAGTTGCATCTTCAACTCTAGCATCTCCGGTGTACTCATCCTGTAGGGTGTCTTGGACACTGGTGCTGCTCCTGGAACTAGTTCAATGGTGAAATCAATGTCCCTATTTGGAGGAAGCCATGGAATCTTATCAAGAAACACATTCTTGAATTCCTGTAACACCTGATAGTCCTCCAACCTAGGAGTCTCATCTCCTGTTGGTTCCAGAATATGAGCTGCATACAACTAGAAAATTTCCTACAAAACTTTTTCAACTGCATTGCTGACACTTGTCTTACTGAAATTACCTTTGGAATACCTTTCACAACTACCGGGTTTCCTTCTTCATCCATGCATTCAAAAGTCTTGTTATAACAATCAAGCTTCACTCAGTGAGCTTCTAACCAATCCATTCCAATGAGAACATCATAGGAACCAAGCAGTAGAACATTTAGATCTACACAAGTGATCTATCCATTCATAAGCAATGGACATTTCTCTACCACTTCACTGACCTTTCTCTTATTCCCCATGGCTAGCTGAACTAGCCAAGGTTTCCTATGCTTGCCCTTCTTAAAAGCACAAATCTCCACTACTCTAGGAGTAATGTAACTGTGAGTAGAACTAGGGTCAATCAAAATAGAAATAGATTGTTCAACAATCTTACCTGCAACTTCAACCACAACTAACTGGTGATCTGCCTCGCGGTCCTCCAGTGATGCATAAATTCTAGGGACTGCTCTTGCTACTTGACCCGGTGTTTCTGCTCCCTGAATGTTATAAGATGGTCTTGCACTTTCATTCTCAAGTGGATAATATCTACGCAAGTGAGGTCCTTCACATTTCCAACATTTGAGTGGACCTTTATTCTGATGTGGCTCTTTAGGCTTTCCACCTGTCACTCCAACTGGATTACTTGTAGCTTGGGGTGGCTGCTTCTGTTGATTCCTGAATCTAGAAGGTTTGAAACCTTTCCTTCTTTGGTCAAACTTATCATTCTTCTTCTCCTTCCATGCCTTATGGTAATTAGGTTTACCTTTTCTTTGTTCATAGAAATACTTAGCCTTCCTTATTGCTTCTTCAAGAGTTCTCATCTCATAGAACTCAATTCTATCTTTGTAAGCTTGAGGCTATCCACTTAGAAACCGCTGGATCTTCACTTTTTTATCTCTGATGTATCGGACATACCTCAACAATTCCAAAAACTTATTTGAATATTCATCCATGGTCTATTGTTCCAATCTCCGCTCATGGAACTCCTTAATCTTGTCATCATAATACCTGTTAGAGAGGTATTTCTGCCTAAAATACTTTTTAAACTGTTTCCACTTTAGTTTCCTTTCACTGATCTTCTTTACTTGCTTGAAGTGTTCCCACCAAATGGATTCTCTTCCATTAAGATTGAATATGGAAACTCTTACCTTCATGTTTCCTGAATAATCCTGCACTTGAAAGTACTTCTTTATCCCAAGAAGCCAAGCTTTAGCTTCTTGTCCCGTCTTTATCTCACCATCAAATTTAGGAGGTTTAGCTTTCCTAAATTCATCTTGAGAGTGATCCTTATGGTGCCTTATTCTTTTCTTTTTATGTGAAGATGAACTTGTATCTCTGCTGGATTCTTCAGAATCAGATGATCCACTAGAAGTTCTTCTCCTTCTCCTAGTGCTGCTCTTACTGCCTTCCGGTCTTGATGTACCTCGTCTAGAATCTATCTTTTTCTGCAAGTCTGTCAAACTTTGCAATATGGTAGCATTCAACTGATGTTTCTCTTCCTGGGATTTAACCAAGCTTCTCATGGTGGCTGCAACTTCGGATGGTGTCCCCTAGAATCTCCTTCCATTAGACTCTATGTCATCATTTCCATTACAGACATTTTCTCCCATGACATCTTCTGCACGCTCATACGAATCCTGAGCATCATACCCATCATGGGTTCTCATGACTGAACCACCTCTTGCTTTACCACACTGTTCTTTCTGGAGTACTGCTCTTGGAAGTTGCCTATGTTTATGCAACGTGTTAGCAGCAAACTATTAGATGCATGTCATTAATATAAATCAAAACTACTTACCTTCCTCATTTGGAAATTCATTAACCACAATTTTGCTTAAAACACAAAAAAAAATTCTATTCCTTTTCAGCCTTGTAACCAATGACAGTCTGTTGAAATCTGCTTGAAAAATCACTGAGAAATTCACTTGAAAACCCCAATTTCCTTAGGCCCAATCAGGCCTCTTCCCATCTATCTCCTCGACGTTTCGGTGGCTGAAACCTCTAATTTCTTCTGCTATATCGGCGACTTACTCGTCTATTTCCTTCCACCGTATCAGGGCTGCAGTGGTCTACTGTCCCTAGTCTCGTCATCGATTCGTTGGTCTGATTTTGTCCGCCATATCAGTGCATAATTATTTATTTCTCCAAACTTCATCGGTGATGACGTAGACTAATTTCTACGTCGGTGGTCAGAGGTTCTGTGCATTGGATGGCTAGTTGTCAATTTTTTCACAATGGTGGCCAACAGTCTTCCCAAGACTTCCGCAGCTCACAAATTTGTCGACTGTCGGGGTGACATCCCATTGTGGCGTCGGATGCCTAGTCCTCAAGACGTCTGAAACGATGGTTCCATAGGCATTAACTCTTCCGAGTGGCATCTCTATTCGTTTTTGATCGGAGATTGGATTCGCTGTTTCATTAGATGGGATTAAACCCCCATACTTCCGCAGTGTCGATACTCTCCTGCCTTAAACGCTACTGTAGTTAACATAATCATAATTCACTAACACCTCGACATCGGCGAGTGGAAGAATAATGCATCGGTGAAACAGTTGACTAAGCAACCGCAACTGCAGTTCATCTTGATTGAACCTTTTCCGATTGGTGATCTGATCCACTAACATTGCCCGATGTTTTCTTCACTTAGGCAATTTTTTGCAAATTTTCCTTCTTGTCTTCCACCGTGTCGACTGTCGGAGCAACTATCCATTGGGCGGATATTCCATTACATAGCTGCAATGGTGGGCACATCATCAGCTAATTATTTCCGTTGTTCATCGACGATCAATACCACTAACATTCGTTGATCGTCGATGATTTTCTTGCCTTAGAAAAGTTTTGAAGACTTTCACTCTGTCGTTGTCATCAGCGGTTTAACCAACTAATTTTCGGTGATCCTTCACCTTTTCTCATTGTCGTATCAGTTCAACCATCCCTTATCCAACTTCAATCAAATCAACTATTCATTTTCGATCAACGAGCTAAAGCACATCGGTCATCGGCAGTCGAAACTTGTATGCATCAGAGGGTTAGTGCACTAGGCTTTCGCAATGGCGACGCTCAATCAGCTAAGCATCGACAATCCATCTGTCTAAGTTTTCTGATGTGCTGATGGCCAAACACTTAAAATTTTTCCGAAACCAAGGCTATTTTTGTAAAAGTTCTTTGATCTTTGCTAGGTAGAAGGTAACCTTCCTCTGCTATCCGGTCTTTCATGGCCCATTCAGGTCCATGCTGTAACCAGAGCTCTGATACCACACTGTAACATCCTTGACCCTCCGACCGGGCAAGAGGACGCTACTAACCACCAGCATATGTTACATCACATCATCTGGGCATCTAGCCCCATGAACAAGACAGACATTCATATAATGCCGAAGCATGAGACTTAAATACATAAAACATATTACGAAGAATTAATCATTCATATACATAGTGGAAGCAAAACAACATGCATTCATTTACAATTCATCATTCAACATGCACATCAGCATTCATTCATCAATGGTAATTATAATTGAAGACACAAGATAGGCAATAATACTTATCTTATAGAGAACTTGTTCTGCAACCAGCTACGTCGCTGCAACATTCCACCCAACCATAGGCCCACGTGCTCCTTAATCTCTCAGCAACGTTGCCAACCCCAAGTCGGGCATGATTCCCCAAGGAATAAGGAACTAACAGGATTACATATAGCCAAGGATAACACCACCACAACGGTACACAGTTTAGCCAAGCCAACACAGTTGGGTTTATCAAGCGAACAACAGATCGACCAAGCCAACAAATTTGGGTTTATTAGGCCATCCAGGAGTTGGGAAAGGCTAAATGCTAAGATGGTGAGCTCATTGAAGAGATAAGGACACCTACACAAAAACTAGTCTAAATTCTAGGACACCCACACACCCAACACAAGGAAATCAACCCTTTCTCTGCAACGCAGTCCCTTAGACCCTGATTCCCCTTCCAGTGCTATTTAGGGGTTGTGGAGAAGAAATCCAACCCACTAGCTCTCTCTGTGTGGTTCCCAAACACACCAGGTTTGTCAAGCACATCAAGCCTTCATCACCACTCCAATGCAGTCCGAAGACCAACCACTTCACTCATGCAGCAAACCAGCAACCAGAGCTTTGACGGGGGAAAACAACCCCTGAATCGTTCTTGGCCCTATCGTGGCCAAAACGATTCCACAACGGTATGCAACAGCCAATTTACAAGGAAAACGTAGCCAACAAGAGTGGGAAAAAATAGGCAACGAACGATGAAGATAACCACAATCCATGATCAATAAAGAATGTTTAGACAACTACAGTAGGAATGCGAGTAGGAGAAAAACTACCCTTAACATAAATAGGAAGAAAACATACCACCAAGGAAACCGTGAGCTCATTGAAGAGATAAGGACACCTACACAAAAACTAGTCTGACTTCTAGGACACCCACACACCCAACACAAGGAAATCAACCCTTTCTCTGCAACGCAGTCCCTTAGACCCTGATTCCCCTTCCAGTGCTATTTAGGGGTTGTGGAGAAGAAAGCCAACCCACTAGCTCTATCTGTGTGGTTCCCAAACACACTAGGTTTGTCAAGCACATCAAGCCTTCGTCACCACTCCAATGCAGTCCGAAGACCAACCACTGCACTCATGCAGCAAACCAGCAACCAGAGCTTTGACGGGGGAAAACAACCCCTGAATCATTCTTGGCCCTATCATGGCCAAAACGATTCGACAACGGTATGCAACAGCCAATTTACAAGGAAAACGTAGCCAACAAGAGTGGGAAAAAATAGCCAACGAACGATGAAGATAACCACAATCCATGATCAATAAAGAATGTTTAGACAACTACAGTAGGAATGCGAGTAGGAGAAAAACTACCCTTAACATAAATAGGAAGAAAACATACCACCAAGGAAACCATGAGAAAAACATCCCCCCAATGAAAACCACAAAAATCCTTCACAGTCCGGCAATGGTGGAGGCAAAAACCCAGACTTCTGCATGAATAGGAGGAAGAACGTCTCTCTGATTAGCAAGGCGGTGTGTGAGAGGAATTGCGAACCCCCACACAATGGATTGTCGTCCTTTTAACTCTGCTCAGCATGAGGAAAACGAATAGTCGACGGTGGGGAGAGTGGGCAGAATGATCAGCTAATCGCGTCATGGAGAGAGTGCAGGTGTGGGCGTAGTGGTCTTCCTGCCAGACAACTACAGTAGGAATGCGAGCAAGGGAAAAACTGCCCTTAACATAAATAGGAAGAAAACATACCACCAAGGAAACCACGAGAAACACATCCCCCCAATGAAAACCACAAAAATCCTTCACAGTCCGGCAATGGTGGAGGAAAAAAACCAGACTTCTGCATGAATAGGAGGAAGAACGTCTCTCTGATTAGCAAGGCAGTGTGTGAGAGGAATTGTGAACCCCCACACAATGGATTGTCGTCCTTTTAACTTCGCTCAGCATGAGGAAAACGAACAGTCGACGGTGGGGAGAGTGGGCATAACGATCGGCTAATCGCGTCATGGAGAGAGTGCAGGTGTGGGCGTAGTGGTCTTCCTGCCAGACAACTATAGTAGGAATGCGAGCAGGGGAAAAACTACCCTTAACATAAATAGGAAGAAAACATACCACCAAGGAAACCACGAGAAAAACACCCCCCCAATGAAAACCACAAAAATCCTTCACAGTCCGGCAATGGTGGAGGCAAAAACTCAGACTTCTGCATGAATAGGAGGAAGAACGTCTCTCTGATTAGCAAGGCGGTGAGTGAGAGGAATTGCGAACCCCCACACAATGGATTGTCGTCCTTTTAACTCCGCTCAGCATGAGGAAAAGGAACAGGCGATGGTGGGGAGAGTGGGCAGAATGATCGGCTAATCGCGTCATGGAGAGAGTGCAGGTGTGGGCGTAGTGGTCTTCCTGCCAGCGTATCAGTCCGCCTAGTGGAGTGGGCATGTGAGCAACGTATGGCAGTGTTGCCACACTCAACTGCCAGCATTAATAGCTCCAACCACCAGCAAAACAATTAAGATGGCCATTTTGATGAGACAAGGGAAGGTGAGAAATTAAACAAGGTGACACATGGCTTTATCCCCCCCCCCCTGTATCCTTAGGAATAATGCCCCTTCTCAATTTAGCTGCAGTGAACATAGTTGGTTGGGTTATTTAATTAAAATGCACATTTACATGATGCCACAAGTTGATATATGTCATATGTCCTGATATACCATCGGTGACCATTCCAATCCGAATCATAACCTAACTAAATCGATGGTGGGGCCTTTGACCTTAGCTCCTCACCATGATTATTTACAACACATGTATCATGTATATTAATGCAAACGGGGTAAAAGCCGGGGATGTTACAAATGCCACTCTAGTTTTGTCTTTAGTCTTATAGTTTCCTTGCCTCACCATCTTGTGCGTCACCCTTCATACCAGGATTAATTAGACTTTCAGGGCATTGAATCATATAACCCACATTTTTTTAAGTGAAACCAAGAGACATGCATGATGCAAAAAAAATCTATACATTTCATTCTTTTTAGCCCCCCTTACTATAATACTCTGTCGGCCTTACTCATGACCCCTATTAGTCCAACCTCTCTTCTTTTTTTTACTTTTGTTCAATGCAACCGAATTTGTCTTCTAATTATTCTTAAAAATTACTATTTCAACAATATTACAATTCCCAGGCCACCTACACAGGCTAGGCCATCTGCATGTTTCCATACATATGTATGTCGATGAATTTCATTTTTTAATAAGAAATTGGTGTATTTATTGTTTGATAAACAAGATTTTGTGGTCTCTTCATGATGCACCATCCTTTCATAGGAAAAGAGGGAAAAACCACATCAGTTATGCTTTTCATCTTCATAGGTTTGCTTATTGTTTCTAAGTTGCATTGAATAATGCACAACATTTGCGACATATGCTATCATTTCCAAACACCAACTCCAAAAATTTTCTAGGAAATTATGGTGCCAAAGCTATTGATTTATCAATTATGCTATTGAGTATCTATTGAACCTTGATTTAGAAGCATTTTAACAATGTTTTGCTTCCATTACAACTTATTTGCATTGGATCATATGATATAATGTACAGTTCAAAAATACACCATATAAATTTAGACATGGAATATGCAACTTTGATTTGAAATCTTGTTGGAAAGAGTGATCGAATGTTAATAGACATGTGCTGGGTATTAGTTGGGTGGAGGGCCAATGAATATGGTGATAGTGCGCCAAAAACACATGCTTTAGCCAAAAACACTTATGGATATAAAAATTATTTATATGACAAATTCAAAAAATATAAACCACTTTCAAATTAAATAAATTTTAAATTTAACAAATTTAAAAAATATGAAGCTACTTTCAAATTAACTAAAATTAAAAAATAAGTCGAGTGTGTTAGCTCGTTGTGTAATACACACATAAGGTATAGGGGTCAAAACCTAATAAGGTCTCACTTAAGGTCCCACTAGGTTAGCATGGAATTAACTACTCCTTTAAATTATTCCAAAAAGAACCAAAATCTTCTCAACGAAAATTTAAAATAACTAAATAAATAAAACCCAAAACCATTATATTCCTCAATTTAAAATAACTAAATAAATAAAACCCAAAATTATTATATTCCACAAGTAAGAGGAGGGGACATAGCGATGCATTTTTAGTACATATTTTTGAATTCCATGACATATTCGGTAAGATAAAAAAGAATATGACAGTGATCAGACATTGCACCTCAAATTTAGAGCTGTCGGCTTTGCTTCTACAATGGGAATTGACCGGTATATACACGGGCCTATGATATAATCAATCGTGAATGGATCAACATTGAGTATATATACCGCCCTTTGTAAGGAATCGTTAACTGACGTAGTGAGAAGTGTTAGGCTTTGAGGACACGTAGGCGTACAAACCTTCTTTTACCTTCGCTCTCTTTCATTCGGTGACCAGGATTTGTATTCCACAGTTTATTTCTGAAGGTTTGTGATCATATTTTGCTAGCAGTCCCATGGATCACTATAATGATGATAGATACCGTGATGAAGAAGGTGAAATCATTTTCAATCCACAGATGGCAGATGAACATGAAGAAGAAGAATGGGAAGTGCAAGCTGAACAGGGCTCTTTTGATGATGATCAACCCCAACAATCCCTCGTTCCGAAGAGACTCAAGAAAGGAAGTTTTAGTAAAAGGTCTTCTACTTTTATGTCTCTGTTTGGGCCTAATGGTTAAGAGCACGTGTTTCCTCTTAGGAGGTCACGGGTTCAAATCCAGAGGTGGGTAGTGTATGTACACCTCTGTAGACTTTAGCAGTTAAATCGCTGCACAGAGGGGGTCCCTTGTCCCACGAGGGGGTCCCTTGTCCCACAAACAAGGGGGTCTCATACACCAATTTGGTGTCTCGCTTGGCGGTGACCTTAAAAATAGATTATTATTATTATTATTATAATAAAAAATGATTCATATTAATTCGATAACCTTAAAAACTGTATTTGTGCTGCGTTTTATTGCGGGGACATAATGACGTCTATCTTGTTTTTCCTTCCTAAAAAGATGGCCAGTGAGAGACATTATCTCTATGAAAATGTAAGGTGTCATAGTACTCTGAATTCACCACTAAGCTTATTACTCTTAATTCATCACTAAACATTAGCTAAAATTAACTTTATCTCATTTGAATTGGTTTGAGTTTATTAGTCATATTAAACAACATACGAGATTTATATATATATTTTTTTTTCATCTTATAGCGACAACTATTTACAACATCAAATACATAACTCCTGTATTATAGAATTACTTTCAAAATATTTAATTAAGATATATTTTATTATTTAATAATATCTTTTATCTAAAATTAAATTAATAATTTATGAATAATTATTTTTAAAATATTTTGTTAATATATTTTATGTTATCATAAAATTACTTTCAAACTATTTAATTAATATATTCTATTATTTAGTAGGTACCTTTTTTCACAAACTACATGTAAGAAAGCATTTTCATCTCTCCTCGACTAGTCTACTTTAGAAAGAATATTGTTTCAATCATTCATGAGTTATACATGTCATTGTTATGATTTTGTTGAGGTAAATAATGTAGCTGGCAATTGTTCATGAGTTATACATGTCTTTGTTATGATTTTGTTGAGGTAAATAATGTAGTTGGTAATTGTGAAGTTAAAAAGGATATATTTATAATTCAATTTTAATGAATTTTAATATTTTTATATCATTATTAGTTATTATAATTATTATGATAAATTTAATTTAATTAAAAAAAAATTATTAAATTTTTTTTATATATATAATATTATATTTTTGAAAAAAAATTTATATTAAAAAATAAACATATATGTAGTTGTCATTATGATTATAAAAACTGAGCTTTAAGAAGCCATCTCTCATCAAATAATTATTTCTTTTACAACCTATACTTCTATTAAATTAGATATGCAAAGCATATATCTACAAAAACGAAAAGAATAGATGATATTCTTTAGAGTGGGGACGACCCTTTAGGTGTAAAAAGTAAACCCAACCTTGAGAGGGAGTCAACTTTAGAATTTATCTCCATGTAGTTGGAGAAGATTGGAGAGCGACTAATATTCTTCACATCACTCCTTATCGAGTCAAGTAAAGATAAGGGTGAAATGTACTTCTCAATCTGCACCCAAAGTCCTGTATCATTAATTAAATTCCACACATTCTTAGCAGCAAGAGATTTTGCAAAAAAGGAAGGTATTTTCAGACCCGAGCCTCCCAAAGACTTGGGATTGGCCAGATCCTTCCATGAAGACCATGGTAATCTAGAAGCCTCTCCACTACTAGACCATAAGAATTTGAAACATAACTTTTTGATTCTTTCAAGAATTCCCACAGGTATCCAAAAATCCATCCAGTAAACTGGAATGGCCTCAAGAATAGCCTTAACCAAAATAGGTTTTCCACCTTTGGATAACCATCTAAAACTCTAGTTCTTAATTCTCTTTTCCACTTTGGTAATGAGCCAATCCCAATCTTTCAAAAGATATCTGCAGGGTTTTAAATAAAAACCAAGATATTTCATACCCATTTCAATATTTTCAACATTAAAAGAGAAAATATTTTGAATAGAAATCAACTCACAATCTTGCAACTCATAAAAATAAAAAGAAGATTTATCCTCATTAATAATCATACCAAAGGCTAAATAAAATACCATCAAAACCTCATATAAAGTTGATAAAGATTGTTCAGAACCATCTGTTACCAATATAATATCATCCAAAAATAAAATATGGGACATAGTGATATTGTTGCCAAAAGAGATACCCTGTAGGGCCCCACTAAAATGTACCCTATGTATGTACCTTCTAAATCCTTCTACCACAATCAGAAAAATTAAAGGAGCCAAAGGGAATCATTGTCTGATCCCCCTTCCAGATCTAAAAAAAGAAGATGCCACCCCATTAATAAGAACAACAAAAGAAACAGAAGTAATACTGCTCATCACCCATGTAATAAAAAGTACAGAAAATCCCATTTTAGCCATGATTACTAGTAAATATGTCCAATTTACCCGATCATATGCCTTTGATAAATCAATTTTAAGTACAACAGATTTCAAGCCCTTAATATGGATTGTATGTAAGCCTTCCTAAATTATTCCAACTGCTTCATGAATCTGTCTACTAGGAAAAAAACAAAATTGTTCCTTGGATACAACTCTACCAAAAATATTTTTAATTTGAGTAGAAATTATTTTACCAATAATCTTATATATAAAATTACATAAAGATATTGGTCTAAAGTCATTAAATGACTTAGGAGAATCAGACTTGGGAATCAAAGCAATAAAGGTGGAATTAAATACAGCAGAGATCTTCCCACTGATTCTAGAAACTTCAACAACTCTTAACAGATCCCTTCCCAATACCTCAAAAAGTGTCCTATACACTTCCGCAGGGATCCCATAAGGACCAGGACTCTTATCATTTTTACTAATAGACAGAATAGAATGAATTTCCTCAATAGTAACAGGAATCATAAGATGTATATTTTCACTATCAGTAATATCAGAAGGAAAATTATCAGCAATATTGAGAATTTTAGGCAGATGTAGATTTGCCTTTTCTTTAAACAAAGTTTCAAAGTGATGTACACCTGCCCCAGCAATAGACTCAAAACCCTCAACAAGATTACCCTAAGCATCTACAATCTTCCATATATAATTTGTATATTTCCTGTGATTCACAAATTTATGAAAGAAAGGGGTGTTATCATCACCACGAAGCAACCAAACAACCCTACTTTTATGTCCAACCTCTTTTTCTATATCTAACAAAATCTTTCTCTTTCTAGATTCCAGTACATAAAGAGAAGCCTTATCCTCATCAGTGGAAAAACCAAAACCTAACTTAGAGTAAATCTATAGTTGCTTGTTCTTTCCTTTTAACAGACCAACAAATAGAAACATTCTTAATCCTTTTAAGATTAGCAGAAAATTGAGATGCAGGAGACAAAACAGAATTCACATCAAACACCTTCCAGGCATTTTTTTAAAGCAAAACCAGCTCCTCATGCTCCAACCAATGTGGATTAAACTTAAAAGGAGAATATAATTTTTTATCATGACCCAAAATCTGTAAAAATACAGGATGATGATCAAATTCTCCCCCACATACCACCCATTGTCGAAAGAAAAACTCATGTTCCATAAAGTCAATAGAAATCAACAATCTATCAAGTCTTTTACTAATAATTTCATTGCCAACTCTCTTATTAATCCTAGGAAAATTCACATTAGGAAAGATATCCACAAGACCATAATCATCCAAAAATTTTGAAAAAAAATCAGATAGACAATCAATCCTAGCCCTATCTCCCCAAATTGCAGAAATCCCCATGGAAAAATTCAGGTCCCCACCAAAAATTATCTTAGTATAGTGAGTACTAATAAAATCCAAAAGATTGAACCAAAATCCTTCCCTATCAACATAAGGTCCATATATGTTAATAAAACAAATCTCCATTTGTAATTCAATAGAATAAAGAGAAACACATAATCCTGATTCCATTTCCGAGGAATTCAAGAAAAGAAGAAAATGATTCCTCCATCCAACTAGCAAACCCCCTGACCTCCCTTTGGCATCCACAGAACAAAAATTCCATCCAGGCAATAATAATTCCATATCACTAGCAAACACAACCCCATCACCCATAGTTTCTTGTAAAAATAGTACATCCAAAGACTGATCAGTAACTAGCCTACAAATAGCTAATTTTTTAGGTTTACTAGCTAAACCCCTACAATTAAGGGTCATAACTATCATAGTAAAACCCTACAATGGGTATCCAAAGCTCTAAGTTCCCCAACATCATCAAAAGAAACAATCCCTTTTATAAACTCAATTAACTTAGTAGGAGTTAATAAACTCTTAAAGCCCAAAGCTATATCCAATACCTTGGAACTAGATCTCAAAAAGTAAACTGAACCATGTCCTTTGATATCTTTAAAGGTGAAGTAAACCCTAAATCCTTAAGGCTAGACTTGCTCGGAATAAAATCCAGATTAACCAAACCTAGCTTGAGGACATAATTGATAAGGTTTCCCTCCTCAAAATCAACCAAAGTAGTCAGACTCAGAGGTTTTAAAGTCAAATCGAAATGCCCCACATCATCACCCAACTCAGCATAAGTAACAGACATCACAGGTGACAAACAGTTATTTTCATCATTAACTGAAATCAAAGTTATACCCTTATGAGCATCAATGGATAAGTCTAAGTCAATAGGTAAATTAACTGGAAAAACAACAGGAAGAACAACCAAAGATGCTTCAGGAATTTTAACAGGAAAAGTATCAGTAAGATTTATAGGTAAAACAACAGGAATATCATCTTTCTTAATCTGCCAAACACTGTTGGACTTGGGTAAAGAGGACAACTGACTTTTCAAAAAAGGTAAGTGACAGTGAGCTAACAAATGTCCATATTTATGACAGCAATTGCACCTAAAGGGAAATCCAACATAGTCCAGAGACTGGGTAAAATCAATATCTCCTTTCTTAATGACAATGTCTTCAGCAAGACCATTGCGCATATCAATAAGGACTAATACTCTCCCCAAACAGCAAATGCCAGTTTTTAAAAAAGACATATCTTCCTCAAGAAATGTCCCAATAGAATTTCCAATCATCTTATAAAATTCGAAAGACCAAAATTCGAATGGCAAATTAGGCAATTTAACCCACATGGGTAAAGAGTCATACCTCTGTATTCGCAGATCAAATAGAGGCATCCAGCGCTTGAGAAAAAGTCTTGTATTCTCTGATTTCCAATTCCCTTTAAGAACGACTTCCACATCAACTGGATCCTGAAATCTAAAGGCTAGCCAACCCTTGGGAAGTATGGATATTTTAGGACAGATTCTAACCTCTCATGACCAAGAAGCAGAAACCCATCTATGTAAACCATTAGCACTAAATTTCATTCCTCCAAAACATCCCACAAGGGTAAGGGCATTGGTAAGTACAATGTCATTTAAAGATACATCCTCTCCCACTACCAGAAGTAAAGGTTCATCCAGTTTACGCACACATTTACTAGCTTTCTTACAAAAACCCTTCATCGGGCCATTATGCAGATACGGGTCAACCCTAACATCAACAGAATCCTCACAAATTTCCAACACAATGGTCTTTAAAAAGACAGAAGGGATCAAGGGCTCATCAAGCTCTATTGTTATCAGTTTAGGAAAATCAAAACATCCACTAGAAGGAGAAACAACCGGAGAGGAGCCAATATTTAAATTACTCCCATTCACCAACAGTATACTCCAAAAACAATCCTCCTTCAAATGAAGACCCAAATCCTTCACATTCACCTCAGAAAGATTATTAAATGAAAAATCAAAATTATTCTTGATACCAGACACCCTATCCACCACAGATGGCTACGAACACTGCAAATCCTCAGGGATCCCCTTAGGGAGCACCCTCGAGGAATTGAATACCCAGGTGTTCTGAGGTGAACAGGCTAACGCTTTAGCCTCACGTAAATTCATCACTTCACAGACAGAGATAAAAAGAACCCTAATCCTAAAAACCACAGTAGAAACTGAAACCCAAAGGCACCACCATCAAACCAAGAAACATACCAGCTCAAAAATAGAGCGAGTAAAAACCCCAAGAAACTGAAATGTGCCCTCCACCCAAAGCACAGTGCATAACAAGGTAGACCGACAAAGAACAGCTACCACCACAGTAGATAACTCAAATAAACTCCAAAAAATAAGCCCAGTGCATGACCCAAGGCAAAAAAACCACTAGAACCAGTAACACCAAAACCGTAGCCAACCCATGACAAGATATACACAAGAAAGTATACACCCAAATCGAAACAATAAAAACAATCACAGCGTTGAAAGCATATACATACCGATACAAATGTCTAGCATTAGTCAGTTGTCCACTGCATAGTACCATACAAACTATGGAAGCACCATCTAATCCACCACAGAAAATCAAATATCAAAACACAACAGTACCAACCAAACCACCCCAGTCCATCAACAAACCATGCAACAAATGCCAAGAAATCACCAATAGGAAAGGGATGAACCACCACCCGACAAGAACAGGAATTTACCACCACAGTCCATCAATAAACCAAACGAATGTACCATACAAACCTCCACAGGCCTTCAGCAAAGAAAGGAGCAATCGCCACGAAATTACCGATAGGAAAGGGTTTTCCTACACCACGAAAAACCAATAGAAATCCTGCCAGTAATGTCAACTCCAAAGACAAAACAAAACCTAGCCGAAAGACCAGAAATCTGTGCCAGTAAATCCTAGAAATCAACACCGGTAATTTCTCAAAACTCATAAATACACGATAAAAACCACAAACCTCCTCCCAGAGGTCATCTAAAGAAACAACATGCACCAACAAAACACCAACAGCAGGGTATTCCACCACCCTATCAACCCCAAACAAAAGAAAAACAATAGGAAAACTGCAGACGATACATCCGCCAGGAAACATAAATGCAGTACGCGAAATCCCAAGGAAAGAACCCGACGCCAGAATCAAAAGGGACAATTAATAGAAACCATGCACAAATCACGGACCAAATCCTCCAGTATAGCGTGTCCACAAATGGCAATCACCAAGTGTAGTCCGTACCTGATACAAAATCATATCCAAAAGTTAAAATAAATGCCCTCCTGCGCCAGTACCATGCCACCTATTTAATCTACAGCACCTTCAATTAATGGAGTACGATCAAACATAAAAGCCACAAATCCTCACACGCAGAAGTATGTTCTGTCGCTATAATCCAATCGGATGGTGATCAAGTGTTGCTATCGTCACCCTTGTAGCGTTTGAGGGCCAAGTTTACCAATGCCAAATATCAAGCCATTGGTTAAAAAAAGAAGGGGCATTTCCGTTTGTTGGAAAGTTGTACTTTGGTCTTTTGATCTCATTGGTCTATCACTTGTGTGGAGAATAGGGACTAGTACTGAGGTACGTATCGGTATTGACCCATGGCTTGGATGCAAATGGAGACATAATTTACCAGTGTCCATGATTGTTAAACTTCATAATGAAGGATATTTTGTCTTAAGAGATATTGCTTGTATTGGGACAACTTTACTACAGGAACAGGGTTGACTGAATGCTGATCTCCTTGGTTTTGATGAGTAGGAAATTATTATTTGGAATTCTTATATTGCACTGTTGACAACTAACCATGTTCATATTTCAAATGAGGAAGATCAATTGATTTGGATCCTATCTAAAACTTGAAAAGCATTAACTTGGGACAATTTATGTCCAAAAGGTAGAGAAGGTCCTGACAGGTGTTATCTGCGCAAAATGGATTCTGAAACTAATGCTCATATTGGTTTCGAGTGCTCTTTCACTAGGAGGGTTTGGTCTGAAATTGAGGTTAAGTTAAGATATAACAATTTGTGGAATGGAATAACTATACTGGATGGTGTTCAGAACTAGGTTCTGCACGCTAAGGCCAGGTATAGATCCTTACCTGTTATTGTTTCTTGGTTTATATGGAAGGCTCGGAATCAATGTTGTTTTGAAGATATTCATCATAAGTCTTATTTGGTCACGTCTTTATGTTTGGGTTTACTGAATGCATATCCCTTGGATAACGGAGTTGTAAATTTAAGGATGGTTGTTATGGAACAAATTGACAAATCAACTCCTTGGGGATTCTTTGATGGTTCGGCAGCTGGAATCCCTTAGACTTGTGGGGCAGGAGGCATTCTATATATATCTGATGAGCACTATTTTACATTCTCTGCTGGTTTGGGGTTGGGAACCAATAATTATGCCGAACTTTTAGCTTTAAAATTGCTCATCATCTTGGCTTTAAAGCAAGGTGTTCAATCTTTGCAGACTTCTGGGGATTCTCAGTTGATGATCAATTGGATAACTGGTGCTAACGTGATTGAAGGACACTGGAAAATCCTGGAATATAGAGGAGCTAACACTTATGAAACTTTTCAAATTTTTTATAAAGCTATTTGCCTCTGTCTGGTGGAAGGGTCTTTTACTAGACTATGGAGCACCACATTGATCCATCTGTTTTTCTTGTCAGTTTATGATGTTGTTTTGACGTTGTTTCTGAGTCTGCTATGATGATAGTTTTTGGACAATACTTTTGGGACAGATTAGTTCTTACTTAACAATGTGGATAGTATGGACATTGACAGGTTCATACAGTTTTTATGGAGAGGCTCATATTGATGATTTCTTGGTTATGTTTACAGTTATATGACAATATATGATAGTCATAAGATAAGTTTGATTTGACAGTTATTTGAATGTTTATAAAAACTGAATTAGATGATACAAAATCTATCGTAGTTTTTGATACTTGCCTATTGGTTGTAATGAATGGGTTTATACTACTTTCTCTTTTAAGGTAGTGTAACTATCATTTGAATATGTGAGACAATATTATTTGATTTCGAATCAAATATTACCTATTGTAATATGCATTTTTTATGCTGTACATTTTGAGGAAATAGACACTAATCTAATAAAGATAGTGGTCTATGTGATGAATATAACTTTTTAATAAAGTGATGATTTTTTTTTTGGAAAAATATATATATATTTGAATAAATAATGAACACCAACAACCTTAATTTTTTTTTATTCAATGGAAAAATCACCCAAAATTTTTAACTTTTGAAGATTGCATTTAAAGTAAAATTTAAAGTAAAATTAAAGAAGAATTCAATAAGATGAAAACTTCTCTTTCATATTTGGTCCTTTACTTGGAGCATACCTTATAATATAATAATGATTATGGCTAAGATAAAGGGTTATCCGCACCTTGTAGTTACGGTGATGGCCCTAACTAGCCTCGTCGAAATATCCTCTAGGTTTTTGGAGATTCAACTAAGGCATGACATGGGCGCTTAGGTTGTTAACCTTCGCTTTGGACTATGTTCCAAAGAGAGATTTTCCACCATAGTTGTCATAACTATTAAATAAATCAAGATACCATGGAATATACAAACATTACAAGCACACCAAATTGCATACACCATATAGCTGGGAGGGATTTCAAACTTTGACACATAAACATTCATCAACAAGTTAACGATGTTAAATTAGGGTAAGATAACTAAAATTAGAGCTTTCAACATCCTCTTTAATTTTAAGTTAGTTCTTTCATAAAAAAAAAATAGCCACTACTTGACAATCAACAATGTGTTAAGTCAATTCAGAGAGTAAGACTCAAGAAGGTCAGCTACTAATGGCTGAAAATCTCTCTTACACAAAATCTAGCAGAAGTAGTAAGACTTCTACTAAGTTGCACAGTTTTGAGTTGACCAAAAACTAATGGTTTTAAATTTACTATAAAACTATCAAAGATATCAATAAGTTGTTTTAGCATTACCAGTAACCAACCAAAACAATGAGATGGTTTTACTATTTCCATTAACCATATCAGCTAGAAGATCGAATGACTTCTGTTGATCACAAAAATTGTACCAAGAACCATGAAAAGATGGTTTAAAGAGTACCAAAAACTTTCAATAAAACAAGTAGACTCTCATGTTTTCTACTTAATTGATGGTTCTAGAAACTTTTAACTTTCACTATGTCTTCAAAATTCAGAAACAAGGTTACATATTTGTTCCCATTCACAACATCACTTTAAAACTTGGAACCTAGCATCAAAGTGTAGATATTTAATCCCCCAATTAAAGACAAGGTGAGAGAATGCAAAAAGATAGCCATATAGCTCGGAGGGATTTCAAACTTTGACACATAAACATTCATCAACAAGTTAACGATGTTAAATTAGGGTAAGATAACTAAAATTAGATCTTTCAACATCCTCTTTAATTTTAAGTTAGTTCTTTCATAAAAAGAAAATAGCCACTACCTGACAATCAACAATGTGTTAAGTCAATTCAGAGAGTAAGACTCAAGAAGGTCAGTTACTAATGGCTGAAAATCTCTCTTACACAAAATCTAGCAGAAGTAGTAAGACTTCTACTAAGTTGCACGGTTTTGAGTTGACCAAAAACTAATGGTTTTAAATTTACGATAAAACTATCAAAGATATCAATAAGTTGTTTTAGGATTACCAGTAACCAACCAAAACAATGAGATAGTTTTACTATTTCCATTAACCATATCAGCTAGAAGATCGAATGACTTCTGTTGATCACAAAAATTGTACCAAGAACCATGAAAAGATGGTTTAAAGAGTACCAAAAACATTCAATAAAACAAGTAGACTCTCATGTGTTCTACTTAATTGATGGTTCTAGAAACTTTTAACTTTCACTATGTCTTCAAAATTCAGAAACAAGGTTACATATTTGTTCCCATTCACAACATCACTTTAAAACTTGGAACCTGGCATCAAAGTGTAGATATTTAATCCCCCAATTAGAGACAAGGTGAGAGAATGCAAAAAAATTGCAAAAACACAAAATGCAAAGATAAAAATCTGGAAAAGCACAAGTTCTGAAAATAGGTATTTAATTGTTCTTAAACTCTGGATGTTGGAAACTCTGTTTTAATTTCTTTGCAAATTAATTTTGACAATGGTTGCAATCTTCAATCTCGCTGCAATCGTTCTAATCTTCAATCTGGTGACTACTCTTTTTTCCACAACAGTTTTACTGTACATCATATCCTTGACAAATTGCTTCAAATATACATTCACAGAAATCTTTTACTGTTGATTTCTAACGATCTAAGATTTATTCTGTATATTATCCAATAACCAACTCACCTAATCATACAATGATATGGAAACTTGCTCCAGATAGCTCCTTTAACAATGAATTGTGCCGTGAAAAACATCAACAATGAATCAGTAGGTCACAGAATGGTGGTTCATTTGACATAATCTTTTCAAAGATGGTCTTCCCTTTTCCAAATGAAGTTAGGAGCTTTTTCAAGCTTACACCGTTTTTTTTAAATAAAAAATCGTTTTTTTTAAATAAAAAATCCTTTAAACACTACTTGTGCATATAACGTTAATGTCATAACTTAAAATCTCATTTCATAACTTTTTTTTTTATGAATTATGTACACGGCCTCTTCACGGCTCTCAATTATTTAAAACAATTCCATCATGGCATATTTAATGAAATGGTTATGCCTTTTAACTGACGGCGGATTTTGCCTTGCTCTTCAATTGCGATTTTGCTGCATAGTCTTTGTTTTAATTTACATGGTTTAATCTCTCTGTTTCTTATCAACTCAACGCTGGACGGCTCCACTTTGCAAATAAGAATGCCAAAATATATTACGGAAAAGGCTCCACTTTCAATCCCACAAAACTGTAGGAGGGACTAGAGTTTCGTGTGAGGCAGCACCGAAAAGATGGACTTCTATCTTGGATGGATCTTTAAATTGACGGTGACTTCATTCACGGCAGCGTTTCCTCAACACGGCCTCCTCTTCCTTTTTACTGCAACGTTCACCAACTGTTCTCATGAATCTTATAGTGCTCACCCTTCCACAGATCTCTGATATAACTATTCTCTTGGCTTCGAGGATCTTCATGTGCTTGATAGCTACGGAAAGATTGTTATATTATCTGATACCACTGTTAAATCATGAAGAAAATATGGAGCAAATAAGAATGAAAAAATAACTGACCTTGAAGGATCACAGATTTGCTCCATTACACAATGTTACATACATAGTGTATAACTAACCTTTAAAAATATGACCGTTAGGGTGAGAAACTAACTTAAGATTAGAGCTTTCAACAAAGGACATAATCCACCAACCTCGCTTTCGGCCAAAAGGATTTACCTTGGAACTTATAAGTCAAAAATGCACAAAACTTCCTTAAAGTATGCACAAGAAACAAAAAGATGATCAGTTATTTCAATTTTTGTTACAAAGAGAAGACCTACTTAGGTTGATATAGTTGTGCTTAATATCATTATCTCACGTAAAGATCTTATTGGTTAAGGCCAAACAAAATAATGTCATTGTGTTTAGGGAGCTTATGAGATTCCATACCGTATCCCATCAATATTCTTTAATTCCTTTGAATTTATGTTTACTAGAGAAAAGTAATCAAGAAAAGTAATCAAGCTTCATTATATATGTACCATATACCATATTCATGGTTTTTCTTATATATGTACCATATTCTTAAACCAGGCCAATAGTGTATGCTTCTTCATTACACATATATATAAAGTTGGCACATAATAAACCCTATCCATTCTAAATCAAAACCTCCTTTGAACCCTCTCCATTCTAAATTCAAACCTCACTTGAACCCCAAATTAGGGGTTGATTATTTCTACATTTGACCTTTGACGAGAAGGATTCCAATGTTTGAATGTCTTTTTTTCTTGACCAAAGAAACCTAAAACATCGCCTTCATATTTTCATGAGAATGCACTTGGGCATTTTTGCAATTGAATCCTATACTTTCCTGAACAGACTTGAGTAGTGCAATATGGCATCGATTACCCGACTTAGAAATGATGATAAATTAATAGAAAGGGGAGAATGAAATGTGCCTTGCTCTATTGTTTTAATCTCTTCGATGAAATCCCTAGTTGAAACATTGATTGTAGCTCGTTCAGAAAAGGGGAAAAGGACGAGGATAAAATGGTATTAGGAAAAGAGAATTAGTGTTTTATCCCTATTCAACTTGCATTAATGGTTTGAAACTAGAAAATTATGTAGAAGAGACATGTGGGCCTCGTGAGAAGTCCGTATAAATTAATATTTTTCCTTATATTTCCTTTGAGGTTTCAAATTTGGAGGAATTAATTATAATAGAGTTGAAGGGTATAAATGGGGTAGTTATATACGTAAATTAATTAATTTTATAATATTTAGTTATTAAATCCAAAATAATTTTATGTTTAATGATTAAGTTAAAATAAATTCAATTTAAAGAATTAGTTAATTAATCAATTATAAATACTATAGGACACTAAGAAATATAATACATGCAAAGACATAATTAATTATGTTATGCATAGACAAGTATCGAGTGAATTGCAAGTACTTAGTGTTACATTATTAAAACTATATCTAAAAGCATGGAGCATAAAAATAAATATGAAGGGGGTGTATGTATTGTGAGGCTTGCACCTATCTGATGTGCCTTTAAGCATAACATTGATGGAAAATTTGAGGCAATACAATACCTAGGGAAGAATAACTAAATGGTACTTAATAAGCAACCACTTCATCCAAGACCCATTGCTCAAAATAATATGTATGCCATGAACAATTATAATAAGAGGTCACAATTATGCATGATATCATATGTTTATGAATTAAATAGATTAACAATGGCTCTAGATTTATTAATAAACCTTTGGGTTGTGATGCAAAATCAATATGGTAAGGATGTGTGGAAATTAGTAATGGGGTTGGGTGAAACCATTGCTTGTGAATACCACAACAACATTGTAAGCACCATCATCAGATATCTCATTACGCACTCCCCATAGTCAATAAATGAGACACTCAAGAGGATTCCAAGAGTAAGAGTTACACCAAGTGTAGAAGTTCAATCCTCGCCAACAAGGGAGGGTATAGAAGGGTTGATAAACTTACAACATGAACCTCCTATCTAGGACATCACTAGGGAGTTATAGAAAATCCTGGAAGAGTAAGAGTTACACCAAGTGTAGAATTTCAATCCTCGCCAACAAGAGAGGGTACAAAAGTGTTGATAAACTTACAACATGGACCTCCTATCTAGGACATCGCTAGGGAGCTATAAAAAATCGATATTCCATAATTTTTTGGGGTTGATGTAGGGGAGCATGCCAAAAAATTGTTGAAGGAAACAACCATGTGCTTAGAATTAAAATAGTATGCATCCACCTTAGAATCAAAAATAGCCATCGTCTAGGTTAATTATGATGCCTTGTATTGGTGAGGAAAGAGAGAGAGTCAATGACATCTTACTTGAGATAATTTTTAATGGGAATTGCTTGTGAAGAAGTTTTGAAATAAGTATTTCTTTGAATTATACCAAGAATAAAAGGTAATATATCTTCATGTTTTGATGCAAGGGAATGGATAAGTTGAATATCATGACATAAGAATCATGGAACTAATAAAATTTCTCCTACATGCACATAAATTAACACCATGTCAATCACTTTGTGTATGGGATTAATTATAAGATTAGGCCCGAGGTATGAGTGCGGTAAGAAGCTTCAATTGCAGAGGCAACTCAACATGCCCATTATGCTGAAGAAATGCCAGATGCAAAAGGGGATCAAAGAGGTAGGATGAGATCTCAAACAATTCACAATAGTTAAAGTTTGTGGGGAAATCCCCTCAAACATACCTTAGGAGAGGATATGCTAGGCCACCTCCCCATGTAAACATATCTACACCTAGATTTATGGTAGTAGATTGATCAATGGAAGCTAGTACAATATATCAATAATTATTAGGGACTCACCAAATACTAAGGAATTCTCAAGGATCAATTGGAAAAGGCATCGGGTTCAAAGGGAATGGATTGAGCTCAAAGGTTTCAAAATTTTTGCTTACAACACTAATCTTAGGTTTTTTGTTGGGCCTATGGGGGTCCACACTATCAACGTGACTATCCTGATTTATTGTTTGGAGGAAAGCATAGAGAAATAAAGACCCAAGTGGGGAGTATGGGTAACAACCACCAAATATATGCAGTGGTTAATAACTTCCATAATGAACATCAATCCATTGTTATAGAATCATCACAGGATAAATCAAGTTAAGATTAAGTTCTTGTTTGATCTTAAAGAAACATATAGCTTCATTTTTTCATATGCATCAGATAGAGGTGGTTGCACACCAATGAACACAACAATTTTCAATTAGATGAAATAAATTTTGAGCTAAAAGAAGCAGTAGTAGAAAGTGTTGAAGAGCATTTTGTAGACCTAGGGGTGTGTATGACTATAATAAAAGTGTATGTAACTACCCTATCATGTGTGACCTCCTAATTGGAATACTGATGATGAAAGTAAAATGTTTTCTAAGGAAAGGATATCGTTTATATATACTCAAGGTGGAAAGTGATGAAAACGGACCCTCTTTAGACCAATACCCATTATTAGTAGAATTTAGAGATGTATTTCACAAGGAGATACTTTCATTTCCTCCGGCTAGGGAATATTATTTTACTATTGATATAAAACTTTTTTTGGATCCCATCTTCAAGAAACCTTATAACCTAACAAATCCAAAACATAGTTGAAGAAACTTTTAGACCTACGACTCATCATACCTTGTATTTCACCGTGCATCTAAGATAAGAGATTAGGCTATGGTGTTTGATTTTCTCATTTGTAGGAGTGTTAAAGATATGGTTTTCAAGAGACAAAAACGGGCAAGATGAAATTGTGAAACTTATAACAAGGATCATTTTGTCAATAAATTAACTTACAAAGCATTAACTAATGGATTCAATTTTTATTATGAAAATAGTACACATTTATTCTACAAAGAACAAAATAAATAAATAAATAAATAGACTTGTTAATCATTTTATGATGATGGTATGTATCACTTAGGTGATTTCTTAAGACTATTCCATATTTTTTTAGTGTTCATCATTATGTAAGATGCAGGCTATGTTATGTGTCTAGAGCCTGACTTTAGGAAGGAGACAATATGGCTTCACAATATGCCTCATTATTTTGTGGTCTATGATATTATCTGATTGAATTTTATCTATAAACGTGATGATTAAGTTGACTTATAAAACTATGAGCAGACTTGTTGTGTAATTCATGTACTTCAGTGATCATGTTGAGGAATGACTGTGAATTTTGTAATAATAAATAATCATTACTCCTACCATGTTATCAATAAATGACCTCATATTTGAGTTCAAGAGTAAATAGAATCCATATAACTATCAATATGTTCACCTAAGAAAAATTACATTTTACAATTAAATAAAGAATAAGTTGTAATTTCCATTAACTAGAATAAGGTTTTAAATCTAATGGCAAGCATGGACATGCTTTCCCAAATGTTGAACTTCTTTTGTGGAAGGAGGCTTAGTAGGAGGAAATATCAAGGGAGTATTAGCGAGTAATGATATTAATAGGATCAAATGATTTAAGAACATGTGCAATGGAAATAGAAATAAGAATATCTAATCACCCTATTGGATATAGTACTGTAGAATTGCAAGATAAGAGAATAAGAATCAATGAGTATTATAATATGACATGGATGAAAAGGAATCAATAAAGAGGAAATGAACATAAGAGAAGAAAAAGAAAGAGGTCCAGATATAAGCATAGGTTGCAACTATATTGGACATAAGTATCGATGCAGTTGGTACATGGGTTATAATAAGTATTCCTAGGAAGACAAATACAATTATGATAGTCATTGAGATTAACTATGAGTAAAGAAAAAAGAACTAAGCAATAAGTGCACTGAGTATAAAAAAAGAGTAAGGTAATAAGATACAGTATTATTAAATGTTGTAATACATAAACAATGTGCATATGGGACAGGTAATGGTGAATGTGAATATTGATATAATACAATCAGTGAAGGATATAATTTTCAACTAATATGGGAGTCAATGTAATGTAAAACACTATGCAATATAGATTATTGTGCTTAAGTATAGACGGTAAAGAGTAATGCATGAGGAGCACCTATGAAGTGGATTGTATCGGCAAATAACATCTAATGAATGTGCATGAAATAACATGCATTAATGTATGAGAGATGGGAGTGGTATCGAAGGTAGAAAATGGAACTATTGTCATAGCCGTGCATAGGTTTATGTGAGGAAAGTAAACAAACTAGTGAAGGAAATAAGTTAATAATACTATAATTATGAGATAAACTAGAAAGGATTATCAGTAAGTAGTGTATAGTTAAATAATGAAATAGAAGTGGCATTATCGTCAATCCTAAAATGATCAATGCATACAGGTATCAAGGAACATAATGATTATTTAGAAATCTTATTAATAAAACTATTGTTCATATAGCTCATATAAATGACGTTGATAAAATCAAATGATTGGAAATTATTTTATTATACCTTTTAATCTTTCCAAGATATTGGCCATGTTATTTATTACTACCATGACTATATAAATTAATACTAAAAGAACATAGGTCAATTGATAATCTAATAGGAGAAAGTTTCATACATGGATGAAAAATATAATAAACAATGAAAATTAGGTAAAGGTAATAAGGGTTGACCTAACCAAAGTATAATTACAAGAACAATGATAGAAATCAAGTGCAAGGTATGAGATTGTTATGTTCCCAGTAGGGAATATATATGAATCGGTTAGGTGGATTAATTGTAAAGACAGATTTAAATTTTCTACTTTTAAAATGTTTTTACTATACTTTGGATTATTTGTATTTTTTGAAATATTTAAATTTTGATTTAACTTGAGTTTTATTGGCAGAGTGTATATGACGTCGACATGGGATATTATGCCCCAAGACCAGGTGGCATGATGGCGCAAGTACTGGTACATAGCAATGTTCAATGTCAGTTTTATAAAAAAAAAATCTTCTAATTGTACTACCTACATGATTACATCGAATAAGACAATTCTGAGACCATGGCATAAATTCCATAAAGTTATTTGATATTTAATGCAATGAATTGTATTGAATTCATGGCACAAAATAAGCAGAGCAGACATGACTGATAATATTTCCGTAGATATTACAAAACAATCCACTTCTTTGCTTTCACGAAATTTCCAATCAAGAATCGTGATCATCTGTTTTGACATTGACGTGTACTTCAATGTTCTTAAATATCACTTACAATGTCAGCTAGGACATCTGCATCCTGGAGGTGAATTCATGGGTAAATGCTACCCTACAACTGCAATGACAACTAAGGTCTCTTTGATTTTTATTGATAGAAATTATTAAACTATCATCCAAATTGATAATACAATGACAGCTAAGGTCTCTTTGATTTTTTTTTGTAGTCACTTGTCTTGCCAGGCATGGAGGCCAAGGTATCGAGGTCGGTTGTCTTCTGCGCTACACAACCTACTCGTTTTTCCAGAATAGTATGAGTTTTCTAGTTTTGTCACAACTATTTGCTGTTTGATTCTCATATATCATGTCTGATTCTCATATATCATGTCTGATTCTCATATATCATGTCCGTTGATTGTCTTGATTTCGTTTTAAACGCAGCATCACCAAATTTGACAGCTAATCAAGTTCCAAGTTTGACACCATCAATGGGGAAATCGTCATCGAAAATATTTCCTATATTGTTAGGAAGCATGGGCAAAACAACTTTGATAGTGGTTCTGTGTTTGGTAATGTACCGTGTCTGTATTAGAAATTGAAAGAGCTACCTTTCAATAGGTGATTATGTATCGTTGCTTCCAAATTAACTGCATTGCTCAGATTTTATTGACTTTATCCGATTCAATCATTCTAATACAATTGTTGTTCTCATGCAGATGAGAATTTGGCCGCAAGGGAAAATTTCGAGTAGGTTTATTTTGATTATGCATTTTTGAGAAATTCGACAAAAAACTTTGACAGAAACAACATGCTTGGCAAGGGAGGATTCAGTGAAGTTTATAAGGTATAATTTCCAAAATGAATTTGATGGGTATGTTCAATTATATGGATTAATGTTAGTTGATCAAATGTAATGCGTTTGATAGACATAGAAGACTCCCTGATGGGACAAACATTACTATTAAGAAATTGAATGAAAGCACCACTCTCCAACTTTTATTTAAAACAAGCAAACATAGAACACCATCAATGGCATCCAAGCAACAAAATTTGACATCAATGGCAGCCTCATTGAAGCCAACATGGGCATAGCATTTCTCTGCAGCTTCAACGTATCATATATTATATTTATCCCACTTTGACATATTTAAAAAATAATAACAAAGGCACACTCTCTCTATTGCGAGTGTGAGGTCTTTTTGACATACACTCGGACTAATGAATTAATTCATTATGCCGGTCTCATGAGCATGTATCCAAATAGGTAAACTAAGTACTTATTGACTCTCTTTGAAATGTGAAATTGTTTAGTGTCTTTGTCATTGCCAAAATTGATATTTTAGGCTTGATGGAAGCCATGTCCTAAAAGAATTAAAGTGGTATAAAAGATTTAACCCAGAGAAAATCTTTATTGTAGCTAAAGTAATATTGGACTGGAAAAGTAGAAGATGGAAGCTCCCAGCGCAAGGCCATGTTTTTATGTTTTTGTTTTGATGGCGCAACACTTAATACACTTCATTTTATGTGAGGATACATTTGGTGGTACGATATTCTGAATAGGGGTTTGTTGGTGATATAACTATGCTCAGGCTATACATATCATTTCAATTTTATGTTTACATCGCTTATGACAGAAATTGACTGTTGAGCTCTGAGCTTTTCTTAGGTTTAAAATGAGATGGCTTTTCTCTTTTCTAGAATGGTATTGAGGTTTTGACTTCAGAATTCCCTAAATCCTATAAATATTTCATGACTACTCTCATCTTAGTGTGTATTTTCTTATTTTTGCTAGTTTGATCGATTATTTCATGAAATAATTTCAAGTCCCCGAGGCAAAAGTCCTTTATGGGTTCCAAACTGCAAAAAAAAATTATGCATTTAAAACTATATAGTCTCTTGTTAGAGATTTACATCACATTTTCCAAGGAGAAGAATTGTGGGTTTCATGCAATTGAAACCATTCCTTTTATAGCTAAGAAAACATACTGGGATTTTATATGTATTGAAACCATTTGAATCATTTCATTGTATTTTCTTGTGTAAAGTAGAAGAATTTGCTTGTTTCATGCAATTGAAACCATTCTTTGTATAGCTAAGGAAACATACTGGGATTTTTGTTGTATTGAAAACTTTGAATAGCTTGTTGAAAGGATTCATGCATATGCTTGTGTAAAGGTATTTTCTTCTTCAATAGTTTTTGTTCAATTTTCTGGCTGGAGTTTGAAGTGCACTAATACTAGCTCCATCTTCTCTAACTTATATGTTGACTTGAATTATTTCGTTGATATTTTGAATTTTCTTGTTAAGGAGGGAAGAATTGGAAACAAAATCTGGGAGTTGGTATGAATCAAGGAGAAAGCGCCACATCCCTTTCCCTTTGTTGGTATGAATCATGCCAATAAGGTGTCCCGTTCCCTTTGTTACATAGTATCGTTTTTTCTACCATTATTTAGATGTCACTCTTTTAGTTCAATATAGTCAGGTTTGCTAAAAAAAATGGCTTTCGAGAAAGAGAATTTCCTTACAAGGAACGTGAAGCTAATGTAGTATGTAGTCTGAAAATGATTTTCTGTATTGTTTTGCTCTGAAATGGAAATCATTGTGATACTTTAGCATTGTCGTCAAAGCTTCAATGAAACTTGAAGAATCTTATAACTCTAGCAGAGTTCTTATTAATGCTCCTTACATATTTGCATGAGAAGACAAGTAGTGATATTTTAGGTTATAAATTTGAAATTAAACAAACAATGCTATGGTGTAGATTTCTTAAAGCTTTCTTAATGTTTGAACTATCTATGTGTGAATTAAGTAAAATCTTTCATTCTATTTTGCTAGTGGAAAAATATCATTTGTTGTTTATGGTTTCATCTATTTTGGAAAAGTTCAGTGGGGATTCTGTTTAGAAACTTTTAAATTATTCATTTCTATTTTTTTTCACAGAAAAAAAAAATAATTACAATTAAATATATAGCCAAGGCAAAAAAATCAGACTATGATATCCCTTATGACTTGCAAAAAAAACACGAAGTCCTCCCCATGAATTTCTAGCTATGAAACATGACTCGTCCCTTAGGGGCTCTTTATCGGTGAAAGAGCGGTAGATTCTCCTGAAGGTGTCATTTATTGTGAGGAGATATATGATTTTGAGAAGGTGTCATCTATTTTGAGGAGATAGATGATTTTGATGAATGCACCTCATTCATCTTTTGGATTTCCATGAGCTCCTCTTCAAGTTACACCTTTGCTTTCCCTTAGCCAGCCCTATATGCTGACAGACTGCTTATCGGTCACTATAATGGAACTTCTTAAAAATTTGGCCTTTGGACAGCATCGGTCTCCTTGCACGTTATGCAAGTTTTATTTATTTATTTTTTGTCATGACCATTTGGATTCAGTGTCTATAGTGCTGACAAGTTTTTGAGGTTTTTTATTTCTCGTTACAAACGATCTGCTGTGTAACCTCGGTTGGGTTGTGTTTTGTAGAGATATTTCCTTTGTTTTCAGTCTTGGTGGGTATTATTTTCTTTGTATGTTGCATATATACCTTTGATTTATTTCCAAAATAGAAAATTACTTAAAAATAAAATAAAAATAAACAATAATTTGAGTTAATAATAATAGAATATGATAGGAGACTAAAAACGATGGAGAGGGACAAACAAGATATCAATCCAAAAAGGGTGTTGGGTGGAAATAAGCTAGGATGGGAGGAAGGAATGTAGGATGAAGTGGCAGTGGAAAGTATGCTGCTAGTGGTTGGCACTATGGATCTGCATCTTCTGCATCAACAACTTAATCTCATAAATAATAAGAGTCAACCGTTGAAACCGCTACTTAGTATAGACTGTTGGAACTGTGAGAAGGGGAGTATCATAGACCATGATGGCTGATACAAATTAGGAATGAACATCATACTAGTGCTTGTTTACTCTTAAAAACAAGCTCCTTGTATATAATAGTAGAAATAATTTCAGTAAACACTGAAATTTTGGAAATTTTAGTAAACACTTTTCACCGTTAGATCCAATTTTCAAATTTTTACACTGCACAAACTTTGAATAAGTACCATTTATTAATTGATATATAATTACCGAATTGCAGATTCCTATTTTAAAACCCAATAATACTGAACTAAAAATCAAAACTTATTGGCCACCACTTTCTCAATTCCCATAAACGTTCATCTTGTCTATTCCCAACGAGCCAAAATCCACAAACGAATGTTGTGGGAGTTCAACATACCACTTCGTGGTCATACTGATCAAAGTTCGTTGAAAGAGTCATAGCCGAATGGAATCATTCATGAGGGAGTTCGAGGAACACCACAAATGAAAAGTCATAACATGGTTCCGTGGATCTTCACCCTACTTTCCATCGAATTTTGGAATATCCGATGGTAAATTTACCGGAATGGGAGGCCACAAGGGATTATGTCGAATGGGATCATTAATCAACTTAGACAAATCAGGAAAGTCCAAATTTGCTAGGTGAATGCATGATGTTTTGACAGAAAAGTAAAACCATGCAATATGCTTGTGCAAATGTTCACTTTATTGTATAAGTTAAAATTAATAGTAGTTGTAGGTTCAAATTTACGTAGTAACTTGAGTGATAGGTAAGAGACGTGTTCGAGCATTGTAAAATGTAGGAGCTGTCATTATTTTGTCAGCATTACATTCTGGGACTCGCTTAGTTCTTCCACGTACCGTCAGTATATCAAATGGCCTTTCACATAACCTTGAGGTATATAGAGAGGTACTTCACATACTCGATTGTATATTGGAAGGCCCCTTGTGTTCGGTTATGCATTAGACAACACTACTACTGATTCGAACTCCCACGTACCTTTAGTATATCAGGAGACCCCACGAGGGTACCTTATCTATCTGAGAAAAGCCCTTTGGCCATCTTGTTTGGAGCCATACTCTGAAAACAACATTTAGGGAGATTACTAAGCACATACCCTCAAGGTATATCGCGAGTGGCACCTTCTTAACAATCCTACTGAGAGACCTGACTTTTGAACTCCTCCTATCATTTTAAGTCTGCTTGTTTTGACCTATAGTTTGAGTAGGGAAGTCTTTTGGTGTGTTTTTTTCTAGATTTTCAGACCCTAGGTTAGATAGGAACTGTACAAACTAGCTGAGTTAAGACAGTCCAGAAGAGTATGGTTCTTGCCACCTGATTTTACTCCTGTTTCAGGAGAAAATCCAACAAAAGATATCGACCAAGGAGCTGCTACCACCTCCCAAGTGGGAGATAATGTGGTGGTGGAAAGTGGAGTACCATCTTATTCACACTCGCCTCCCTTGGTCCAATAGCCTTCCCGGGAAGATTCATCATTCCATCCTCCCTTGGAAGGTCATGTTGCTCATACCTGTTCGGACTTTGGTCCTAATGCTCCTTTCTGGGAGACACCTATCGGACAGGCCATTGCCTCATTTGGCACCCGTGTAATTTCTCTTGGGAGTGAAGAAGAACGCAAGCAATACTGTGCTACTATTCTCTATGCACAGGAGGTAGAAAAGCATATTGATAACCTATTATGTTCTACACCAGTACGTTCCACATCTCTTCCTATGGGATATCGTTCACTAGCCAATTCTATGAGACCCATTGAATCGATTATAGATCGCCCATTAACAACCCACAGCCCAGGTCAAATTTCCACCCCTTTCACCTCTTATGTTATGTCTGTTCCAAATCCTCCCAGGTCTTTTGCATCTGGGGCCCAACCTTCAATTCCTGTTTCATCAGTACCTTTGAATGCCGGGGGGAAACCCCCGGCATGAGCTATGTTATCTGATACCGGAGTTGTACCTAGTCAAGAGAAGACCTCTAACATAGAAACATCTACAATTTTTGTCCCTCCCACCCACACTAATGTGGTAAATCCCCCATCTAGTTCAGGTCAGCCCTTGGGGGAAAAACCGATTGCCATTCAGTCTTCTAGTGGTTATGGTTATCAAATACCTATAGGTAATTATCCATCTTTTCCTACTAGAATTCCATACCCTAGCAACACTTTTATTCCATGGGGGTAACCCAACTGGTCTTACATGCCAGCTATGGGAGGGATACCCATACATTCTAAGGGAGGTGCAGGAGGACCTAATGGTCCTGGAGGATCTGGTAGTCCTCCTCATGGTCCTGGCGGTCTTAGTGGTCCTGGAGGACCTGGTGGATTTCCTCCTTATGGATCTGGAGGGTCTGGTGGCCCTCCACCTAGTGGTTCCGGTGGCTCTGGAGGTTTCCCACCTCCTGGAGGCTCCAGAGGGTCTGGTGGTCGTGGTGGTCCTAGTGGTCTCAGTGGTCCTGGTGGTCCTGGTGGCTCTGTAGGTTCTCTTCCTAGAGGCCTTGGTGGTCCTAGTGGTCCTAATTCCAGAAATCAACCCCCCATGGGCGGATCCTCCAGTGGTTCTTCCTCACATCAACCTATTTATCAGTCTACCTATGGCCCTACTGGTAATTACATGCCATATCAATATTACTAGTATGTGCAACCAAATAGACAGTTACCCTTCCTAGAAGCTTTGGACTTTCCTTATTTGTCCAAGTTGATTAATGATTCCATTCAACACAATCTCTCATGGCCTCCCATTTTGGTAAAGTTACCATCGGATATTCTGAAATTCGATGGGAAGCAGGGTGAAGATCCGCAGAACCATGTTATGACTTTTCATTTATGGTGTTCCTCGAACTCACTCATGAATGATTCCATTCAATTACGACTCTTTCAGTGAACTTTGACCGGTATGGCCATGAAGTGGTATATTGAACTCGCACAACATTCATTTGTGGACTTTGGCTCGTTGGAAACCGTATTTCTTACACAATTTTAGCTCCCTATTTGTTATGAAATGGGCACTGATCTTTTAACTTCTCTACGACAGAACACCTACACCGACATTTCTGATCATATTCATGAGTGGAGAAGGCGGAGAAGGCTTATTAAGGCCCCTTTTTCGGATACGTTGTTAGCTAATTGGTTCACTAAGTACTTGTTGCCTCCTATTGCCCGGGATGTGGGCATGGGCGGTGCTATGAACGAAGAGCAGGATATTAGTCAGGCTCAGTACCTAGAATTGGTATATTCCCAGTCTGGGACTCTTTATGACCTAATTCCTCAAGTTCCTTTCCCTAGCATTGACATTGCCAAGCCACCAGCAGAAGTACCTATTGATGGGATTGTTGGTTCAATCCAATCCCCATCCGCAGCAAAACCTACCAAGCAAACTCAAACTGCTACTCCTTCGACTCCTAAAGTTTCTGTTGAGGTCAATTCTATTCAAAGTACTCAAACCTCGGGTAATAAAAAGAAAGGTAAAAATCCAAATAAAAAACCTAGAAACCAACAGGAGACCCCATGATCAACCAATAATGACAACGACAAAGGGAAAAGGAAGGCTAAATATCCTTGTTTGTTATGCGGTGGTGACCACTTTTCAAAGGAGTGTCTCCGTCAGGACGAAATCTCCCAGTTTATGAAGTCTAATCCTGCACCTACAATACTTACGGATCCCTTTCCCTCTCAACAACAACTAGTAGACCACATGTCTAATGAGGGTAACTCTAGTTCATTGGAGGAAATTCGTATGATGTCCTTACATACCATCCATCTGCAAACTTGAAGCCAGAATTATGATAAAACTACAGATAAGAAATAAGATCAATCTTCTTCAAGGAAAGCTCCCTCTACTAGTTCTCTGAAATCCTTGTCTACTGTTCCCTTATCTATCGAGAAGCCTACTCTCGACATGATTTTGCGTCCACCAAAGAGTACTCTTTGGAAGGTTGTCTTTAATCCCAATTCCTGAGCTACTGAATTTTATAATGTGGTAGAAGATCTAGCTCATGCACCTTGTGCAATGTCTACCCTAGAAGTACACCAAAGTTTCCCCACACAGCGCAAGAACTTGTTGACAGCATTAGGAGTTGTAGACCCGGATAACACTAACTTGATTCACTTCAATGTTGAGAACTATAAACCTAGATTACTGCATAAACTTGCTTTTTAGGTCATTACGAAAGTAGTGGGAAATGAAGTCTTTCGAATGGTACTAGATGAAGGAGCTTCAACCTCAGTGTTATCTTTGACTTGTTGGAAAGCTCTCGGCTCTCCCGAGCTTGTTACATCACCTACAACCCTTAAAGCCTTTGATGGATGCAGTTTCCAACCCCATGGTCTCATATCAGCCCTTGTAGTCGAGCTGGGGGGAAAAACCATTTCCATCCAAGTAGAAGTGGTAGATGCCCCTCTAGATTATAACCTCCTTTTAGGAAGGAATTGGTTCTATGCCATGATTGTTGTTGCTTCAACAGTATTTCGAATGGTCCAATTCCCGGATCTTGGGAGAATTGTTACCATTGACTAGCTTGATTTCTGTACGCTGGATGTTACTACCTCCATGACTAATAACATCCCTATGTTAGGTCAGTCCCCTCCTCCTTACTATTCGATTGGGGTAGGCTTGCTGAAGGATTCATCCCTTATGGGAATTTTTCCCTCTACTCCTCCTAGCATGGATACCGCGATAGTACATATGATCACCTCATTTGGTTTTGAGCCCAAGGGCCAAAATGTTGTTGAGTCCACCTCGTTGAACCTGCACGAAGCTATGTATGACACCATTCAAACTTGTTTCGATGATCACACTGATGACCTTCATTTAGTGGCTTCAAATCCTTACCATTTACCATACTCGTTAGAACCTTCTCTTCAGATTCTAGATTATCTCTCCTAGGCTTTTCATTCCGATGATTCCATTATAGATATCATGAATACGGATGAGCCCATTTTGGAGGATCACCATCATAGATCCATGTTCCTCCCCCATACCAGTTCGGGTAGCCATGATTTTGCATCCTTGTTTCCTACTGATATTGTCAACGTTCTACAAAGTCCTATATTGTTACAGGACACAGATTCTGAAGGAAACCTTTGCAACATTACTCAGACGAACCCAATTAACATATCAGCCAAGCCTGATGTTATTGAGCACGTTCATGTTGGGAAGAACTGCTCTATAGATGAATCTGAAGCATATAAGGAACTTTTTAAGGAATTATGTGATATTTTTGCATGGTCCTATGAAGAGATGTCAGGCATTGACCCTTCCATTGTGGTCCACGATATTAGAACTTATCCCATGGCTAAACATGTCAAGAAGAAACTTAGGCAAGTCCATCCTAGAAAAATCATTGCTATTAAAGATGAGATTGAGAAACTTATGAAAGTTGGCTTTATTTATCCTGTACCTCTGATGGAATGGGTATCGAACATTGTCCCTGTCAATAAAAAGTAGGGCACCATTAGATTCTGCATCAACTTTAGGGATTTAAATAAAGCTTGTCCCAAGGAGAACTTTCCTAGGCCGCATATCGATCAGAGTATCGACAATTGTGTTGGAAGTGTCATCTTTTCATTCATGGATGGCTTCTCTGGCTATAATCAAATTGAGATATTTCCCTCGATCAGCATAAGACAGCATTGATTTTCCCATGGGGAACCTTTGCATATAAGAAGTTACCTTTTAGCTTGAAAAATGTTGGAGCCATGTTCTAGCGTGCAATGTCCTATGCGTTTCACGACATTAAACATATTGTTGAACCGTACCTTGGTGAACTCCCTGCTCATTCATAGCGACCAGAGGACCATCCTGGTCATCTTAGAGACATATTCCTGAGATGCCGTCATTATAATATATGGCTCAACCCGCATAAATGTGTTTTTTACATTGAGACGGGACGTCTTCTTGGCTTTGTGGTATCCAAAGATGGCATCTGGATCGATCCTTTGAATATTGTCACTATCATTAATCTACCAACCCCAACCAACATCCTTGAACTCCAAAGTTTGCAGGGGAAGGCAAACTTTCTCTGTTGTTTCCTGTGCAATTTCACTGAGAAAACACACGATTATATATGTCTCCTCAAGAAGAACACTCCATTATTTTGAGATGACCAATCCCAATGCACCTTTGATAATCTTAAGCATGCTTTGACTCATTCACCCTTGATACACCCCTAGATTATTCAAAATATTTTCTCTTGTATATTGTTGCCTCCGCTACTACCATCGCCATGGTTTTAGTGCAGGACAATCTCCATGGCCAGGAGTATGTGATTTACTACACCAGTAAGAATCTTATTGATTCTGAAACCTGTTATTCACATGTGGAGAAGCTAGCTTTGGCCATGGTCATTGCTGTGCAAAAATTTCACCACTACATTCTGCTTCACACTACCATCGTATCGACAGACCAGAACCTGATGTACTACATTTTGACTCGTCAGGTACTAGGGGGCAAGTACTCCCGTTGGATCATCGTCCTTCAGGAGTTCAATCCCGAGTTTGCCAAGGCTACATAAAATAAATCCTTGGTTTTTGATGAGCTTATGTGTGACCTTCCCTGTGCTATCATGGAATCTGAACCCAGCGATTCATTCCTAGATGAATTAATTTTCCTAATTAGCACTATTGATCCTTAGTATGGAGATTTGCTTATTTATCTCCAAACCCAGCGTTTTTAGCCGCATCTATCTCGTGATGATCATCACTGCATCCCTCACCACGTGAAGTACTATCTTATCTTGAATGATACCTTGTATAGACGTGGGATTGACTCCATTCTCCAGCAATGCCTCACTCATGAGGAGGCTGAACATGTGTTGAATGATTGCCACTCTGGAGCATGTGGCAGTCATTTATCTGGGATGGCTATAGCCCAAAAAATCCTTTACGCTGGCTATTTCTGGCCTTCTTTCTTCAAAGACTCTCATGAGGCTATTAAGAAATGCCCACCTTACCAACATTTTTATCCCAAAAAGCGCACCCATCCTGCTCCACTTCACCCTGTCATTGCTATTGGCCCTTTTGCAAAATGGGGGATTGACTTCATGTATTGTAAGCCTACCTTAGCTAGAGGGCATGGTTACATCATCATAGCCGTGGATTATTTCACAAAATGGGTTGAGGCCATGCCTACATATGCAGAACATGGTAAGACTTCCGCTCTCTTCTTGTTCAATCATATCATAGCTAGATTTGGAGTTCAGCAGTCCATCGTCACTAATCACGGATCTCATTTCTGTACTCAAATCATGGAGGAATTGAGTGCCAAGCTAGGTTTTTACCATGAAAACTCTATGCCGTATTATCCGCAAGATAATGGTCAGGTAGAGGCCATTAATAAGGTTTTGAAAACTATGCTTCATCAGATGGTTGGAGATCATAAATCCAATTGGCATATCATTCTTTTTTCAGCCCTTTGGGCTTATTGGACTTTTGTAAAAATAGCTACTGGTTTCACGCCATTCCAGCTTGTCTATGGACTTGAAGATATCTTGCCGATCCAATGTCAGATTCCATCTTTACAACTTGCCGTCGAACTTCTCCCAGACACTTCCGCAAAGGAAGCAATATTTTTGTACTTAAATAACCTTGATGAGACTCATAGAGATGCTGGCTTGGCTAATGAAGCACATAAGAAATGCGTCAAGGTGTAGTAGGATAAATCCGTCCAGCCTCGTGTTTTCAACGAGGGTGACCTAGTTTTGACTTATGACCAGAGATATGACAAGCTAGGGAAGTTTAAGTTTGAGTCCATGTGGTATGGACCTTTCGTTATTTCCAAAGTGTTAGAGAAAGGAGCCTATGAGTTAGTTGATTATGATGGAATCCCTTTGGGGAAACCTCGCAATGGATTGTACCTGAAAAGTTACTATGCCTAGGTTTTGTTGGATGGTATCTTGTATATATGTATATTCATTGACTTTCAGTGTGATTTTAGTATTTTCAATATGGTTTTGATTTTTGGTCATCCAGATGGATTTCTACGGATTCTCTAATGGTGCTTGCCACCACACCTTGAATCTAGCCTCGGCTGCTTGGGTTCTATATTCCCCAGCTGAAGATTTGGTCAGTTCAGGAGTAGTTTTTTTAGGTCCCGCTACTAATAGCATCATCGAATATGAAGTGGTCATCGGTCTTCCGACTGAAGCTGCCTCCTAGGATGTTCATGATCTAGTAGTTTTCATGGACTCTCAGCTCATGGTTTGTCATTTAAACAATGTCTACACCATTAGAAACCCTATTCTCCTCCGCCTCTTCCGGAGGGTACGTTTGTTAGAAAAATCATTTGGAACCATTACCTACAGGCATATCCCTAGGGAGCATAATGTAGTTGTTGATTCCTTGGCTAATTACATCCTAGATTGGCATATTTCCCATTCATGATGTTAAATCAAACATGGTACATTGTAAATAAACATTTAAAGACACATAGAACTCATATAAAATGCATTTATCCATTTGAGACATAAAAAAAACTGTGTAAAAGTATGTATATATGTATACGAAATTTTTTTACAAAAATAGGTCCCGAGACCTCATCTGAAGCATGTAGGCTTTTAGGAAAAATCATCATACAAAAATCCTGAAGCTATCAGCTTTCAGTATACATGTCTCATCCACTAATTGTGCTCATGATAGCACATCACTGCTCGAGCCACCCTACGTAGTAGCCTGTTGAATCGGCCTGGTACTCCCGCCGTGGATCTCTGATATCTAGTCGAGAGGTCATCTATATTAGCATCTAGGATGTCCAGATTCAACCTCTCTAGGTTCTCCTCCAGCTCCCCGGTGATATCATCACCCTGTGGCACGAAGCGAGCTCTGACTTGCCTGTCTAATGGAGATACTCCTCTAGGCCTTGCTGCTCCAACATCTGCATGAAGACAAATACGTCTCGTCACTTATCATAAAAAATATAAAACATGAAAAACATAAAATTTTTTTCCATTTTTAGGGTTTATTGCTTCTTACCAATGTCACCCCATTTCCCTCTAGGTGGGAGTGGTAGGTCAGGATCACCTGTAAAATATGTGCCTGCATAGGCATAGTCCTCAACCATGAGCATCTGATCCCGTAGCCATCTGAAGAACGGATCACCGAACTTCACTCTACCCCTACCCGCTCCTGTACAAGCCATGACCTGGACCCGCCTTAGCATACAGAGGTCCCGTCCTCTCAGACTTCAGAAAATCACCTGAGGCCTCATCTGTGGGACCCGCTCAAAGAAGAAGCAAGATAAGATGGAACCAAATACGAACTGCTTCAACTCTCCCTGCCAACATTTAGTCAACTAATCCTTGAAGATTGGAAGCAATGATTTTGCCTAGTTGAACACCATAGGTGCCATAGCCTCTATGGCGTACAGCATATGTTCCTTGGAAGCCTGATGCACAACCTCGCTCCTTGCCATCCTCTGCACAGTGAACAAGACAATCCGTAGAGCCCTGTCTGTCATTTCCCTGATGGGGATTTTCTTCCTTGATGTGTCTATAGCTGGTACACAGTGTCAATCTATGAGTTTTCTGGTGGTAATGTCCCCGCCATGGGAACTTGTCAATGAGATGGGGGCACCCTATCTCGATAGGCTAGTCAGGAAGTAGATATCTTCTACCTCCACTATAAGTATGTGTGCCCCCACCTCGAAATACTACTATTCTAGATTCCACATTCTCAGTATGTGTTCCAGTAATCTCTCGTGGGACACCATGCTTGGTGTCCGAAAGAACTTGAAGATCACACAATCCCAGAGTGCAGCAATGCAAACCGGATTCCTTTCAGCAGCAGCATCCTCGTCATCATGTGTTCTTTCCTTCCATATCACCATATTTTGGAAGCCTAGACCTGCCAAAAACAACAATGGTATGTATTAATATCATCCTTGAGTCATTGCAAATCAAAATAATGAGTAAATTTTGCCCATATCATTTGTTTAACTTCTCCACAGCCAGCACTGCTTGTGCCCTGTTGGAAATAGGCAGTGGCACCTTCTGTCCACCACATTCTTGGCGCAGTTCTCGGTTGGTACTGCCTATCCCGTAAGGGGTAGCCGTGGTGCCCACATATTGGATTTTAGGGATTTCCAAATAGGCCCAAAACACCACCAAATCCCAAAATAGAAGCTATGAAATGAAAGATAAGGGTCTTAGTTGTTACCTACAACTGACGAGACTGAAAAAGGAAGGTGAAAACTCTCGGTATCACCTGTGGAAGATTTGGCTAGAAAATGCTCCAAGTGCTCTTTGCTGGAGGTAAATAGTGAAATGTTTGATTTTCTACTATTTACTTGCCTTATATAAACATTTTTTGGGTCTGACTTACTATAGTTTTGATATTACATCATGTTCTGGTCAAAATCTATTTGTCATAATCCCTTAATGTTGATTTTGAATGCATTTAACACTTGTTTGTGAGTCATCTGCAGGGTAACTTTAGTAAGAAGCTTTGGAAAGTTTGTCTATGGATTTTTCGTACTTTCACAAAATGGAAAAGGTCGTCGAGCATTTATTATGACACTTTGTCACGCTCGTTAAAATCTAGTATCAAAGTTTCAAGTCTAGTTCAAGTTTCTTTCCAGGCTCATAAAATACGACATTGTGTAAAGAAGCATCATGGAGTTCTCTTTTCACCTCTTTCTCAGGATCCTTAAACACGAAAAAGTCATCAAGTCCATTTCTGATTCTTTCCAGGCTCGTAAAAAGTGACATTGTGTAAAGAAAATTCATGGATTTCTCTATAAACCCTTTTCAAGCTCCCTAAAGACGAAAATATTGTTGAGAAATCTTGTCTTCTTCACGCTCGTTAAAGTATTTGAAGAGTCGTCCATCCAGCGGTAGGTTATCTCTTTCTCGGTCAGATAGGACTATTTACGAGAAAGGAACATTCCATCCAGTCATGACTGGAAGAGTTCTCTAAGGTATGATTTTATACTTTTTCGGGCCTTAGAGACTAAATCATATGAAAAAGGACCTCCATGGATTTTTCTTCTGTATTCGTTCAGACTCTCTAAACATGAACGATACCGAGTTTTTTTTTAGTGGAATTGTTAAATTAAACATTGAGAGACCCATTTTGGGAATGAACCCCTCCTCTCTTAGGTTCGTAAAACATATGAGACTAGACTTGTCTTCTAACAAGCTATATCGAGTGTTTGTTACCCTCTTTGAACTCGTAAAATCGAAAAGAGGCACTCATCAATCATGATGGGGGAAATGGGAAGGGAATAATTTTGCAAATAATGGCAGTTGTTCATCATTACCTTTGAACATGGCACTTGTCTACACGATCATGTCAGTCAATTGGGTATTCAGCTGATCTCTGTGACAATCCACTTTCATGAGCCATGTCAATCCTTTGAGTCTTTCAAAAGAATGCATTTTCCACTGTCGCATTGTGTATCTGTCATGTCTAGTCATGCTACCAAGTCATTTTGTCATGGTGCCCGATGTTCAAAGGGGATCTGAAGAAGTTTTAACTCTACAGTCTTCATAGTCTTTGTGTCAGTATCTTTGAGTAAGTCATATGGTTACTACATTCAAATCATTCCAGAACAATGTTCCAAGTTTCATGTCGTCGATGTGGGACTCATCATGGCCCTCCTTCGACGAGACTATTCACGTCAACATCATCACATCATTCGGGAAATAGTCTTAGAAACAATATTTATTACCTTGAGATAATTATGCCTTAATGACAAATTCTCTCGCTCTCGACATAGGTTCACATCATTGACCTTTGATCGATAGAATCGACTAGGTGTTTGACATCATGACATCTATTCGCACTCAGTAGATTGTACTACCTTGGGAATCATTGACATTAATGGTGATGTCCCTCACACTTGTTAACGGTTCACATCATTGGCTGGTAATCAAGTGGTTTCTACTATGTTCGACTTCGGATCATTGTAATCACATGGATAGAATCGTACTTTGTGGAAGACAAGAAGAAGACCCTGGGCATTTGTTTAAAAGCACTCATTGATTTTTCTTCAGGTTGCGATGGAGTTTTGTATATCTAGCATGGATCCACATTTGTGTGGTCATGGCTATGCTCAAATTTGTGTCTATATGACATAGATCTACGTTGTATGTCTGGTAGCTATGTCCAAGTTTGAGTCCTCTATCACATGGATCTACGCTGTATTCTAGTATCCATGCTTGTTTATTCCACTCATGGATCTGCCTTGTATTGGTCTGTAGCTATGATTTTGGTTACTTGTTTCTATGAGTCAACATACTGAGGTACTACAGATGCCTACTTGACTGCATACTCCGATCGAGTCGACATTTTCATATCCTGAAGATGACTTGTTCTCAAATCTCTCATTTATCGTATCACTCTAACACTCATGCTTTGGGGGGCATCTTGTCATACCAAAATCCTGTCACCATCATGTGATAAGACATTTGACATACCTACTTGCCCTGAATCCTAGCTTCTGGAGTGGAAACTAAATGGTTTTTTATCAATCTGTCATACAAATTTCCAGCACCACACATGCCCCTTTATCCAAGAGCGGTACCCCTTCTCACACCACCTTTCATCGGTTGTCCATAAGAGGTGCCACCGCCCATTGCTCTTGGTCCATAGGCAGTTATTACAAGAACCACTCTGTCATAGAAGGAGAAGCACAATACCCTGGGTAAAAAGGGAAAAAGAGAAGTTTCTTGATGCTTCTAGATGATAAGCCTCATGTACTACCTTATCCCTACTGCTGTGGGCTAGTTGAGCTCGAGATCCCCCATCCTAGGATCTTAGAGGCCACCTCACCCACTAATTTCTCAACCATCCTGTCCATTAAAGCCCTATAAATATGAGCTCATAGCCATGGTTGAGGGGAGAACATTGAAGGTATTGGCATGCTGTTGGATTGATTCTTGGCCCAAGATTGTTTGGAGAGAGCATAGAGAGCTAGATTCAGAGCTTTTGGAGATGAAGAGTTGGTTTCATGGAGATGCATGTCAACACTAAGGCTTGGTTGTAAACTTCTTCATATTTCTAATGCAAGTTGATTTTCTGTCCCATATATATCGTTGATGTTTGATTTCAGATATATATTGCTATATTCCTTAGTCACTAGCATAGATTAGTAGACCATATTCTGGTTGCTTTGACTCGTTTCGTGTTGAGCTGGACTGCAGGTATGTAGGTGGACTATCAAAGCCTTGTATTCCAGATATCTACAGCATCTAGGAAGAGTTATTAGCCTCTGTGATCTATTTGTTCTGGATCTGAACCATTCAGACCGGTGGAACACCTTGCTGCTCGTAGGAGGTGAAATATTCCAGCTAACATGGAGCAGAATAGAAAAGTAATAGCCAGAATACTTGAAAAGAAAAACAAACAAACATCCAAAGGTGAGTAAGGCGAACTTCCTTAGAAGCATTGAGGAAACCTGCTACCCAAAAGCATGTTGGTTGTGGAGACTAATCTTCCAGATCCAGAGATATTATTCAGTTGTGATTGTAACCCATGAGTACTGTACAATCATTCTCCCTGCCTTGGGGTTTGGGGGCGAAGTCCTCGAGAATTTTTTTTGGGATGTGCATTGGCCAACAGTTTTGCGGACCCATGGTATTAGGTTAACCGTAGTATTTTCCCATGGTATTTCCCCTATAAAAGAAAGCATTGTAACACGACTGTGTATAGTATTGTATTTTATTGGAAGAGAGACTGTGAGAGCGTGAAGAGGAAGTGCAGCAGTTTTGCTGCAGGGCGTATCCCTTCATCTTTCTGGACTGTAATAAAAGGACTATAAATTTCTTTGTGGATGTAGCCCATCATTTGGGTGAACCACATTATATTTGTGTATCTCTGTAAAGTTTTAATGTGTTTTTGCATCTTTTTTATTGATTTAACCATATATCTCTTATTGCTCTGCGGTCCTGTTTTCTAACAATTGGTATCAAAGCCAAAAGGTCTATTCGGTTGGTAAACTCATAGGAAAGAAGGGTTCTTGGTTCAAGTGGGAGCAATGGCAGAAGAAGGAAATTTTAGGGTTAAGAAATTTTATGGCCAAAACTATCAGTTATGGAAGATGCAAATGGAGGACTATCTGCACCAAAAGCAAATCAACCGGTGACTATGAAGGATGAAGAATGGGAGGTTCTTGACAGAAAGGCATTGGGAACAATACAACCGTGAGTGGATTCATCGATGGCCTTCAATATTTCAAAAGAAAAAACAAGAGAGGGTGTGATGAGCGCATTGAGTAAGCTCTACAAAAAACCCTCGGCTTCTAAGAAGGTATTTTTAATGAAGTGTCTATTTAATATGAAGATGTCGGAAGGTTGATCCCTTGCTGACCATTTAAATGAGTTTAATATAATTACCAGTCAGTTAAGTTCTGTAAAAGTGAACTTTGATGATGATGTTAGGGCTCTTCTAATCTTGTGCTCATTGCCAGAAAGCTGGAATAGCTTGGTCATGGTTGTAAGTAACTCTGTCCCTAGTTCAAACACTCTTAAGTTTGGTGATGTTGTTGGTGTTATTCTTAGTGAGGAAATGAAAAGAAAAAGCACAGGTGAGACGTCAGGTAATGCGTTGACCATGGAGAATAGAGGGAGAAAAAAAGAGAGAGGAAGGAGCCCAGGAAATCACGACAAGTCTAAAAAGGGAATATCCAAGTCTAGATTTGGAAAAATAGAGTGTTGGAACTGTGGTAAGAAAGGACATCTGAAGAAACGCCACAGAGCTCCAAAGAAAAAAGGAGACATACAGCAAGAGACTACTTAGGAAGCGAATGTAGTAGGTGATGTGTTACAAGATGCTTTGATTCTTGCATTAAATAATACTAGTGATTACTGGGTAGTAGATTCAGGGGCTTCATTTCATGCTACACCCCATGGGAAATTCTTTCATGATTATGTTCAAGGTGATTTTGGGCATGTGATATTGGGGGATGATGAACCATCTAAAATTGATGGAAAGCGTAAGGTATGGATTAAGTTACATAATGGAAGTGAATGGCTGCTAAAGGATGTAAGGCACATTCCTGCTATGAAAAGTAATTTGATCTCAATAGGGAAGTTGGGAGATAGTGTCTATTTGTCTATGTTTGGAGAAACGTGGTGGAAGATCACTGAAGGATCAACGGTAATTGCAAAAGGAGATAGGATAGGTATGTTAAATTTATGTCCTCATAATACTGATTATTCTATCTCTGTAGCTTCCATAGAAACAAGTGCGACATTGTGGCATCATAGGCTTGGCCACATGAGTGAGAAGGGGATGTAGATTCTCCACTCAAGGAAACTGCTTCCTCATCTGAAGCAGGTAAGTTTGGAATTATGTGAGAACTGTGTTTATGGAAAATAGAAGAGACTTCGATTTCTCAGAGTTGGGAAACAAAATAAGAGTGAAAAGTTAGAGTTTGTCCATACAGATGTATGGGGACCATCTCAGATACAATCTCTTGGTGGCTCTGTTTATTATGTTACATTTATTGATGATGCAACTAGAAAAACTTGGGTTTATTGCATTAGACAAAAATCTGATGTGTTTGACACTTTTAAGAAGTGGAAAGCTTTGGCTAAGAAAGAGACAGGAAAAAGGTTGAAATGTCTCAGATCTGATAAGGGAGGCATGTACTGAAGCAATGAGTTTGACAGTTACTGTTCACCCAATGGGATTCATAGAGAGAAGAAAGTCCCTGGAACACCGCAAGAAAATGGTGTGTCAGAAAGGATGAATAGAATGACCATGGAGCGTGGAAGGTGTATGAGATTACATGCAGGGCTACCCTTACAATTTTGGGTTGATGCTGTAAACACTATTGTTTATTTAATAAACATAGGGCCTTCAAGTGTATTGGATGGTGGCATTCTAGAGGAGGCATGGACAGGTAAACAGGTAAAATACTCATTTCTGAGAACTTTTGGTTGTGAAGAATTTGTCCATATTGATAAAGATGATAGAACAAAGCTTGAGGATAAATCCAAGAAATGTACCTTTATTGGATACGGGGTTGATGATTTTGGTTATCGCTTATGGGATCTTAAAAATCACAAAATCATTATGAGTAGAGATGTAGTATTCAATGAAAAGGTCACATACAAAGATCAGTTGCAGGGAAATAAAGAAGAAAAGGAAAACAAAGAGTACACAGTGCTTGATGAAATCAAAGAAAATGAAGTTCCAAAAGCACCAAAACATCAAGAGCAGCAACAGGTACCTAAAACTACTGCAACTGTAAGAAAGTATGCCAGGTTAAGTAGACCGCCTGAATGATTCTCTTCTTTGCTGTATTATTTATTGATGATTGATTCTGGGGAACCAGAATGTTTTCAAGAAGCAATGTAGGTAGAAACTAGAAAGAAGTGGGAGTAAGGCATGGATGAGGAGATGGACTCATTGGTAGAAAACCAAACTTGGGATCTGGTTAATTTTTCTGCAGAAAAAGGGCATTGTAGAATAAATGGGTTTACAAGTTGAAGGAAGAAGATGGAGGCAAGAAGTGGTACACGGCTAGACTTGTTGTAAAGGGGTTTGCACAAAAGAAAGGTATAGACTTTGATGAAATATTTTGTCCTATTGTTAAAATGAATTCAATTAGAACTATTTTAAGTCTAGTGTCGGTAGAAGATTTGCATCTTGAACAATTAGATGTAAAAACGACCTTTCTCCATGGGGATTTGGAGGAAGATATTTATATGCAACAGCCACAAGGGTATGAGGTCAAAGGGAAGGATAATTTGGTTTGCAGGTTGAAGAAGAGCTTGTATGGACTGAAGCAAGATCCAAGGCAGTGGTATTTAAAATTTTAGAAGTTTATGTCAGAACAAGGTTATCAAAGATGTCATTCTGACCATTGTGTTTATTTCAAGAGGCTAGATAACGAAAGATATATTATATTTTTATTGTATGTGGATGACATGCTTGTTGCAGGGTCTAACATGCAGGATATAAATGTTCTAAAAAGAAAACTAGCTAAATCATTTGCGATGAAGGATTTGGGTGCTGCAAAGAAAATACTTGGTATGAGAATAACAAGAGACAGGAAAAATCGCAAATTGACGTTGTCTCTAGGTGAGTACATAGAAAAGGTGTTGCAAAGGTTTAGAATGCAGAATGCAAAACCAATCAGTACACCTTTGGCCATCCATTTCAAACTAAGCAAGGATATGTGTCCAAAGACACATGAAGAGATAGATTACATGTCCAAGATTCCCTATTCATTAGCGGTTGGGAGCTTGATGTACGCCATGGTGTGCACAAGACCAAATATTGCACATGCAGTGGGAGTTGTGAGCAGGTATATGAATAATCTAGGTAAAGAGCATTGGAAAGTAGTACAGTGAATTCTCAAGTATTTGAGAGGTACCACTTCTCATGCATTATGTTTTGGAGGTTCATACACTATTCTATAGGGATATGTTGATGCAGATATGGCTGGTGATAAAGACAGCAAAAGGGGCACCACATGGTATGTGTTAACTATAGGTGGAATAGTAGTAAATTGGATTTCAAAACTACAACAGGTTGTTGCACTTTCAACAATAGAAGCAGAGTATGTTGCTACTATAGAGGCTAGTAAGGAGATGATTTGGTTGCAGAGGTTCATGGAAGAATTGGGTAAGAAGTAGGAGAATAGTAGGCTGTACAGTGATAGCCAGAGTTCCATTCATCTTGCAAATAACTTAGCCTTTCATTCGAGGAATAAACATATACAACTCAAGTACCACTTCATAAGATTTGTTCTAGATGAAGAACTGTTAAAACTGGAAAAGATACACACTAGCCAGAATCCTGCAGACATGTTGACAAAGGGAATAACCAGAGAGAAACTGAGTTCCTACTTGGTTTCTATTGGCCTTCAAGAATGAAGGTAAAAATAAGAAATTAGCCAAGTCCAAGGTCCAGATAATAGTCCAGCAAGCGCAGTAGCGATGCAGCTGCTATGATCAGTCTCCAAGTGGGAGATTGTTGGTTGTGGAGCCTAATCTTCCAGATCCAGATATATTATTCAGTTGTGATTGTAACCCAGGAGTACTGTATAGTCATTCCCCCTACCTTGGGGTTTGGGGCAGTGCCCTCTAGAATTTTTTTTGGGATGTGTGTTGGTCAACAGTTTTGCGGACCCATGGTATTGGGTTAACCGTAGTATTTTCCCATGGTATTTCTCCTATAAAAGAAATCATTGTAACACGAGTGTGTATGATATTGTATTGTATTGGAAGAGAGACTGTGAGAGCGTGAAGAGGAAGTGCAGTGGTTTCGCTGCACGGTGTATCCCTTCATCTTTCTGGACTGTAATAAAAGGACTCGCAATTTCTTTGTGGCCGTAGCCCATCGTTTGGGTGAACCACGCTATATATGTGTCTCTCTGTAATGTTTTAATGTGTATTGCATCTTGTTTATTGATATAATTGTATATCTGTTATTGCTCTGCGATCGTATTTTCTAACAAAGCGATGCCCTACAAATAATGGTGCATAGAGTGCAGCCTCTTGTAGCATCTTACAGTAAAATGGTACCATTAAAATTGTAGGTATCAATTTATTAATGAGAATTGGCTAGGTAGAGAGCACTTGAGTGGGTTTAATGGTTAAGAACATGTGTTATCTCCCTTGAGGTTCACAGGTTCAAAACTGGTCGGGCTTGTAGGCTGTTGGATATACTCTTGAGAGATTGCTGTTCCCATGGTTAAAAAAATGAGAATCATTTGGGTAAACAATATTGGTAAACAATAACCAATTTGTTGTGGGTCATTTAATACCAAGATAGTAGACATGTCTTCTGTTAGATTTTAAGTAGCCTTTAATATATAATGCTATTATAAGATGAGATAATAAGATTGAATATACATAATTTGTTACATTAAATACAATCATCTAAAATTCAACCATCCTAACATTAAATACTATGTTACCAAATAAATACTATTTTGAAGTTTTGACAACTACATAGTGTGACATAAGAGACTTCCTGCACCCATGATCCCAAAATCGATGATCATTGTGGAGACAGAAGTGCATCGACTGAGACGCAGCATCTTCCAAGACAGCAAAGATGACATCGAATTCTTTGTGAACGATTGGATATAGACTATTGTGATTTCCTATCATGCAACTCATAAATATCGCTATGTTTGGTTCTATCTACCTTGCTTTTCACGTAATGCTACTCAGACAAATATATGGATATTCATCCAAAGAGTTTTCAAACAAAAAATGGTTAAACAATAATTTGATAGTATTGGATTTTCTTGTACGGAAATTAGGAGTGAGTTTGAAAATTTAGAATATTCAACATATTATTAATACGATAAATTTGTTTATATTTTGAACAAATATTATAAAATAAAAATTATTTAAATTTTATTATTTTATTTTTAATTTTGCTTATACGTTTAGAATTAGTTTTAGATTTTAAAAGTTTAAAACTTAGTATTTATAAAAAATATTTTTTTATACTTTAGCTATAAATATTAAAGATTAAATTAGCTTTATGTTGGGTTTATTTTATAATATAAATATAAAGTTTAGTAACTAGTTATACTATTAGATTTCACTTATGGTGATCTTTTATCGAATATATTTTCAGAAATTGGTTTATGGTTTTATAACCTATTTTTGTTATTTTAATTATTTAATATTTTTTATAATTAAATTTATAAATACATTATAAGATAAAGACTACCTTTTTTGGAGACTATATATAGACATTTTAATGGTTTATTTGATTTTTTGTGAGAGGAAATATAAAATATGTGCTGTATTTGACAGAAAAATGGTAACACATATTTATTAAGGTTAGGAATATTATAATATTTATGATCTCATGCTAATTTCATTGTTAGCTAGCAACAAATATTTGTTTATAATTAATGTTAAATAAGGAAAAGTATATATGATATTGGAATCTATCTTCTGTAATTGTACATGATATTGAAAACTATCATGATACCTGATATAAGTAACAATTTAAAATTAAAATTTCATGTTATTTTATTTACTCTATAAATTTTGACAAATGATTTTATTTCACATGTAAGTGCTTGTCATATAAAGAGTTCATAATGAAAATATTATGTATTAAAATATATAAAAAATGAAACGAAAATTATATAGATCTTTAACATTTTTTAATGGACATGAACATTGCCTCATATCAAGAGAATTGAAATGTATGCATCATTATATCTACTCTTTTACCAAAATAACAATTAAACCATTATATTCAATTACATCAATTGTCAAAAGTTGCATACAAATAGCTCTTCCCCATTGCATGTGGCAATGTCGGGGACATTGCCACCACGTGGCTCTTGTTTAAATAATAAACAAAAGAATGGTGAGTGTAAAAATATTATAATTTAAAAAAAAGTTATATAGAAGACATAGTAATCAATGTAACTTAAAGGATGGATGTGTAAATAAATATGTGCAGAGCATTAGTATGATGTAACAGTAAACATCGCAAAATAAACATAATGAAAGGGTGATTACAAACAATAGTAAGGAGACGGTGGGATATATGCAAATTGGGAATAAGTTGTATCGAATGTAGTAACGACTTAGGTATAGCACCGACTATGTGAAACTTAACCAAGTATCTAGTCATTGAGGTAAAATTGTAGGATAACAACGACATCTTTGATCAAGTAAAGGTCTAAGTGGGAGAACCATAACCAATGACTTCTAGGGAAAGACACATATATTCTATATCATAATACTTTCTTATAATCATACATAACAATAACTTTGGGATGATGTTTCTTGAAGGATGGGTGTATTTAATGCCCAAAATTTTTATTAGATGGCTATAACACATTTGTACATGCCGCTATTGTATTTTCTTATTATTTGTTGGACTTAGCTCCACTGAGAAAACTATATTTTGTGACATGTTGGACCTGATTATATGCTTCTACTATGTTTTATAATTATCATTTCCCTTGTTTAATAATGAAAGTTACATGTTTAATTTGTTTTTCGTAGATAGTATGTGAAAAATTAATGTGGTACATGGATACCATTTTCTTTATGATATGGTCAACTAAATTATTAAATGCCATGCACACATGTCATGGATTATAATGTATACAAATGATGATGATAAATTGATGATGAAAATATTTGTTGTAAATGCATTATTTTGGAAATCATAACCTACATGACACAGGGGCTAAGTGATATCCAGGTACTAAATATGATGTGTGGATTAGTACTTAGTTATGCAAGAAACCTTACTAACCAACGTGATACAATGACACATTACCCAAGGTCATGGGAGGGTTGTGATAAGTTGCGCTCCCCTAGATGTGTGATGATGATGATAAGATTCCTACTAGGAGAGGCTATGTTAATTGTTTATCCAATGCTACCACTCTCAGGTTTTATATGGGGCCAAGTTGATGAAGTCGATACCACATCATTAATAGCCGAGGAAGAATAGGGAGCATGTGAAAGTATGATAATATCGTAGGATATGTTCCAGTATTGTTTGGGGGTTTATGCCACCGTGCTAGTGGTAGTAACTACATTTCCCTTGAGAACAATTGATTGATTAGCTAAAGTATAATGTTGTATAAATTAATTGGTTAATTATTAATGATTGATGATGCTGAAATGGTTATGTTGGATGTATGTTGATTTGGTTATATAATGTTTTACTATAGTATGTATATGATCTATGAGTATGATGGAAATGCACACACACCTTGTACATGTATGCTAGTATTGATTCCATAAATAATTAACATACTAAATGATTTTAATGTTATTATGGATAAGAGTCTCTTGTGTATTAATAAATTTCGAAGGATGATTGTTTAATCACGAGGATCTATGAATAAACAAGTCAATTAGTTTAGTTATTAGTTACGTATAAGTGATGCGTTAGTAATTAATTGTTGTTGTCAAGAAAGAATTGTCATGAGATAGTTATTGTAATTTACATAGTTAGTGTTTGGTTTATACCAATGACACTGTTCTATTTAGCATGCTTATCATTCTATTGAAACAATTCGAAGGTATTTTATTTAAGAATTGCTGATGTTATATTCATAACAATAATAATTGTCCTTCTTTTCAAATTATTGATGCTATTGTTGTTGTTATAAGTATTTTCATCCAAACATATCTTCATTGTTTGTTAAATAAATTAACAAATTATTTATTTGGATTGTCGTATATGATTAAAAGGACTACTATTATTATTATTTTAAACAATTAAAAAGTGATTATTTAAATTGATATTATTATATTCTATATTATACAATTATTTAAATTTATTGTAAATCAAAACATCATTGCCAAATTTGGTTTTGATTGAATAATAAAGACATGAGCAACCTCCATATGTAAATTCAATCTTGTATATATAATGTTTGTTACATTTTTTATCATTTAATCTAGCATTAACTTAGGATCTTAAGTGAGAGAATAACAAGCACATCAATCAAACACATGAGACAATGAACACAAAGTTTTTCCTTGGGGAAACCATAAAGGAGAAAACCCCACAACTTCCTCAGAGATAGAATCAGCACCAATAACAAAGCCCCAAAATCAGTAAGATGATATCCCGACAGCAGTAGCCTCTTTCTCTCTAGCCCCAACAACTTCTTCTTCATCAGCTATGTGCTACAACTGAGCGTGAGTGAGTGTGTGTGATAAATAGAGAGTCTCACTCTCTATTTATACTAATTCCTAACTTGACAATGAATCATTAGGGCCAACTTATCTAGGAGATTATAATAACCCTAGGGCCCCGCAATTGTGGGGACTTTAACCCTTGAACAATAGGAGGGTTACCCATAATGAATTGACATTACTTGTTTACATTATAGAACCTTCTGATAGGAACATCGAGGCATGACATGACTCAATTACATTACATATACTTCCCAAAATAAACATCAGGGTACAATACATAAGATATACAAGTGAATGCATTACGAAGTTACAAATACATCAACACTCCCTAATAAGTAGGATGGTATTCTTTCGACACAATTTTCAGCACTGGTCTTCTTCTCTGTATCGACTGGATCATCTCATCATCTTCATCTTCAAGTTGTATTCATTTTCAAGTCTTCTTCATCTTCAAGTCATCTTTATATTCAAGTATTCTTCATCTTCAAGTATTCTTCATCTTCAAGTCTTCTTCATCACAGGATCTCATCAAGTCTCGATCATCATCATCGGTACTATCTTAGAATGGTGCTATCTCTTGATTCTTCTCATCATAGGAAGTTCTACCGAGCCAGCCCTTTTTCATGCTTGTTTTAGGCCTAGCCTTCATGTAGGTCTTCTTTAGCACCTATATCTGACCCTAAGTCAGAATGGCCCACCCAGCTCTTACATCTGACCTCATCTTGTCAGAAAGGCACGCCCAGCACTCACATCTGACCTCATCTTGTCAGAAAGGCCCCGCACTCACATCTGACCATGTCTAAACACATCGCACCAGAATGGCTCACCACTTATACTCGATAATATGTGAACACACCACATCAGAAGGGATTTTCTCTTACATCCGACCATGTGTGAACACAACAAATTGGAAGGGATCTGCACTTACATCTAACCATGTGCGAACACACCACATCGGAAGGGCTCTACACTTACATTCAACCATGTGTGAACAAACTGCATCGGAAGGGCACCGCACTTACATCTGACCATGTGTAAACACATCGCGGCAGAATGGCTCTCAGTCCCAGACTAAGGATTCCTGGTAACTGACTAGGCGCCTCCATTCTCCTAGAGAATTGCATCTTGGCACCAAGCTGAGTATCCTGATAAATGACCAAGTGCCTCCATTCCAAGAATGGAATTCAACACTTGTATATGATCATGTATGAACCAATCCTATAGTCACATCAGAATGGCTCAACACTTAGTTTTGATATGGAAGGAACCAATCCTCTAACCATGGAAGAATGGCTCAGCCCTTACATCTAACCATGGAAGGAACCTAATCCTCTCACCATGTCAGAATGGCTCTAATCCTCATCATTTCCCCTTGAAGGGAACCTCGATTTGGAGAAAACCAATATTCTTCGTGAAGTACTCAAACTTCACTCTGGCAAATGGCTTCATCAACACATCAGCTATATGTTCGTCTGTCGCAACATACTGGAGCTTCACTACTCCTCTCTACATCATATCCTTGATATAGTGATACTTGATCTCGATATGCTTCGACTTGTCATGGAACACCAGGTTCTCCAAAAACTTCACACAAATCTGGTTGTCGCAATGTATATAAGTAGCATCCAACTGGAGATCAAATAAATCAGATAGTATCTTTCTTAGCCACACTGCCTCACAACTGGCTGAACAAGCTGCAACATACTCTGCTTCAGCTATACTCAGTGCCACATAGGACTGCTTCCTGCTAAACCAAGAGATCACACATGATCCCATACTGAAGCAGCATCTTGAAGTGCTCTTCTTATCGATGGCACTGCCTACCAAATCTGAATCAACATACCCCTCTAGGCTAATCTTCTGATTCACCTCGTACTTGAGCCCATAATCAACTCTACCCTTCAGGTACCTCAGAATATGCTTTGCAGCAATCAAGTGAACATGTCTCGGATCTATTAGGAACTGGCTCAAGGTGTTCACAGGAAAGCAAATATCTAGTCTCGTGTTCGTCAAGTACATCAAGGACCCAATCATCTAACGATACATTGTAGAATCAACTTCTTCTGATGAAGCATCACTCAATAGCTTCAGTTTCAATGTCATAGGTGTGCTTATGGATTTGCAATCCATCATCCCAAACCTCTTCAGGATCTATACTGCATACTTTCCTTATCTGAGGAAGATTCCATATGCATTCTGCCACACCTCCATGCCTATAAAATAGTACGTCATACCCAAGTCTTTCATTTCAAACTTAGAAGCAAGCTTCCTCTTCGTATTAGCAATCAACCCATCCATACCTGATACAAACAGATCATCCACATACAGTAGGAGTATCACTGGGTTACCGTTTTCAACCTTGTAGTAAAGGTTGGAATCTACTTTACTTTTGGTAAAGCCCAAATTGGATAGAAAGCCATCAATTCTACCATACCATGTCCTGGGTGCATGTTTCAAACCATACAGGGATTTCTTTAATATACACACATGAGACTCCCTGTCATGTGTCTCAAAACCGAGTGGATGCTCCACATACACTTCCTCTCCTACAACACCATTCAAGAAAGCAGTCTTGACATCCATCTAGTGTATCTTCCATTTCATCATTGTAGCTAGAGCAAGTACTGATGTAATGGAAGTGTATCTGGATACAGGTGCAAAAATTTTATTCATATTCTATTCCTTATTTTTGGGAGAAGCCACGAGCCATGAATCTTGCTTTATATTTCTCTATACTACCATCTACAGCATGCTTGATCTTGTATATCCATTTGGAAGTTACAATCGACTTCCCTTCTGGTCTTGGGACAACATCCCAACCATCATTCTTCATGACCGATTGATACTCTTTGATCATAGCATCATTCCATTCTTTTCTTTATACTTATTCTTCATAGTTGGAAGGTTCTTTATCAATAGTGTAACATAGCAAGGCTCCATAACTAGAGTAGGACCTAGTTCTCTTCCTTCCTCTATGTGTTTCTTCTAAAGCTCCATATCTTTTTGCACCTTGGATAATTTTATGTACCCAAGCAGGTTTCCTCTTGTGAGGATTTTTCTCTTGAGGTGGATCCATAGGTTCTTGGGGTTCTTCTAATTCTCTATCCTCTTCTTGAATTTCTTCATTCATGGTTGTATCATGAATTCTGGGTGCTTCTGTTTCTTCACGTTCTTCAGACAGTCTCTTCCTGGATTTGATGTAGGATGAATCTTTGTCAAATGTTACATCTCTGCTGATGTCTATCTTTTTAAACCATGGGAAGTATATTCTGTAATCCTTCAAGATTTCAGAATATCCACAAATATACCCTTCTTTCCTGAAGGATCTAACTTCGTCCTCTTTTCTTTCGAAATGTGTATGTATACAGGACAACTGAATATTCTGAGATGGTTGACTTCTAGTTTCTTGCCGGAGAAGACTTCTTCAAGTGTCTTGTTCTTGAGTACTCTGTGTGGAGCACGGTTTTGTACATTTACTGTTGTTCTGGCAGCTTATTCCCCTAGATGCATGGGAATATCTTGATCATGAAGCATGGCCCTTGCTACTTCCATGATCATTCTATTATTTCTTTATGCAATCCCATTATGTTGTGGATTCTATGGAGTGGATAAATCCCTCTTAATCCCTAATTCTTTGCATAGCTCTTTGAATTCATTTGATGTGAACTCTCTGCCATTATCTGATCAAAAGGTCTTGATCTTCTTTTCTATGTGGTTCTCGATCAAGGGTTTGAATTCCTTGAATTTGTTGAATACTTCATCTTTGTTCTTCATAAAGTATATCCATGTCTTTCTAGAAAAATCATCAATAAAAGAAACATAGTATTCATACCCGCCTAATGAACTATATGAAATTAGACTGCATACATCGTAGTGGATGATTTCCAAGATTCCTTTTGCCTTGCTCTCACTACTTGGAAATGTCTTCTTTGTGTTCTTCCCTTTCGCACATCCTTTGCATACACCTTCATGTTTTGTTTTCATTTATGGGATACCTTCAACAGCTTTGCTTGCAAGTGGTAGTGCTCTGTAATGCACATGTGCAAGCCTTCTATGCAAAAGCTCATTTGGTTCTACCATGTCATGAACCAAATCTTGTTTTGGTTGACCCTTCAATTTGTATAGTCCTCCTTCTTGTTCCCCAATCACTACTGCATCATCAAAAGACTTTCCCTTTGGCCACATGAGGACTTGGCCATCTACAAATGCAACCCTCATGCCTTTTGGATCTAATGCAATTATGGAGAGGAGGTTCTTCTTTAGTCCAGGTACAAAAAATACATCTTTCATCTTGATAGACTTTCTAGAGTCTAGCTTATATGAGGATTCACCACTACCTTTTCTTGGATACTGGTAGTCATCTCCAAGTTTCACCTTGCGAGGTGATTCATGTTCAGATAGTTTCACAGAGGATTCCTTGAATCTTGTCAAATGTTTGGAAGCACCACTGTCTATAAGCCAATCATTGCTTCCATGTGTGATATTTCCCATGAGAGCGGAAATCAGAACATATTCTTCATCACTTGAAGAATAATCACTGTCTTGTCTAGTTCTCTTTGTGGAAGGTTCATCATCCTCTACAGCATGAGCATGATGTCTTCTCTTGTTTCCCTTATTCTTATGAGAGCTACTTTTGTTTCTAGGATAATATCTAGCAAAGTGTCCTCTTTGATCACATGTATAGCAAATGTACTTAGACATGTCTCTAGGATTTCGATAGTTACTCTTCTAGAGAGAGTGCTTACCTCTATGGTGGCTAGTTCTAGATTTCTTGGATTGTACTGTGAGAGCTTGATATTCACTTCCCATCTTTTCTTCTTGAGCTGCTATCCGAGCTTCTTCTTCAGAGAATTCTTCCCATAGTATGCTGAACTTGACTAGCTTCTTTCTGGCACAGATCCCTTGAATGAAAGAGTCCCATGTCCTAGGGAGACCATTCAAGGTTGTCATTACAATCTCTGCATTCTCCACTTCTTCATCCACTGCTTCAAGTTGTTATTTGATCTGGGAGACCCTTGTGAGGTATGACTGTATGGTCTCCACATTCTAGATCTTCACATTCTTCAACTGGTTCCTTAAGGTCATCTTCTGGTTTATCTTCTTTCCTTCAAACAGTTTGGTTAGGGCATCAAACATAGCTTTAGGTATATTTAGGGAGGACACCTATGGTATGAGTTGATCCTTGATTGAATAAGCAATAATCCTCTTAAGCATAACAAACTTCTTCTTGTGTAAGGCCTTAGCCTCATCACCCTCTGGAACTAGAATCTCCTCATTGATGTAGGAGTCCAACTCATTTTCTTCCAGGACCAAGGATATCCTATACTTCAAGGCTCGGAATTTATCATCCCCCTCAAGCTTTTCATCAAGCTTGGTATGATGAGACATCTTAATTGAGAACCTCAAATGGAAATACAAAAGATTTATATCTTACTAGGTCAAGATGTTGGATCCGAATCTAGAGCTGAATTTCTGTAGAGCTGGTTGAGTAGCAGATTAGGGTTTGACTTTCCCGGAGTTCTGTCCAACCAAAAGCTTTGATCTTGATCTCTCAACTTCGATTTTGAAAAGAATATCAATCCAGGCATGGGCTCACTCAAAAATTCAACTTCTATGGAAAGCCCTAATTTTTGGTAGTAGTGTCGGGTCAAAAACTGAAAATGCTCAGAATCAGATTCTGCTTCAATAGAAAGATCCGCTCTGGGGATGAGAGTCAACCCAACCCTCTTTTGCTAAAAATATTTGGAGAGAGATCCAAAAAGTAGGAAGTCCTAGTTTCCACAACTGCAAAGTGTCTTCTTCTCAGGCTAGCTCTGGTACCATGTTAGATTTTTTATCATTTAAGCTAGCATTAACTTAGGATCTTAACTGAGAGAATAACAAGCACAACAATCAAACACATGAGAAAATGAACACAAAGTTTTTCCTCGGGAAACCATAAAGGAGAAAACCCCGCAACTTCCTCAGAGATAGAATCAACACCAATAGAAAAGCCCCAAAAACAATAAGATGATATCCTGAGAGCAATAGCCTCTTTCTCTCTAGCCCCAACAACTGCTTCTTCCTCAGCTATGCGCTACAACTGAGTGTGTGTGATAAATAGAGAGGTGTAGTCTCTATTTATACCAATTATCGACTTCACAATGATTCACTAGGGCCAACTTCTCTAGGAGAGTCTAATAACCCTAGGGCCTCCCAAGTGTGAGGACTTTAACCCTTGAACAATAGGAGGGTTACCCACAATGACTTGACATTACTTGTTTACATTATAGAACCTCCTGATAGGAACATCGAGGCATGACATGACTCAATTACATTATAGATACTTCCTAGAATAAACATTGTGCTACAATACATAAGATATACAAGTGAATATACAAGTGAATACATTATGAAGTTACAAATACATCAACAATGTTGACCTAAGACATTCATATAAGAAGTCATGGATTGAACTCCCACTAAAATGACAGTATTGTAAAAAAAAGTGGTGATTATGCTTGGAATAAGTAACTAATAGATGTAAATTCAAATGGGGAAACTTAAATGGAGCATTTAACCATTTAACATCCCAAGAGAATGTGAAATCCTCAAAACAAATATTATAATTATTTTAACATTGATTAATGTGATTGTATTCATGGTTTAGAATCCCAAAAACATTGAAGGCTAAGGCAAGAGAGTAAGAATGAATTTTGGAGGAGGAAAATGGTATAGACAAAAGGTTTCACGGAGAATGGGGGGGTTTCCTTAGAGGATATTATGCTATACAGGATTACTTTTGTAAAGGAGGGATTCCAAGGAGGGGGGAAATTGAATTGTTTTGTGAAACTACACTATTGATTTATGAAAATGGAAAAATATGGAAAATTATAGCAAGGAAAACCACTCTTGGGATTATTGATTTGTTGGATGAGAGGGCTTCCAACAGGATAAGACCTAGTCAGTAGGGTGGTTTATAGTTTGGTTTCTAAGTGATCTAAAAGAAGTTATGAAGAATTCAGGAACTAGAGGGAGCTAGGTACAACCTACGAAATCCAAGTATTCTATAAGCATAACTTAGACATTTAAATTCTATATGAAATTTAAATGTGTTCTTATAGTTTTATTATATTCTATGATTATGCTGCAATGTTTGAAACAATTGGAACTATGATAAATTCTAAACTAAATGCATGTTTATACTGTCATAATGTATTAATTCCTAAGTAGTGCAATAGAAAAACATGAAACAAAGTATGCTGCAAAAAATTCTATTTTATTAGAATAAAGGCTCTAATTTAGCCAGATTACATCAAAAAGTTAATCTAAGAAAATTGATTAAGTTAGTGTTTCCTCCTGAAGGAGAAGCACTACATATTGGTATTAGAGCCCTAGTTGGAACTCTTGAACCTAAGGGCATAGAGGAAAGAAAATTAAAATAGAAATTTAAAATCTTCAGAAAACTTAAAGATACTAAATGAGCTACAAAATCTAGAAATGAAACAGGAACCAAACTTAGATTTTGTTATTTCGGGGATACATAGATATTAAGATTAAGCTTGTAGCTACATGGTGTCGAATGCATTTCCAAACTTTGCACAAACACAAAGAGAGACGCCATTAGAAAACAAAGAAACAAAAGAAATTTCTTTTATATATGTGATGATTTACAAAATCCATTGTAATATAAAGACAATACAATACAATTCTATAAAAACTAGAAATGAAATATTGCATGTCAAAATGTGATATAGTTGTTTAATAAAAATGTGGAGCATTAAGTTCTCTCTCTCTCTGTCTATATGTGTGTGTGTGTGTGTGTGTGAGAGAGAGAGAGAGAGAGAGATTGTTATCTCCCTATTTGTACAAAAGATTATTTCATTAGTTATATTTTATGTATTGTATGAATAAAAATTTTCATGGAACCCTATAGGCCCTAAGTGTTGTAACCTACATCTATGACACCATATGTATTGTCCCCAAATTCACCAACTAAAAAAAAATGATGTACTTATGTCTTTATATGTTTATTGGCATTAACATAATATCATTGATCTCTTGTATTTACATAATAATTTTGGTTATATTTATTGTTAATTTCATTGGTTCTCCTCCACCATCGAGTGGTCTAGAGTTTCATTCCTTCAATATTCACATCATATCCATTGTTGCAACCTGCTTTTATTCATCAGATTACATTGTGACTTATGAGACTTCATTATCATGAAATCCCCCCTTTGTAATACCCTTAACACCAAGTCACTCAATTACCTTATCATGAAGTCTTCCCTTTGCAGCAACCTTGACACCAATCCACTCTATTACTTCACTCAGACCTTATGACATACCCTTATAACACAAATTCCACTTAAGACATTTCCTAACACCTAATCCCACACTAAGAACCAAGGGTTATACTCACTCTAGACTTATCACTATCTCCTCTTCCCCAAACATGCCCTATATACCAAAACATTAGGAATATAAATTAAATTGGTTTTGTTCCATAACCCAAAATTTGCATGAGAACATCATCTAAACTTGCAAATAACAAATATAAGTATCACATCATGAATGGAAAACTGAATGGGTCCACTTTACCCATATGATGTAGGAGGGGAACCCCAAAACACCATATCCCAACTGCTTTCCCCAGGATTTAGTTTGCTCGACATTTAGCAAACTTCTAAATATGGCTACTCGAACATATATCTCTCTAACTCTTCTACGTAACTCTGTTTCTGCGAGCTCAATTATGCAAACTTTCTTTCCGCATTCTTGATTCTACAACCTTAATCTTTTCGCAACTCCATCTTTCCGCAATTGAGTTTCCACAAGGACCTCTCCACAATTCAACTCCTTCCACAATTTCCTTTTCGCAAGAACCTTTCCACAAGATTCTTTTCCACAAGCTTCTTTTTCTACAACACTGTTTATGTAGATTACCCTTCCCACAATAGTCTTTCTGCAATATTCTTTCCACAATTGCAAATTACGGATTGCAGAAATTCCCAAATTCCAAAATTGACTTCTGCAATTATGTGACTGCAACGGTCCTTTCCATAGTCATATTGCAAAGCCACCTTCCCACTTTTCCCAAAGTCTCTTTCCGCAATTCTTGAAAATTGTCGTTCTCTGGCGCCTTTGATCTCGTTCGTCGATCTTCTATCAAGTGCGGAACTTCATTTTACTTTGCATATCGCTTATATTTCGTACAAGTTCAGTTCGTGAATCTTTTCCCGTCGTCGATCTATCTTTCTCCTTTACTCTAGATAGTCCAAATATTAACTATGATATCTATAATTATACACCTATTGATCAGAGAATCGATAAAAAAACTCAATCTACCTTCATCAAGTTCAATATCTCAAGCTCGTCCTGGTCCAAGAACTTCGCTTCTGCAGAACTTATACAAAGGAGCATCAATCCTTTGAGTGATTGATGACATAGGTTTTACTCATGCGTTTCATGAATAGAGATCTATCAAACACTCTGTGTAACCTTCCACCATTCAAAATCCCTAAATACACATACATAGATCTATCAACCCTTCACAAATATTAAGCAAGCACTCAACTCATAAAACCATTTTACTTCAGAATCTATGTTCTGATCCTCCTAAGTCTGGTATAAACACAATCAACTATCCTCAGCCTAATTCCTCTTTGATTTGTCCATGCCTTAGCTATATTTACAATATTTGGCTACTTCTTCTTAAACAAATTTACATTGGTTGGCTGTCCCTTAGCCAGATTTACATTGTTTGGCTACATTCCTTGTGTTGAATATTTACAGAATATATACAATAGGATTCATGAACCGATTCTAGTTCAGATCCTCAATACACTCAACAGTCTAACAAATGCTTAAGCCTATCCTATGAATTGCCAAACAACCATTGAATGCTTCATCAAATGGTTCCATCAGTTGCGAGTTTTGTTACATGACTCATAAAATGACTAAATTACTCACCTAGTGATTCTCTATCCATCTAGAAACACATAAAATATATGTTTATTTACAATATTTTATTCAAAGAGTTATTCACTTAGAAAATGAAGAGCCCATCTAGGTCTGATCCAAACATTATATTTGGACTTGGATGGAGAAACAGATGCTCCTGTATCACCAAATCACTTGTTTAATGGGTACATAAAATCCTTTAAATGGATTTCCATATGTTTAAAGATCTAGTTGATTGGTTTGTAATGGTACTTGGACACAGTTCTTCCACGAGGTAATTTGTACCAGCACATTAAAGATTCTCACATTCTTAAGAACCTTTGGATGTTTCCTATATCTGTAATGTCCCCAAAAATTGAAAAAATTAAATTATAGGCTAGTAGCAAACTACTTAAAGAGGATCATTATTACTCATGCGGAATTACATGTGCTACTTAACTTTTGATCTCTTCAGAAACTGCTCATATTGTCTTGTTAATCCCTTATCCATTTAGTGATTATTAGTTCGTTTACTTCTTATGTATTAATTATGTTATTTAAACTATTTGTACATCTTAGTTATTACTGTCGGTGAGTTAGTAAATTGTATAGTTCATTGATTTACTTCTGAACATGTGTACTCTTTTTATTAAGTATAACTAACTTAACTTTGTTGATGGCAATAAAGTGGTGGAGTGGCGGGACTAGTTCTTCCATGACGATATGAGAGGTAAGGTATTTCTTGGTTACACAGGCTTACTTAGTTCAATTGAACTAATGCACCTTTCTCTTTTCTTTACGTAGTTCATTATTTGCGATGGGATTAGATGTATAGTTTGTTGACATCCTTGGTCGTCGATAAACTTCTGCTAGTTATTACGTTGCCTATCGAATTGGTTTTGCAAACTTGGTAAGTGTCGTTATCGTCAATTTGGTCATTACGACTAAATTTCCTATACATTGATTATTCTTCATTATGGTCTTAAATTTGTCATTTTTAGATGTCATTAATATCTTTTCGTGCTATGTATATTTTTACTATATATTCTTTTTTTAACTTTTCCTATGTTCTTTTATTGGCAGGTTATTATCGGTTTGAGAGCAGAGCTTTGGATTTGATAATCCGAGAGATTTACATGGCATACATTGTATGCCATGGTGCTTAAGCCTAAACGCCTTGATACTATGGTATTAAACCCTAAGTTCTAAACCTATGTACTAAACCTTATCTACAATCCTAAGCAAGGGTTTTAAACTTTTGAAATAGCACAACCTATGACTAAGTATTATGACAATACTAGCATAGAGAAAGCTTTGTATTAAGTTAACGTTGATGTTTAAAGTTTGGTGTAACATAATATATGGTATGGACCATATTTTACAAGGTTTAAGTAATGGTATGAAGGGTGGTGATATTCGATACATTGTAACAAATTATGACTATGGGAGTGGGTTTGTCGAAACGTTAATGGACTCCAACCTAGTCCATTTAATGCTCTTCGTGAATCGTGACAGCCTTCCCTTTGGCTTGGCTCACGATAGCCGTGTAATATATTTGTCATTTGGGGGTTTCGTTGTTTGGATTTGCGCAGAGGTATCGTCATGGAAAAGACCTCCTACTTGTGAAGGTAAGCCCGCGTGAATGTATAAGCATTCGCCTTAGTTTGGTTTATGGTTTGTTAAGCTGGCATAATCCTCATCCCCATTGGTTGTTACTTGCAGGTGTTGAAAGGAACAGAGGAGCAGTGTGGCTATGACACCATTGGCTCCAAGTGATACAATAATGGCCACGGTAAGCCTGCTAATCAAGCTTATGCTTGTTAACCTTCAATCCTGTGGCAGAACTACGTTTTCGCCTAGTTGTTTTGGTTGCAGTTTGATGTTGTAGCGAAATCGATTTGTTCTTCGAGCTTGAATACAGACTTGGTTTAGTTCTAATGTTAAGGATTTATGTCGTGACTTGATACATAGGCCATTCAGCTCTTTGTAGTGTTTATTTTGATTATGTAACTCATTAATGTTTTGGTTGTTGGGATTTTAAAGCCATGGTTTGCACCATTGCAAGCAATGGTGCCATAGCCCATTGGCACACTGTGTAAACCTTGTTTCGGCCTTTAATGGCGACTGTGTACAGACATTTGGGATTGCAGTGTAAATAGATGTATGGTTTTGATAATATGTAAAGATTAAACATGATATGGGATGTAAGCAATTTTACTCCTACATTTTTATAAGGCATTGTTTTTAAATGAGTTGGGGTTTTTAATGGATAGAGGCATATGCCTTACTGGATGCTCTGTGTGTAAATGCTATTGATTTGTTTGGTTAAGAAATAGTTTGATATCTTGACAACGTGGGAAAAAGGACATGCCATCAATGGCATGATCCTTCCCATAGTGTAGTGATAGTTTTTATTTAATTTGTTTCTTGTATTTATTTTCTGTGTATTACAACATTTAGAGTATAAAGATGTAGACAACGTGGGTATAGGCCATGCCGTCAATGGCATGTGCCTTCTTACAGGCTACGATGGTGTAGCGTAGGGTTTAGAATGGTAGTGACTATGTATTGTCTTTAAAATGTTACTTGGCTAATGGCTGGGACTTATGTGAGCACTTGTGTGTTAGTGGTTTTCATGGTGGCCAAGATATGCAGACCCGCGATGGCATTCTTTATTCCAAATGTAATTTGGACTTTGTAAATATTTTAAAGGGTTTAATTATAAACCATAGCCCGCATACAAATTCGTACAACGTGGCCTATGTGAGAACGATTATAGGATTTCGTTGTTGTAGGTATAAATAATATGTATGGGTTGTTTATTATGACATTGCCTTGGGTCTTGACATCCATAGGAATCGATGTCGCAACCTCTGCTGGCAACGATGTTTTTAATGTAATGTATTTTGATGAATAACACAAGCTAGACTTGCATGCCCACATAATTTGATTACTTCTTATGTTGTAATAAATGGATTTATGTTATGATGTTGAATTATGTAACTTAGTTTATTGTTATGTAAAGATGGATATTATATGGATTTTTAAAGATATAATGCACATGCTTTATGGTATTTTAATGTAGATGTTAAGAATGTAGATTTTATGGAAGTCTTGATCAGGACCACATGAATGGTCACGATATCCCTCTGATTAAACTTAATGTGGTTTTCGTTTATGTTGAGTATTTTTAATGTAATTTGCTATATGATTATAGACCTTGAAAGGTCTTAGATGGATTATTTAATTTTGGAAAATGAATGCATAGATAGTTTTTATAGAGATTTATACCTAATAGTTTATTTATATGTATATATAGTTATCTTATAAAAGAATAGCTTTGGTTGTAAGTAATACCCTATGGTATCTTTATAGTATTTTTATTTCTTTAAATTTACTCATGTCGTTAAATCTATTGTAATCTAAAACACACGTATCTACTGACAAATGTAATATGTCAGTAGAGATAAAAGTAATAAGTGAACAATTAAATAGCAGTTCTAGATTTACCTAGTCTATAGTATAAATTTCTGAATATGAAATAAATACATAACACAAATTTTAAAGATGGGAACCTGGCTATATACAGCCTATGATAATAATATTTTCAATCCTAGGAATATTGAAGAGAAATAAAGACCCTAGCAAAATCTAGGCAGAACATCAATTACCTAGGGTTAGTAAAATATATAAAACCTTTTACATAAAGCAGCTTGCATTTACCCTAGAAATGAACTTTGACATACTAAGAATTCGTACCTATGATTTATCTTCCTGAAGCTCCTTTAATGGCTGAACTTGCACACTTTTCAAATAACCACCATTATCAATTTAAGTCAGATTTGACCTTTGATTTTTATGACCGAATCACTTGGGAAATACCATGTTTCTCCCAACCATGACTCGGAATCGTTCCTAGTTTTAATCCGGATTCCCCCGAGCTGGACTCCAACATGCAAGTAGCTTAGAGCACCTAAGGTAGGGTTTCCTAACTAGTATTTAGTTCTCCAACAGTCCTCTTTTCCTTGTAGGAGAAAATTATCCAAGAAAACACTTGAGAGCAAAAACAAGCAGAAATAATAATTCTCCAAGAGAAAAATCAGAACCCCAAGCCTTTGCTTGGCTTGAGTCTTTATAGGCAAACTTTTTAGTCAAAGGGGCAGTTAAATTGATTTCTTGATTTACCCTTTTTTAATTTACTGGGGTAATTTTCAATTCTTAACCTAGGAACTTTTAACTAGTTCATAGTTAGTCTTTCATAGTTATTTCACTATTTATTAAATAATAAATAATAATTGGTGGATCTTATCTTCTTTCTTTATTCAATTATATAATTAATCATATTTAATTCTTTATACATACTATGTATAAAATACATAGTATTAAAATACTTGTTAACATTTGTCTTCAGGCATCATGTATCATGATCCCTAGACTTAATGACGATTCCTTACGAAGGTCAAGTAGATAGATGGCTTAGATATAGTAGGCTAGGAAACTCTAAACATCCTTGGATGTTGGATTTCCCTCGTATAATGTGGTGGCTCTTCGGTATTTTGATGAGAATATAGAAATTCGAAATTTCATTTAATCACTTATAAATAAGTATGATGATGATCAATATTTTTTCTCGAGTCATTTTCACTCAGAAGTTATTAAATTCTTTTCAGTAACCCCTAGCGCTTACCAGAGCCCATACTCAATGCCTATAGCAGGGAGTTACAAACATAGTGCAATTCCAGAGCATTCTCTCAACACTAAATGCTAGGATGTACTTGTACGATACACCTAGGGATACAATGGCCAAGGATCCGATGCTCCAGAGCTTATGCTCAACATTAACATGGAATGCTCGAGAGCTTATGCCCAATATTTCAAATTATATTTTCATGTGTTCTAGAGCTTTTTGCTCAACACAAATGTAAATACTCATGTGCTCCAGAGCCTCTCGATCAACACAAAACATCTCATTGATCATATGCTTCACGGTCCACGCCCAACACAAACATTTCATCAATCATGTGCTTCAGGGTCCACGCCCAACACAAACATATATATATACATATATATCATCAACAATTGGCTTACGTCCAATATCCAAAACAGATCATGATGTTTATATGTAGTGGGGTCTTTGACACGATATAAAATAAAACATTAATATAATTATCATGATCGATAGGCCTTTCCCTATAAAGGGTAGGTCCAAAATTCAGGCCATTATAGTATCAAATAATTAACTAACCATCGTATGTACCTTACTAGTAGGACACCTCTATTTAAATCAATGCCACCTCTCTTGCAATTGAATTTCCCTCCTGTCATGAATTCCATCATGGACATTTCTTGGGAAGTGGCCCCTGGCCATCACCATTGACCATCAATGTTACTGTTACGTGACAAACTCATTAAAAATGTTTTGATGGGTTGGTAGATTTAATGTTTGCTTCAACAATCCAGTGTTACAGTTGATTGATTTTCCTCCTGCGTAGTCTCCTGCGGTTCCCCATTAGTAGTTAAGATCTCCATTATCATTAATATTTCACTTTTGTTTTGAATTAATAATGTCTCCTGCATCATCTTAGCTTGTATTGGAAACGCAGGTTCCAAATTGTTACCTTATGCTTATCCTCTAGAGCTTGTAAATTTACACTTCAGTTCTTAAATTCCTACAAGTCCTAGCTTTGAATCCCTCGCTATGAAATCCTATGACTAATTAAGGAGCTCATTTTTGTTTCTTATGATTTTTTTTTTCATTTTTACTATTAATATTTCCACGGGATTCTCGTTTGAACAGCTGTAAACCTTGTGAGGTCATAGTGGTGCCATGGTTTCTACAATCCTTCGATGTCGCTCGTTATTGATTTGATGTATTGACACGTTAAACTAAGATTGTGTATAAGTTGTTTGATAGTTTGATACTTCTTTATTGTTATTATGGCATTGCATCTCACAGAAGGTCTATATGCAAGCCGATTTGATTACTATATATATAGTTGAATAATTTGGGTTGAGTATTTTCTCTCCTCCTTTATTAGGTCACATCAATATAGTTTTTAGTACGTTATTTGGTGTGTTGTTCTGAAAATAAGTTATATGCTTATGCTTTATGTTAAGCATTAACCTCCCTCCATACTAGTTATATGCAATGCTTATATGGAACTGGTTATCGTATATGAGTATGCGAATGAATGTATAAAATCGATTTTAGTCCTATGTGCTTTATATATATATATTTTTGGAACTATGTATTATAATCAACATGATATTGATATTTTATAGTCTAACTACAATATTATGTGTTTACGTCTTCCATATTAGTGAATAGAAATTCTTGATTGACGATCATGCTTGTGAGAAGAGGTGAAATATATAGTTTTTATTATTATTCATACTTAAATAATGCATTGTTTATATGCTAATCTAAGTTTACTAGTTGCCTAATTTGGTAAATACTAGTGTTACTTGCTACTTAATTAGTTATGGATTAAACCTAGATGCTAGATAAGCAATAACTTCATTAAAAAAATATTTAAATATTAATGAGGTAAATGACTGAAACAACATATTAATAGACAACCCTAAGTGATATTTAAACCTAAAACCATGTACATTAAATACTACAACACATTTTGAAAAATAATGAAAAAAATTATTTTAATTACTAAAGGTAAACAATATAGATTTATAAACATAAAATCAATAGTAAAATTGCTTAGCTAGTATGCAACAATTGGGGAACAACACATGATATGGCCACATACCTCATAGTTGTAGATATTGAGCATCCAAAAATTACTTTCTCAAATCACCCCAAGCATGTACTAGGACTACATAAAGATGAACATGCTCCTTTCCCAATTCACAACCCAATAATTTTCGTCCTCGCTATGATCACAAACCATGTACACCTTTTCCTTTCCTTAATCCTTGAATTGCTTGGACACAAGATCCTTGGAAGACGATCTCTAAGGTTTGTTTTCCTTTAAAAACCCTATTTTGATTGGGTGATGCACTTTTCCTTCTAGTAGGGCATGAACTCCCAATTGATGCACTTTGCATCACTACAACGTGAGTCACTGATATAGTTTGCTTGTATGCAAGTTGTGTCATCACCTATATGAAGGGAAAAAAAAGAATATTTGAAAAGTATATCGAAGGAGACCCTCATTGAGGTTTATCCCTTCCATTTACGGTGGATCTCACTCGCCTCCTAGATGAGTAGAATCCCACCTCATCCTTATCCTTTAGTCTTGTCCTCTCTTCCTCAATTGTTTGGCAAATAAATGAAAGCTTACCCACATGGGATAGGGAGCAATAAGGAGAGCAACCAAATGTTGGAGAAATTTAGCGAGAGATCTGATTTTTTATTTGCATATTGAAGAAAAGGTTCTATTGGAGGTATCTTCAACACCAAGGCTATATGGTTGTAGTTCTTTCCTTTCTTTCATATTAATACATTAATGCCTTTATTTTCCCTGAAATGATTTCTAATCTCATTTACAACATGTCTTCTTGGTCACTTGCTTAGATCTATTAAATTATATTGTAGTTTCTACTTCTTTATCGTTTCCTTTGAACCTTTTGCAAGTTATCTCTTCATCAATAAGTAAAGTTGTGAAAGCTTCATGTTAACGAGAACAACCTTCAAAAAGAGGTATGTATCCTATGCATCATTAATTAATTTGATTGATGTAGGGAAATGTTTACATTTATGTGTGTGTTTTGTTCTAGATCCAAACCATTTGAACTATAGAGATTTTTACTTGTCCATATAGACAAAGTGTCTTGAAAAAGAATTGGTGACCATACTAGGGATCGAATTGAATCTGTAGATATATTTTTTTCCTTGTTTTTTATTAGATCTGGTTTATTTTCAATTCATAAATCACATCCAATTGATAGATATGAGTGTTTATATTTCACTATGTAATATTCTTTAATTTTCAAACCATGAAGTCTATTGATTGGCTTTAGAAATCCTTATTTTTTCAGTTGTTTGGTCGACTGCCTCACTTTCCTTAATATATAGTGTGTCATTATTATCCTAACACTCTTTATCATTTGACACAATCGGTCAGTGTCGCACTTTTCCCTTTATTAAGGCGTGCCATTTTGTATCGTCTCTCTCGTGTAAATATGCAACCCATGTTGAATTTGGGTTTGATTTCTGCCCATACCTTTTAGTACATTGTAAATTGGTTTGTTACTAATCTACTACAATCATTTATGCTTTCTGAATCTATTTCTTTAGTTATTTTTCTTATGAATTACTTTGTTTGTTGTGGAAATTGTCATTTCAAATCATTTACTGATTAAACTGTATTCCTCATTAGACATTCCTATCATTAGATATTATTTTAATTGGTTTACAAATAGAAGATATGAAAGCTTTGTATGATCCATTTACTTTCATATTTTATTGTCTTGAGTAGGTTAGTTTTTGTGGTCTTTTGAAGTATTTTTATCATATTTGCATCCAAAAGTAGTGAACATTCTGAAAGTTCTTTTTGGAATATTTGTTCACTAAAGGGAAATAAAATATTTCTTAAGTTGTATTAGATGATTCTTAGCATGAAAAATATTTCTCTCTTGTAGATTAGAGATTCATTGAAAGGAATAACTTGCATCTTCATCCATTTTGCATGGTTTATGGGTCAAGTATACACTCAATTTGTCGACTCAACTGTTAAAAATTGAACTAAAAAATTGTTAATTGAAAATTTTGAGCAAGACTATGTGTTAGGTTAGAGATGTGTTACAATTAAGCGTAGGAGCTCTAGTTATTTTCCTACATTGCATCTCAGGGACTGTGTGGTTCTTCCACGTACGCGTTGGTATATAAAAAGGTCATCCACATAGTTTATGGTATATAGAAATATTCTTTCACATACTCGATGGTATATACGAAGGTCTATTTTGAATAGTTGTGCATTAGACATCACTACTACAGACTCAAGCTCCCACACACCTTGTGTATGTCAAGATACCCTCATAGAATATTTAGACCAAGTGAATTAACCATTTGGTCTTCTTGTTGTCCCAATACACCGAGAACAACAATCGAGGAGCTACTATACCCATATTGTTAGGTAGTTGGGTAATACGGTCAGGGGTATGGCCCCAATCCTCCCTAATTAGTGCTCTGAAAAATTGGGTCGAGTATTATTATTGGACCCTATAGTATATCATGATTTGTGACAACTTGACAGTCATGTGAGGATCCAACTTTCATCCCTTCCTATTCACATTATTTTCTTATGGCCTTAGAGTGATTTTGTAGCTTGACATCATGGTTGACCATGGTGTTATAACATTTCATACAATGCAAGGTGATAATTATGAATCTATACCATCACTAGATTCACCACATCATTCAAACCATTGAAGTGTCAATACAAATATTGACTGGGTATAAGTATTTGTTGCTCTAGAATTTTATGTTATGGTAGAAACCATATAAGATAGAGAAAACCTTCCGAGCAAAATTTACCCCTTTTCGGAAATATTTTTTGACCTCTTTGCACATTTACAGTCGACTATTTTTTTAGACTCTTTCCTTTCTCACCGACATTAACCTAAATCATATCGCCAAATGTTGAGATTACAACATCAGGAGTCATCCTCCAGTCTTGTGAGTAATATCAAGTAAGTCTTGTCAGTAATATCAAGGCAGTAGACTTGTGAGTAATATCAAGTTATACAAATATCCTCATGTTGTGAGGTGGTGTAATTTACTATGTAAACTAGATATAGTATGTGATGTATGGCTAGTCATGGTCAATAAGTGCTACAAATCTCTTGTAGGGATTAGATACCTCTAGAGTCATTTACTTTAGCACGTGACTGTATGACCCAGGGTAATACATATGATCATAGGTTCGGAAACAATATTATGAGTATGATATGATATAGACAATTAATTAATAAAAACACATATGGACCATGCATAGCTAAATGATATAAGCATAGAGATCGAGAGATAATTTGAACTGACCATGTTGCTACCAAGTGAATTCGAATTGATACGACATCAGTTGAGTATTAGTTATGGTAAACAAACTTCAATTAATTAAGGAATCAATTCGTTAATTTATGCAAGTGGTTGTTGTAAATAACATTGATGGAGAAGCACTAGTTATGTTCAGTTACATTCATTTTTGTTCAGTTCCATACAGTCCAGTTCAGTTACACTTAGTTGTATGCAGTTACAGTGAGTTCCATTCAGTTGCACAAAGTTCCTTTCAGTTTAGATCAGTACACTCAGTTAGAGTTATTTAATTAATAGAAGGAACATATCTTCTTGTGGAGATAATCATAGAGTGCCAACCTAGCAACAAGCCAGTAAGGGCACATATATTCTAGTAGGATATAATTATGGAGTGCCATCTTGGCACCAGATCAATGGGGGATTCATGATTGAAGATGAACCAATGTTTTAAGTGTTAACAAGTTACTTACACATGAAACCGATCTATTTTTGTTGTAAAAACTAATTTGATTTGTTATTAAAAATCTATGCACTTGGAAAGTTAGATACAGTGTTCCATTTGATCTCCATTATGTGGTTCTCTTGGTGAAAGTAGTCTTCTATTATGTTGTAATCATTTTCTACTATTATCAATCATACTCTAATATTTTTTGCTGGTTTTTTCAACCTCCAAATCAAGGAGGGTTTTCCCAGGGTATACCCTATGTTCTATGGTTTGGTTTATGTCTTTGGATTATTGCTACAATTTATATGCACTGCTATTATGGATTAAAGTTTTAAAGTTCAATTATATTCATATTTTTCTCAATCACCAACATGGTATCAGAGAAAGGGCATGAAAGAGCTTAGTTTTTTGCAAACAATCTAATCCTATGTATATCTTGAAGCATTGAACAAGATCTTGAAGCAATGGCTTCTATATTCATTAAACCAGAATATAGACTCGAAGGAACATCCAAATTCAATACATGGAAGGCAAGGGTGTTCAATATTCTTAAAGAACATGACCTTTACTCTTTTGTGACATCTGATCAAACATCCCACTACAAATACATGAAGAACAATATATAAGGAGGATCAAGCAAAGGAAAAGACGTTCATATATGACTCCTTAACGGACAACCTCATGTCGGTGATCACACCACTAAAGACAAAAAAGCAGTGTTTCAACGCACTGATGAATCTATATGAGAAGAAGGCCTCTACTCAAAAGAGGGATTTGAAGAACAAGTTGTGCAACATGAATATGGGGAAGGATGAGACTGTGGCATCATTCTTCACAAATATTTCAGAAGTGAAGGATTAAATAGCAAGAATCGATGTGGAGATTGACGGGGATGATCTTCTTTAGACTTCCATCGATAAGCTCCCTACCTCATGGTATACCTTTCTTGTCGCGGTAAATGGAAGAGAACAGAAACCAAAATTCAAAATACTCTGTCATGATTGCAATCAAGAAGAAGAGTGCATTCAAAACAAACCGGTGCACACTAAAGAAGAGAATCTAGCTCTCATGGCTAGAACTAAGACTCGGAAGGAATAATTTAACTCCCAAGAAATTATTTCATACAAAGAAGAAAGAGATTACAAAGAACCTTGAAAAATCAAAGTTTAAATGCTTCTATTGGTGAAAGAAAGGTCACTTTGCAATAGAGTGCAATAAAAAGAAGAAGGATAAAGAAAACGTTCAGGCCTCCATTGTTGTATAAGAAACTCCACAAAATATTGCATTTGAAGAGAAAGAGACTATAAGAGAGTATTATCTTGTCTCTACTTTATTGAAATCTATCATGACAGGAGAAAATACATGGATGATCGATAGTGTTATTTCCAAGCACTTGTCAAGGTATAAGGGTGCACTTGCAAACCTAAATTAGAAACATAAGGAATTTCCAAGCCCAAAATGTATCCTAAATAAGAAAAGGTAGAGACAGATAAGAAAAAGTGAGAGAGAAAAAAGAGAATATTATAGTATTGTTGTGATAACTTTTGATACAGAAGTCATATTAGGGATATGTTAGTATCGTTGGAAATTTCTCACTGAGGGATACAACTTTCACGTTTTGAGGTTTGTGGTATTCCTCACGGTTTGGTCGATGCTTGCATTTTAGTAAATCCAGGCATGAGGAATCTCGAAAAGCATCTTATCAAATATTCTTTCTGAAAAGCATCTTTTAAAGCATATTCTTAAATATTCTTTAAAATATGATTTTGAAAAAGCATATTTTAAAGCATCTTCTCAAATATGCTTTAAAAAATGCTTTTCAGAAGTTCGAGATTCCTCATGCCCAGATTTACAAAAATGCATGCCCCGTCCAAACCATGAGGAATATAGAAAAGCTCAAAACACAAAAAATATAGCCCTCGATGAGAAATTTCCAATGGTACCAAGAGAGCCCTAATCTAACTTTGGGATCAAAATTTATCGTAAAATACCATAATATTCGTTTTTTCTCTCTCTCTACCTTTTTTCTTATTTAGGATACATTTTAGAAGAGGATAAAATGTTGTGAACAATTTTCATGCATGGTGGAATTGGGAGAGAATTCTACATACTCAATCCAAGAAGTTGGATCCACATCCTTCTAGTTAAATTTAGGAGACACAGTACTTATGGATGAAATTTTATATGTTCTTGGATTGAAGAATCGCATAATTTTTGTTTTTTTCATGGAGAATCAAGCATACTTATGGCCAAAGAATGAGAACCTTGATACTTCTACTATTTTTAGTGTTCGAGAAGGAGGATTTTACAAGGTTTCATGAAAGTTTATTTAAGCCATGTTACATCATACTATCGTCCCATACAAGCTTTTCCATAGGAGACTCAGACATGTCCACTTTAGATCACTTCCTGGTTTGCAGCAAATGGTTAAAGGTATGCCTAGTTTCAATTTTGTTCATGATTCTATTTGTTGAGTTTGTGCTTTAGGAAAGAATGTTAAAAATAAATTTCCTAGAATCCATACTAGATTTAAAGGAATCCTTGACTTAGTACATTCAGATGTGTGTGGATCCATGTCTACCCCTTCCCTCAGTAGTACATTAATGATTTCTCCCATAAGGACTTGATTTACTTCATGAAATCCAAAAGTGAAACCTTCTGTAAATTCCAAGAGTTTAAAACCTTAGTAGAAAGCAAGAGAAGTAGGCATATTCATTCCCTAAGGTATGATAATGGAGTAGAGTTTGAATCAAATGTGTTTGATGAGTTTTGTACTAATGTAGCGATATGTAGACAATTAACAATTCCTTAGAGCCCACAATAGAATGGGGTTGTAGAGAGAAAGAATAGAACTATTTGTGAGACTGCAAAATCCATGTTACATGACCAAGATATTTATGCTTATTTGTGGGAAGAAGCTACTAGTACAGCAATGTACATTTAGAATAGAAGTCTGCATGTGGTTCTTGATGAGAAAACACCTAAAGGGGTTCTCACTTATGAAAAAATAGACATATCACATCTTCGGATTTTTGGGTGTCCTGTGTATATTCACATTCCGAAAGAAAAGAGAACCAAGATGGAACCTTATGAAAACAAGGGAACTTTTTTTGGCTAGAGTGAGACCTACAAAGAATTCATAGTTTACACACCTAGTGAGAGACATGCTAAGGTGAGTTGAGATGTGAATTTCCATGAGGAGGAAACATTCAAGCAGTCAAAAGAGCTTGGATATGATCTAGAGACAAAGTAGACTTAGATTCCTACTTTCGAGGATCATGACAATGATTCTTCCCCTTCTGATATTCAAAGTTACAATCCAGCAAAGTATATAGAGTTACATGTCATTGATGAACCATTTGAACTAGTTGATGAACCTCCTACAAGGAGGAGTTCAACATCGTGTCACAATATATTGAGAGATGTTGATAAGCATGGAACACCAGTAGAAACTTCCATAAATCCCATGCATCCTAATAGATATTTAGGATATGTTGCATTCATGAGCAACATTAGTGACTCCGATCCTTCATTGTATGAAGAGGCTACATAGAAGCAAGTATAGAAATATGCTATGACAGAGGAGTATCATTCTATTCTGAAGAATGATGTTTGGGATATTGTTCTGAGACCTAAGAGGAAGTTATTTGTTACTTCCAGATGGATTTACAAGAAAAAGCATGCTACAGATGGAAGTGCCAACAAGTTCAAAGACATATTTGTTTCCCAAGGCTTCTTTCAAAAAGAGGGAATTGATTATGAAGATACTTTTGCTCCAGTGGCTAGGTATACTACTATCATATCTATTATTTTACTTGCATCAGTATTAGACTACACGATTCACCACATGTGTTTGAAGACTTCCTTCCTTTGTGGTGAGGTTGAGAAAGAAGTTTACATTGAGCAACCCAATGGTTTTGTGATACATGGGAATGAGTTCCATGTATAAAATTTGAAGATAGAATTGTATGGGTTAAAATAGGATCCTCGAGCTTGGTATGTAAAATAGATAGTTACCTTCAGAAATTGGGTTTCTTGAAAAGTGATGTAGATTCCAATTTGTACTTCATAGTTGAGAACCAACCTATGATACTGGTCCTATATGTTGATGATAGTTTCCTCAATACAGAAGAAAAAATGTATTGTTGAGTGTAAGAGGGAGCCTACCTCATAGTTCGAGATCAAAGACTTATGTCTTATGCACTACTTCCTAGGTCTTGATATTTGGTAGAGGAATGATGAGATATTTCTATCTCAAGGGAAGTACACAGTGGACATCTTGCGCAGATTTAGCATGGTGTATTTTAAATCATAAACACTTCTATGGATTCCAATTTGAGTAAACTCCATGAGAGTGAGACTAGATTAGATCCAGTGGACACTACATTGTAAAGAAAGTGGACTGGATTGTTGATATACTTTATACAGTCAAGGATGAACATTTTCTATGCAATTAGCATAATGAGTTAGTTCATGATGGATCCTAGACATAGACACTGGGTTGCAATTAAGCACATCTTGAGGTACCTCTGTGGTAAAGTTGTTTATGTACTCATGTATTCCTCCAACAGAGGAGTATTATTAGTTGGATATACTGATTTTGATTAGGGTGGAAGCATTGTTGATCAGAAGAGCACTTCTGTATACTATTTTAGCTTGGCTTCTACTATGATTTATTGGTCTAGCATAATGGATCTATTTTGAAGTTTTAGGAATACTTGAAACCCTAAGCTTAAATTCTTACCTTTTGACATCAATAAAAAATAGTAATGATAAAAAGAAACAACTAGTGGGTGATTTGAGGTATCAAAATTCTACGCCATCCTCGAGGCATTTAAAAATGACATTATGTGATATGGTAACTCAACCTACCAGATTGTCTCTCCAGTTCTATAGCATTCTATTAGAGTCAGGTATATAACAACAAGAGTGTTTAGAATGATAGAATCACAAATAGTTGTAAAGATAGAATGAATTTTTGCAGAGGTAAATTCCTATCATGTAAATAGTATCTTTGTATACCCTCTATTGATTTCATGAATGGAATTTATTACATTCACCTATTTATTCCATTGTGGAGTTCACTATTTCAGTATTCAAGCATGTCTCTATGGAATAGTTGAAGCTCATGGGACCTGTCATTCAATGTGAAATTCTGAAATTGTTTGATGGACAAGAAACTCTTGGGTGAGAGGTTTACTTGCAATATATTAAATAATTTATATATCAGGCAATTGGGTAGCTTGCTTAATGAGTACCACAACTTTTGCCCCTTTTTCAAGATCCAAAGGAGGTAGACACATCTAGTCATTTTTATAGTGCATAAAGTTGTTAAGTCGCTAAAGTATACAAGTACTGTAATGAGTTAGTCTCTAAATGTTTCAAACAAATTCTATTGGATAATTCATAAATGGTAGGAAGCGAGAAATATTTGTGTTCTCAGGTGGACTACAATTTTATATGGTCTTGATCATGGTCCAAGACGGTTTATTGGTATGCTTGGAGCCATTGATACAATTATAGATAAAAGGGAGATGGTCCACAGGGTTTATCTCCACATAACAAAAAATTGACAGAGATGTCGACCAATCTAGTCAATCTGTACTAGAGAAGTATCCTCCACTGAAATAATTGCTAGATTATATATCAAAGTGTTAGCCACGGGTTCTAGAGGTTTTAGAGATGCGAAAACAATGCTTTTATTATCACCAAATATGTATGTAGTAATGAACATATTTCTACATAAATGTTATGAGGTTGAAAGTTGGACAAGGTCATGAATCAGGGAAGATGTTGAAGAATTTGACGAGCTTGAATAAATAATACCCAACAAATGTGATATGGATTCCTGATTATGAGCCATGGAGGACCCACTAGGACTCCCTAAACATAGTGTTCAATGTTGTAGTATTCACCAAATGAAATTATTGTATTTTCAATATCACCAATAGATTATGAGGATTCTATAGGAATGATTGAATTCATCCTTAGGAAATTTATGGTTTAGAATGTCATCAGACAATACTTCCATGGATCCACGTGGGTTTGATCCCAACAAACTCATCAGTTTTTGCAGTCCATTTTTACTTAAAAATGACCATTTTAGATAAGGAATGTTTTTATGGATGGGTTTTACAAAGTCATGGATGAAAATAGGGGTAAACTATATAATTCTAGAGGTCTTTCATCCACTCAAAACCCATGGTCCAAATAATTAATGACCAAACATAAAAGGAAAAGCAAGAGGAAAGAGATCAAGGTTAGCTTGAATTTTAATTCAAATCCTACAGAGAAATCGGTCCAAAATTTGTATTCCTTGGTACATACGGAAGTGTAAATAAAACCTAACACCAAATCAACTACATTCTCAGGGAAAGACTTCAAATATTGTTTGAGCCAAGTGACTGATATTCTAAAAGAAAAATCAATGAAAAAGTATAAAATGGTTTAGTCATTACTCATTGATCCAATTTTCGCCACCCATATCTAACCGACCTAATAAAATTGGATTATAAGGAATTCTAATTGTTTTTCCTATTGATTCATCATAGCAATTGACTCTGTCCCATTCATTTTTCTAGGACCTTGCAGATTTTGGAAGCAACAACAACTTGGGAACTATAGAGGAGAATTTGCATGCATATCAGACATTAAATATGACCAATACCGATACATTTATTGTTCATATTATTGATTATCATGACAAACCCATTATGCATGTCCTTAAGAGTTATTGTTAACAACGAAGAAATGCAAGTAGGCCCTTCTTATTTAGGGTAAGAACAATAGAAAGATCACGATAATTATATAAGTTCTAATGTAGTGGAACCCAAGTGGATTGTAAAGGGAATAGGGAAAAAAGTAACATATAGTGCTAGAGGAATCTCAAGCTAAAGTGGCAGTGGTGATCAACGACCACATGTGCCCCATCTTTTTGGTGCATGTTTAGATGATATTGGGAAGCCAAAAGATGTGTCCATGGAGGATACTGATGATGAGGATAGGTAAGAGAACATCAATATCAACCCTCCTCCTCCACATACTCCACTTTGTAGTTTTCCAGTCATGGAATAATTATAAGAACTCAACAGGACTCGATCTCACGAGGGAAAGAAGTACATTACAATACATACACAAAAGAAGCTCAAGCTAGGTTGTAGGAACCCAATGGCCATTACAACAAAACCCCGGTAGACAGAGACCCAATAGTAGCATCCTTTGCTAATGTAGTGTTCTCATTGGAAACAATGGCATGTGAAAAAAATATGGCTAAAGAAATAGAGGACTATATGTCAATAAATAGAGTGAATGGTCGTATAGAAACACAAAGGGATAGAAACTAAAACAACTATCAAGATATATGTTTTATAAAAACTAACCTCTGTAAACAATTCAAACCCTAAGGAACCTTGAAATAGAACAAATGCATAGATTTCCACTCAACAATTTTTGGGATGCTTTCCACTCCACTATTGAACTACTTTCCACTCCACTATCAAAATGCTTTCCACTCAAAAAATCAGGCTTCATGCAAATAAATGGCTTGGATGAATTGTTGAGTCCTTACTCTTCCAACATTATATAAAGAAAAAATTGTCCCCATTTTACTATATCGTTTCACTTTTTTCCCTATTGGGACCATTTTGGAATTTAAAACATCTTCACTTGACAACTTTGGGAGCTAAAACCCTCGAAATTATCATTTTCCACAAAATGCGGATGTAGAAAACACCATTAAAACCTCCATAAGTGAAATTCCACGGATGTTTTGGCATACAAAAGTATACATGTGAATATTTTAGGGAGGAATTCAACCCATAAGGGCCAAAACCTTGAATCTAGGGATAACTAACTTCTCATTGGCCTATAGTGGTAAAAAACACCATCAAAACCAAACCTCCATGGGTGAAATTCCCATTCAATGGAAGAACGTTATCAATTTGAATTTTTGGGGGATGAATTCAACCCGCAAGGGACACAACCTTGAATCTAGGGCTAACTAAACATTTGTTTCATTATGTTCCATAAATCAGGGGAGAACAAACATGTAATGACATCCATGAATGAAGAATAGCAGCAAACAAAACTGTTAATGCCTCCATGAATGAAAAAATAGGGAGGACCAACTGCAACTGGCCTCCATTATGAGAATTACGGGGCTGAACTCAGAAGTTCGTCCATGTTTCACTAGGATAAAATATATTTTTCCCGCTCTGAGGTCTCTCACGAGTTTTCTATCCAAATTTTATTCATTGTTGTAATAATAAATGGTGCGATCATTTCTATAGTTTCAAAAAACCTTTTTAATACTAAAAATTCACCCAAGATTTTTTATTACCCCTCTAAATTCACCCATGGGCTGTAATTTTCCCCTAAAATCATCCCTGTGCTATGATTCTAGAGAAGAAGCAACATCGAATCACTAGAATGATGAAGCATATCAAGTTTGACTTTTGATTCAGAACTTGGCACAACAATAATGGATAATTCAACTCGTGTGGCCTTTATAGTGTAAATAGGACTTGCCCCTATCCAGTCTTGCTTATAAAAAGGCCTTTTAAGGTTCCTAGACGATTCTGATTCCTTTCATATATCTTCCCTTATGTTTGTTCTAGTACATAGATATGTACAAAAAATTGCCTAGAATGAGAGTTTAATCATGTCAATAGTTTACATTGAATGCTTTGGATCCACAATCTGATCATAAATCAACTAGCAATGAAAATTTCCTCAATACTCCAACACAATTAAATTCCTAGGCTACTGGAAATGGCTAATGTAATTTGATTCTTGTCAAAATTTCAAGGACTTTTGAGGAGGATCATGCTTTCTGTAAGTTAGGCGTCTTATTATTTTGTGCTAAAATGTGAACGTTTCCACCACTATATCAGGTTTAGTTTGTTGATCAAAACTAGGAGGGCTAGATTTTTTATATGTAACCTACAAAACAGAGTGTTGCCTAATGAATATGTTGCAAAACCTTGGTTGACTGTATGCCTGGTCATATGTTACCTCTGCAACTCCTCCATCAAAGTCAAGGAATATACGTGCTTTATCCTTTGTGTTTCAAATCAGTTTTACCCAATTCATGTTTATGTTTGAAGGATTAGGAGCTTGGGTTATATATTTGATATTATCTTTTGTTAGTTAACCATGAGTGTTTCTCTTATATGGGTGGGATTCAAACTTAGTGACATACCTAATCTCTTTCACAACACATTTGGGATTCACTTTTATAGTAGTTCTCATGGGTTTTGACCCTGAAACTAGATGGACTAGAGGCACCCCAAGCACACCAATTGTATTGGAATAAAGGTAGGCATTACATCCTGTGAATTTCTTCATTGTTTCCATTTTTTCCATTCCTAGTTAAGTGGCACTAGGTTTTTTTTTTTGCTCTCTAATCCTCTAAATCATAGGTTGTTTTCCCCTTGTGATTTAAACCCATTATTCCTAGTTTCATATATTGTTTGTTGAAAACACCCTACATGTAGAGGGAAAACTATCTTTGACCTATTCCATACATTCATTCTACAAGTATTTGATTTATATACTTAATTTTGTGACCGTACAACTATTATGGTTTATACTTGAAATACTGAGCCAAGATCCCCCAACTATGCATAACAAGGTATGTGATTCCCCTTATCTTGGTTTTTGCATTTGACTGTGATCAAACCTTCATTTTAGTTGTTCTAGTTCAAGGGGAAATGAAAGGTCCCAATTTCCTTATGTTTAGTTTCTCCCATTAGCATTTGATTATCTTGATCCAACCCTACTGGCATTGGTTTCATATGTTTTAGGTGATGCTTTCTTCAAGGTAATTTGATGGTTTGGTACCCAAAAATTGTATGGCATACATGTGATTATGGTTGAGTGTTAAGAGTATTCTATCATGGTGGATTTTAACCTTAATGGCATTATTTACAAGCCATGGTCAATTCAACAATGAATTGTCCCAATTTTTTAAATAGAATCTCAAGTTTTGATTGATAAACGATATTGGTCCATTCCATGGGGAGTTTAGTAGCGATGCAATACCATATCATGTCCATTCATATTATGAGTTGGAATACTCCTAAAAACCTCAAAAATATATTGCTTCATATTAAGGGGTAAAGGGGGGGTTTTTAATTTGACATGGTAATATAAATATTGGGGGCTATTTTATTTGTGTGGGATGAGTAATAACCTCTAAATCATGGGATGGATTCATACCTTCAAATTTTGGGTTGGATTCATATTAATACTAGGATGTTCTAAGGAATAAACTCCAAATTGTGGGCTATATTCATACCTCCAAAACATGGGATGGATTCATATCAATCCTAAATTTTTCTAAGGAATAACCTTCAAATAATAGGACTTATAAAGTCTTCTATTTTTTTTTAATATTCTTTTAGGTTGGGGTTTAGGTGGGTATTGAGCATCAATCAAACCTTTCTCCAAAACAAGAAAGAAAATTGAGATCAATTTTTCTTGGCAAACTAGAACCAAGAAAAGTTGGATCAATCTTTCTTGACTAATTATTTATTTAAGACCTTTTTATTGTTCTATTGAGTTATATTTGTAACATCCATAATTGTAATTTCAATTCTTATATGCAAGTCATATGTCTTAATATTGTGTTGGAACTTGCATAAACATAGATGAAAATCTAAATCCTTATTTACATACCATATGTGTTATCATTACCATGAAATGATATCATGTGAGTTTCATCATATGTGTATCTTTATAACTATCTCATGCTTGAAACTTAAAAATGGACATTTTTCCCTCTCCCATAGGGATTTTAAAAAATAGATATAACCCAAGAAAAGGTAACTAAATTGTTTTATTCACTTGATTGCATGAATAAATGTAGAGTAAGTGGAAGAAATTCATTGCATCTTGTGAATGAACCAAATCCAAGCTATGCACATGATCATATGGTGTTATTGGAAACTAAGAGGATTTTCCTATGATCATTTGGGTTCAAGCATCAATGATGTTTATTTTGATAGGAAGGTAGGGAAATCAATCCATGAAAGGGTTTCAATTTTTCGATTTTATGGATTTTAATTTATTAAGCTTATAGAAAAAATGAGATCTCTATGGATATACTTGTATTTACATGATATACAATTGGTGTATTTGTAGGATTTAGTGTGAAATATATGTTGTTCTCATAGAGTCTAAGCATTATACAGGTGATTGGAATATCAATATTTTACATTCTTTGTTACATTGATCTCCTGACCAGGTTTTTCTTTAGGCATTTTGGCTTCCCCATTACTAATTCGTCGGGTATTCAACTACCCAATCCTACAAATTGGTCATTCAATCTTGCGATCCCCGTGGGATCATTATTAGCTATATACGATTGTTTTTTTAAGCATCATGTATTCTTATACTAATATGTGTTAGGGATCAATTTTGTTACAACTTGATAATATGATATAAAGGGAGTATTAAAAATAGTTTGATAAAATTGGATATCTACAATATCTGGTGAAACTAGGGGTTTTCTTAATTGGAAATGTATATTGCGATCCAAGGGTATATGAAGAACCTTGAACTTTAAAACTTTAATCCACATTTTACAATGTAGAAATATCTCATTAATAATCCAAACACATAAATAAATCAAACCATAGAACACAGTAAATACCCTCGAAAAATCCTCCATTGATTGGAAGGATTAAAAACCCAGAAAACAGTCTTAGAGTATGATTAATAAGTGGTAGAGAATGATTACAACACAATAGCATATTTCCTTCTCTAAAAGCACCAGAGAGTAGATATCAAATGGAACATTATATATAACTTTCCAAGTGTTACAGAGAGAAACTTCCTATGGATTGGGGCATACCACAACAGACAAATTTGACACTAGAAATCAATATTTCCCAATATGCAAGAGAAACCAAACATATGACACTAATGGATATCGAATCGTACCTTGTTCTGGATAGTTGAATTAGATCCCCAATGAGATTTTTGATTCATTCTTGTACTAGCAATTCTCTCTCAAGAACAACAAACAAGACAAGCATGCTTTATAATAATGTGTTAGACCTACTCTAGCATATGTATTGAACAATGTATAAGTAATTAAATACATCCATGGATTCAATATTCATATTCAAATGCACATAATCAGACAGGAAAAGATATTTCTATTAGTAAAATCATAGATTACAATAGTGACAACCTCTGTCGGCACGTCTCCAAACCAAAGAAACTGATTCCTCCACCTGGGCCTACACCACCTCAATCCTCCATCTCTCGATAGCAAGCTCACAAGACAAGGAAATATTGGGAAGAGAACAATGTGATCCAAATGGACAAAGGGATATAGACTCAAGTATATGCAAACTGTGGCAACAATGGAATATAGTTTCTTTGCTCTTCAATTCCTACACTTCAATGTATCCAAGGGGTTCCTTATATAACAGTCCAAGAGGGTAATGTAGGGTCAAATCCAAGTGATCTGAAGGCATATGGAAGGCCAAGAGTCAGAATACTTGGACTCATATGAGGAAAAATCTAAAAATATTTGGACTTATGCACACATCCCAATGTATGCAGGTTTGAGGTCAAATATCGCGTGTACACGCAAGTATGGGTTTAAAAGTCACGTACATCAATAAACATGTGTTTTTAAGGGATGAAATTGGAACATCAAGTATCATATGAGTCCATGGGGTCTAAAGAGTCTACAGAGGGGTAGGAAAGGCCATAAATATGTGATCAAACATGTGTGGTAAAATGAGCTATAACATATTCCCCCTAATGTGTGGGGTTAGAGGGCTAACATGATGGCCGAAATACATTATAAAATCCATCCCATAAGTGTAGTAATGAAGACCCAGGTGGAAGAACCAGCCAGTCATTAGTACAATACAATAATCAATATTTGCATATGTGTTGATGTAATTGTAACTTCGGAATGTATTCACTTGTATTTATTATCTCTTGTAACCCAATGTTTATTCCGGAATGTTCTCATGTCATGTCATGACCCAATGTTCCTATCAGGAGGATCTATAATGTAAACAAGTCATGTCAAGTCATTATGGGTAACCCTCCTATTGTCTAAGGGTTAAATTCCCCACAGTTTTGGGGAACTAGGGTTATTAGACTCTCCTAGTGAGGTCGGCCCTAGTAGGGTTTTAGTCATGTCGAGAATTAGTATAAATAGAGAGGTGAACTCTCTATTTATAAAACATCTCATTTGCACTCAGTTGTAGTGCATAGTTGAGGAAGAGAAAGACACTGGGGCAAGAGGAAGGAGGTTACTGCTGTCAGGAGATTGTCTTACTGTTTTTGGGTTTCACTTTGGTGTTGATTCTATCTCTGAGGAAGTTGCAGGTTTTTCTCCATTTGTGGTTTCCTTGAGGAAAACAAATGTGTTCATTGTCTCTTATGTTTGATTTACGTGTTTGTTGTTCTCTTAGTTAAAGATCCTAATGATATGCTCGCTTAATGTTTAAAATCTAACATGGTATTAGAGCTAACCTAAGAATAAGACACTATGCAGCTGTAGGAACTAGGGATTCCTATTTTGTTGATCTCTCTCCACAGATTTTCAGAAAACGTAGGGTGTAATAACTCTCCTCCCTAGGGTGCATCTTTCTGTTGAAGCAGAATCCAATTCTGAGGTTTTTTAGTTTTGGAGCCGACACTACTACTAGAAATTAGGGCATTTCAAAGAAGTGGAATTTTTTAGTGAGCCGAGACCTGGATTGATCTTCTCCCCAAAATCAAAGTTAGGGATCAAATTCAAATCATTTGGTAAGATAGAACTCTGGAAAAGAAAAACCCTAATCTGCTCTGAAAGCAATACTGTAGGATTTGAGCTTCAAATCGAGATATGACATCTTGACCTTGTAATATCTAAATATTTTGTATTTCCATTTGAGGTTCTTAGTTAAGATGTCTCATCATACCAAGCTTAATGAAAAGATTGAGGGAGTTGATAACTTCTGAGCCTGGAATTATAGGATCTCCCTAGTCCTAGAAGAAAATGAGTTTGACTCCTATCTCCAGGAGGAGGTTCCAGTTCCAGAGGGAGATGAGGCCAAGGCCTTACATAAGAAGAAGTTGGTTATGGAAAAGAGGATCATTGTTGATTCTATCAAGGATCACCTCATTCCATAGGTGTCCTCCCTCAAGACACCTAAATCCATGTTTGATGCCCTAACCAAATTGTTTGAAGGGAAGAACATCAATCAGAAGATGAATCTAAGGAACCAGTTGAAGAATGTCAAGATCCAGAATGAGGAGACCATCCAGTCATACTTCACAAGGGTCTCCCAGATCAAAGAACAACTAAAATATGTAGATGAAGAAGTGGAGAATGTATAAATTATGATGACAACATCGAATGGCCTCCCTAGGTCATGGGATTCTTTCATCCAAGGAATCTATGTTAGAAAGAAGATGGTCAAGTTCAGTACACTGTGGGAAGAATGATCTCAAGAAGAAGCTTGGATAGCTGCTCGATAAGAAAATATGGGAAGTGAAGATCATGCTCTCACAGTACACTCCAAGAAAGGAAGAAGGGAAAATCATCATCACCAAGGTAAGCATTCTCATCAGAAAAGTAAATTTATGAGAAGGGATCCATCCAGACTCAAATGTTATACATGTGATGAAATAGGACACTTTGCTAAAAACTATCCCAAGAATAAGAATGTATCCAAGAAGAAGAAAAACTACAAAATAAGACATCATGCTCACACTGCCGAGGATGATGATCCTCCCAGGAAGAGAGTAAAACAAGAAAGTGAAGACTCTTCAAGTGAAGATGAATATGTTTTGATCTCCGCTCTCATGGGAACTATCACTCATGGAAGAAAATATTGTTTTATTGATAGTGGGGCTTCCAAGAACATGATAGGGTTTGAAGGAATCCTTTGAGAAACTATTCGAACATAATTCACCCAATAAGGTGAAGCTTGGGGATGACTACCAATATCCCATAAAAGGTAGTGGTGAATACTCCTATAGGCTAGACTCCAGAAAATCTATAGAAATGAAAGATGTCTTGTTTGTAGTAGGATTGAAGAAGAATATTCTATCCATATTAGCATTAGATGCAAAAGGTATGAGGGTTGCATTTGTATATGGCCAATTCATCATGTGGTCAAGAGGAAAGACTATTGATGATGCAATAGTGATTGGAGAACAAGAAGGAGTCTTATACAAGCTCAAGGGCCATCCAGAACAAGCTATGGTCCATGACATAGTAGAGCCAAATGAACTTTGGTGCAGAAGGCTTGCACATGTGCATTATAGAGCACTACCACTTGCAAGAAAAGCTGTTGAAGGTCTTCAAGAAATTCAAGAAAAACATGAAGGGGTTTGCAAAGGATGTGCGAAAGGAAAGAATACAAAGAAGACAATTCCAATTAGCGAGAGCAAGGAAAAAGGAATATTGGAAATCATCCACTCTGACGTATGCGGACCAATGTCATCAAGATCACTAAGTGGGTATGTATACTATGTTTCTTTCATTAATGAATTTTCTAGTAAGACATGGATTTACTTCATGAAGAACAAAGATGAAGTTTTCAGAAAGTTCAAGGAATTCAAAACCTTGATTGAGAATTACACAGAAAAGAAGATCAAGACCTTTCGATTAGATAATGGTGGAGAATTCACATCAAATGAATTCAAAGACTTATGCAAAGAATCATGGATTAAGAGGGAGTTGTCCACTCCTTACAATCCACAATAGAATGGGGTTGTAGAAAGGAAGAATAGAACTATCATGGAAGTTGCAAGAGCAACGCTTCATGATCAAGATCTTCTTATGCATCTATGGGCAGAAGCAGCTAGAACAATGGTGTATGTACAGAACTGTACTCCACACAGAGTACTAGAGAACAAGAATCCTAAAGAAGTCTTCTCCGGAAATAAACTAGAAGTCAACCATCTCAGAATATTCGGTTGTTCAGTGTACATACACATACCAAAAGAAAAGAGAACAAAACTAGATCCTTCAGGAAAGAAAGGTATATTTGTGGGATGCCTTGAAAGCTCAAAGGATTACAAAATATACTTCCTAGGATACAAGAAGATCGACATCATCAGGGATGTAACATTTGATGAAGATAAAGATTACAACAAATCCAGGAAGAGACCTGCTCAAGATACTGAAAAAGCATAAGCACCCAGAATTCATGATACAACCATGAATGAAGAAATTCAAGAAGAAGATCGATAATTTGAAGAACCACAAAAACCTGTAGATTCACCTCAGGAGAAGAATCCACACAAGAGGAAACCTTCTTGGGTAGAAGAAATTATCCAAGGTGTGAAAAGATATGGGGCTCCAGAAGAGAATCACAGAGAAAGAAAGAGAACCAGATCTTGTTCTAGATATGTAGATTTACTATGTGATGTTATCAATAAATAGCCTTCCAACTATGAAGAAGCAGCAGAAAGGAAAGAATGGAAGGATGCTATGATGAAAGAGTATCAATCGATCATGAAGAATGATGTTTGGGATGTTTTCCCAAGACCAGAAGAGATGTCAGTTGTAACTTCCAAATGGATCTACAAGATCAGGCATGCTACAGATGGTAGCATTGAAAAATATATGGCAAGATTTGTGGCTCATGGCTTCTCACAGATTTAAGGAATAGATTATGAAGAAACCTTTGCTCATGTGGCTAGATACACTTCCATTAGAACAATACTTGCTTTAGCTATAGTAATGAAATGGAAGATACACCAAATGGATGTCAAGACTGCTTTCTTGAATGGTGTAGTGGAAGAGGAAGTGTATGTAGAACAACCACTTGCTTTTGAGACACATGGCAGGGAGTTTCATGTGTGCAGATTGAAGAAAGCCATGTACGGTTTGAAACGGGCACCCAGGACATGGTATGACATAATTGATAGCTTTCTATCTAGTTTGGACATTACAAAGAGTAAAGTAGATTCCAACCTTTACTACAAGGTTGAATATGGAAACCTAGTGATGCTTCTACTATATGTAGATGATTTGTTTGTAACAAGTATGGATGGGTTGATTGCTAATACAAAGAGAAAGCTTGCTACCGATTTCGAAATGAAGGACTTGGGTATGATGCATTATTTTCTAGGTATGGAAGTGTGGTAGAATGCGGATGGAATCTCCCTCAGACAAGGAAATTTTGTAGTAGAGATCCTGAAGAGGTTTGGGATGATGGAATGCAAGGCTATGGCCACACCTATGACATCAAACCTGAATCTATTGAGTGATGCTTCATTAGAGATGGTTGATGCCATGCTGTATCGTCAGATGATTGGGTCCTTGATATATCTGACGAACACAAGATGATACATTTGCTTTGCTGTGAACACCTTGAGCTAGTTCTTGACAGATCCGAGACATGTTCACTTGATTGCTACAAAGCACATTCTGAGTTACCTGAGGGGTACAGTTGATTATTGGCTCGAGTACGAGGTGAATCACAAGATTAACTTGGAGAGTTATTTTGATTCAGATTGGGCAAGCAGTTCCATCGATAGGAAAAGCACTTCAAGTTGTTGCTTAAGTATGGGATCAGGTGTGATCTCTTGGTTTATAACGAAGTAATCCTATGTGGCACTAAGTATAGCTGAAGCAGAGTATCTTGAAACTTGTTCAACTTGTTGTGAGGCAATATGGCTGTGGAAGCTACTATCTAATTTATTTGATCTCTATATGGATGCTACTTGTATACATTATGACATCCAGAGTTGCATGAAGTTGTCAGAGAATCCAGTGTTCCATGACAAGTCAAAGCATATCGAGATCAAGTATCACTATATCAGGGATATGGTGCAGAAGGGAGTAGTGAAGCTCCTGTATGTTGCGATGGAGGAACATATAGCTGATGTATTGACGAAGCCATTGGCTAAGGTGAAGTTTGAGTACTTCAGGGAGAATCTTGGTGTTCTCCAGATCGAGGTTTCCTCCAAGCGAAAGTGATGAAACCCATAGCCATTCTGACATGGTGAGAGGATTGGTTCTTTCCATGGTCAGATATAAGGGCTAAGCCATTTTTTCATGCTGAGAGGATTGGTTCCTTCCATGTCATATATGAGTGTTGAGATCCATAGCCATTCTGACAAGTAGGTAAGATATAAGGGCTGAGCCATTCTGTCATGGTGAGAGGACTAGTTCCTTCCATGTGAGATATGAATGATGGCCATTCTGTCGAGTAGGACAGATGTAAGGGCAACTGCCATTCTTCTGGAGAATGGGGGCACCTAGTTAGTTACCAAGTAGCTCAGTCTAAGACTGGGGGCCATTCTGATATGACTGTAGGATTGGTTCTTATAGGATCAGATGTGAGTGCATGCCTTTTCGAACATACTTGTTGGATTGGTTCCTCATATTTGTCGAATGTAAGTGCAGAGCCTTTCTTTGATCATTGGTTGATCAAATATAAGTGGTGAGCCTTTATTTGATCATTAGTTGATTAGATATAAGTGATGTGCCTTTATTCAATCGTCAGTTGATCAGATGTAAGTGCAGTACCTTTCTTCAATCATTGGTTGATCAAATGTAAGTGTAGGATCCTTTTGCAATGGAGGATTGGTTCCTTGCATGGCCAAGTGTAAGTGCTAGGCCTTTATTCGATCATCGGTTGATCAAATTTAAGTGCTGGGCATTTCTGACATGGTTGTGGGCTATGTTACCACGTGGTCAGATGTGAGTGTTGGGCATTGCCTTTCTGATATGATTATAGGATTAGTTCCTACATGATCAGATATATCTGTTGGGTGGGACATTCTGACTTAAGTGTCAGATATAAGCACTGAGGAAGACCTACATGGTGGCTAGGCCTACATCTAGCATGAAAAAGGGTTGGATCTGTAGAATTTCCTGTGACGAGAAGAATCATGAGATAGCACCTGTGAAGATTTAGTATTGATGATCCAGCAGAGATGATCCAGATCGAGGGATGATCCAGATCGAGTGATGATCTAGATCTAGAGATGAAGATGACTTGAAGATGCACATGACGAGAAGATCTAGAGAAGAAGACCAGTGATGAAAATTGTGTCGAGAGAATACCTTCCCAGGTAAGAGGGAGTGTTGATGTAATTGTAACTTCGGAATGTATTCATTTGTATTTATTATCTATTGTAACCCGATGTTTATTCTGGGATGTTCTTGTGTAATGTCATGACTCGATGTTCCTATCCGGAGGATCTATAATGTAAACACGTCATGTCAAGTCATTGTGGGTAACGCTCCTATTGTCTAAGGGTTAAATTCCCCGCAGTTCTGGGGCACTAGGGTTATTAGACTCTCCTAGTGAGGTCAGCCCTAGTAGGGTTTTAGTCATGTCGGGATTTAGTATAAATAAATAGGTGACCTCTCTATTTATCACACATTTCATACACACTCAGTTGTAGCACATAGCTGAGGAAGAGAAAGACACTGGGGAAAGAGGAAAGAGTTTACTGCTATCGGGAAATTGTCTTACTGTTTTTGGGTTTCACTTTGGTGCTGATTCTATCTCTGAGGAAATTGCGAGGTTTTCTCCATTTATGGTTTCCCTAAGGAAAAACATTGTGTTCATTGTCTCTTGTGTTTGATTGTTGTGCTTGTTGTTCTCTCATTTAAAGATCCTAATGATATGCTAGCTTAATGTTTAAAATCAAACAATATGACTGCAAATACATATAGCAGTCCCGGATACAAAAGAGTACATTGGCCATGAATAGGCATGATATAAAAAATGTGACATGTGTGGTCATCACGATGTACAATATAGAATAGATCAGAAGGCTCCAAAGCGGATGAATATGTACAACAGATCAAGATCTTCATAATAACTAAAGATATACAATGGATCAAAATCTTCATAGTAGCTTAAGATATCTAATATGCATTGGAATCAAATCATGAGATCTGAAATATCATGAACAATGAAATATCATGAACAATGATATATCATGAACAATGAAATATCATGAACATTGGCACTATCAAGGAGGTAGCATATATGGAATTCCACCAAGATGAAAGGTGTTCTACACAAACTGCCACGAGTACATGTCCTACTATGTGAATAGATGTGTCAAGGTCAAACATAGTAGTCCATAATCTAATTACTAATCATTGATGTATACCATTAAGAGATGCAAGATCACCCATTGATAATGAAAATGGTAATCAAGGTACAAAGTGAAATCTAACAAGTGTGAATATCTGTGTTGAGGTTGAACACTTGGAAGAGTCCATCGATCAGGGGACATTAATGTACTCCCAAGACTGTCGATGGCGAGAGAACCTACCACTGATGAATGTAAGTCTCAAGGCACTCAAATGAATCTAGAATCCTATTCCTAAATAAATGATCTAAATTCAATGGAATGGACTCAGATGGAAGGAGGGAATCAAGTAATCTCCCATCAATCAACATGAGGTACTCAACAACGTTGTATAATGTGGAAGAAATCAAACAAGATGTGCATGAACCTGTAACGGTATCGAGAATGGCTGACATGCAAAGTCAAGATAACTAAGGAATGGTTGACTCAGGCTTCAACTTCCTTTGAACAACAACATAAAGGATAATGGTGACTTAAGGTAGGCAACATGGACTCGATATGAAAACTGCGTCATCTCTGTGACACAGGAGGCATAAACAGAGGCTCCATAGGGATTGGAAGCTTAACCAATCGGTGGAGATAAACTCATAGTAACGAGTACATATCCTAAATTCAAACTAAGAACCCAACCAATGGATGTGATATACAATGCTCTATTCGAAGCCGACACAACTTGACTGCTATCAAAGGTAACATCTTTTCCTATCAATATTTTTTGGTTTTTTTGTTTTTTTCGACTTTTTTAGATATTTTGAAAATCTTGAAAAATAATAAAATTTCTTTATAGTACAAATCTAGGAGGAGAGGAATGTCAGGGGACAAAAAAACTAGTTCCAAGCAGTGAAACATACCTATGCTCAATGCAAGGAAACATGTGCACAATAACGACACTCGGGGGAAGGTCTCCTCCTGGTAAAAGGGATGATCAAGTTGCAAAATATATGTAAAAAGGATCTGCTTGGATAGATATGACATAAGCTCAAGATATATGGTTGATAATGCAAAGTTAAGAAGCTGACATAAAGATCAAGAAGGAAAGAAAAACTCATGAAAATGCAATTACAACTTGATATATACAAGGGAGTCCCGAGGGAATGACCAGTATAAAGTTCAAGAGTAGTATGAAGCTCTTGCTCAAAGACATGGCGGGACTACAAAGGACTCCCACAACCTAAGGGGGAAATGTTAGCATGGGAACCAAATGTACAAGACGATCTAACTAGGGCACCCATGTATAGGAAAGCTCTACCATTCACATAAGAAGGTTCTGTGACATCATGGAATGGATTTGTACCTAAGGTTAAGATGAAATAGTCATAAGGTCATGCAAAATTCAGGAGGATGTGAAATCCTAACCTATATGTTAGTTTAGACATGATACCTATAATAGGAATGAACTGATCAAATACTTGGTCAAACCACGTTCAAAACGGGCTCCAACAACATCATATTAGTCCAAAACAACTAGAAACAGTTAGTAAAGAGCCCAAAATATAGGGTATAGGGAGGACTGATCATGACAACAACATTCAAAGGAAACAGTGTGGTGGACGATTGGACATAAGAAGGAATGTAAGGTGTAGACCCAACATTCACGTATCCACTACCACCCCCATGAGGGTGAACAATGGTGTTAATACTGGACAAAGGGAGTGAAAATCCTTGGCCAATGGAGTAGAGGATGAAATATTACCACTCCCAATTCTACAATCAAGGTAAGAGGTGGTGGTGCCCCCTAGTCCAACACCACGGTATGCACTAGAACCTGGAGCGAGTGATGGGATACTAGTAGTGATATCATGCATGCCGAACATACAAGAACCCAAGATGAAGAGAACATAAATATACTCAAGTAAAGACGATCCATAAATCCAACTAGCACAAAAAGACAACACTCCTAAGAGAATCAAATCCAAAATACAAGCAAGCCAAGGGGAGGATAAGCGAGCTCCTGAATGCAACAGGTATGTCTTTCCTTGGAGAGGCTCAAAACTACCATACACTACAAGCGGAGGTTTGTAATCAATTATAGTGGCCCTCAGCTTCAATGCATAAATTAGTTGTGCTCTCTGACCCCTACTTGGCGAGGACAGTCACATAATAACCCATGCAAGTACCCCCTACGATACCTAGGTAAGGAAACTGAGGTCACCCCAATATAATCAATGCTTAGACGGATAGTCACAGGAAGGATCAACCTTATGGGTAGGGTAGAGAAGCCCAAATCCTGAAAGCACAAACCGGTACCCCAAGAGTGCATCGACCGTATCTCAAAGGCCCCCATATATGAATCCTATGTGGCACTAAGTATAGAACGAAGTATCTCAAAGTCTTAGAACAAAGTAATCCTATGTGGCACTAAGTATAGATGAAGCAGAGTATGTCACAACTTTTTCAGCTAGTTGTGAGGCAGTATGGCTATGGAAGCTACTATCTAATTTATTTGATCTCTAGATGGATGCTACTTGTATACATTATGACAACCAGAGTTGCATGAAGTTGTCAGAGAATCTAGTGTTCCATGACAAGTCAAAGCATATCGAGATCAAGTATCACTATATTAGGGATATGGTGCAGAAGGGAGTAGTGAAGCTCCTGTATGTTGCGATGAAGGAACATATAGGTGATGTATTGATGAAGCCATTGGCTAAGGTGAAGTTCGAGTACTTCAGGGAGAAGCTTGGTGTTCTCCAGATCGAGGTTTCCTCCAAGCGAAAGTGATGAAGCCCATAGCCATTCTGACATGGTGAGAGGATTGGTTCTTTCTATGGTCAGATATAAGGGCTGAGCCATTTTGTCATGCTGAGAGGATTGGTTCCTTCCATGTCATATATGAGTGTTGAGATCCATAGCCATTCTGACAAGTAGGTTAGATATAAGGTCTGATCCATTCTATCATGGTGAGAGGATTGGTTCCTTCCATGTGAGATATGAGTGATGGCCATTCTATTGAGTAGGATAGATGTAAGGGAAACTGCCATTCTTCTGGAGAATGGGGGCACCTGTTCAGTTACCAGGTAGCTCAGTCTAAGACTGGGGGCCATTCTGATATGACTGTAGGATTGGCTCTTATAGGATCAGATGTGAGTGCATGCCTTTTCGAACATACTTGTTGGATTGGTTCCTCATATTTGTCGAATGTAAGTGCAGAGCCTTCCTTTGATCATTGGTTGATCAGATATAAGTGGTGAGTCTTTCTTCGATCATTAGTTGATTAGATATAAGTGATGTGCCTTTCTTCAATCATCAGTTGATCAAATGTAAGTGTAGTACCTTTCTTCAATCATTGGTTGATCAAATGTAAGTGCAGGATCCTTTTGGCATGGAGGATTGGTTCCTTGCATGGCCAGGTGTAAGTGCTAGGCCTTTATTTGATCATCGGTTGATCAAATGTAAGTGCTGGGCATTTCTGACATGGTTGTGGGCTATGTTACCACATGGTCAGATGTGAGTGTTGGGTGTTGCCTTTCTGATATGATTATAGGATTAGTTCCTACATGATCAAATATATCTGTTGGGTGGGACATTCTGACTTAAGTGTCAAATATAAGCACTGAGGAAGACCTACATGGTGGCTAGGCCTACATCCAGCATGAAAAAGGGTTGGCTCTATAGAACTTCCTGTGACGAGAAGAATCATGAGATAGCACCTGTGAAGATTTAGTATTGATGATCCAGTAGAGATGATCCAGATCGAGGGATGATCCAGATCGAGTGATGATCTAGATCCAGAGATGAAGATGACTTGAAGACGAAGCTGACTTGAAGATGCACATGACGAGAAGATCAAGAGAAGAAGACCAGTGATGAAAATTGTGTCGAGAGAATACCTTCCCAGGTAAGAGGGAGTGTTGATGTAATTGTAACTTCGGAATGTATTCACTTGTATTTATTATCTATTGTAACCCGATGTTTATTCTGGGATGTTCTTGTGTCATGTCATGACCCGATGATCCTATTGGGAGGATCTATAATGTCAACACGTCATGTCAAGTCATTGTGGGTAACCCTCCTATTGTCTAAGGGTTAAATTCCCTGCAGTTCTGGGGCACTAGGGTTATTAGACTCTCCTAGTGAGGTCAGCCCTTGTAGGGTTTTAGTCATGTCGGGAATTAGTATAAATAAAGAGGTAACCTCTCTATTTATCACACATTTCATACACACTCAGTTGTAGCACATAGCTGAGGAAGAGAAAGACACTGGGGCAAGAGGAAAGAGCTTACTTCTATTAGGAGATTGTCTTACTATTTTTCGATTTCACTTTGGTGCTGATTCTATCTCTAAGGAAATTGCGAGGTTTTCTTTATTTATGGTTTCCCTAAGGAAAAACATTGTGTTCATTGTCTCTTGTGTTTGATTGTTGTGCTTGTTGTTCTCTCATTTAAAGATCCTAATGATATGCTAGATTAATGTTTAAAATAAAACAATATGACTGCGAATACATATAGAAGTCCCAGTTACAAAAGAGTACATTATCCATGAATAGGCATGATATAAAAAATGTGACATGTGTGGTCATCACGATGTACAATATAGAATAGATCAGAAGGCTCGAAAGCGGATGAATATGTACAACAGATCAAGATCTTCATAATAACTAAAGATATACAATGGATCAAAATCTCCATAGTAGCTGAAGATATCTAATATGCACTGGAATCAAATCATGAGATCTGAAATATCATGAACACTGGCACTATCAAGGAGGTAGCATATATGGAATTCCACCAAGATGGAAGGTCTTCTACACGAACTGCCACGAGTACATGTCCGACTATGTGAATAGATTTGTCAAGGTCAAACATAGTAGTCCATAATCTAATTACTAATCATTGATGTATACCATTAAGAGATGCGAGATCACCCACCGATAATGAAAATGGTAATCAAGGTACAAAGTGAAATTTAACAAGTGTGAATATTTGTGTTGAGGTTGAACACTTGGAAGACTCCATCGATCAGGGGACATTAATGTACTCCCAAAACTATCGATGGTGAGAGAACCTACCACTGATGAATGTAAGTCTCAAGGCACTTAAATGACTCTAGAATCCTATTCCTAAATAAATGATCTAAATTCAATGGAATGGACTCAGATGGAAGGAGGGAATTAAGGCATCTCCCATCAATCAACATGAGGTACTCAACAACGTTGTATAATGTGGAAGAAATCAAACAAGATGTGCATGAACCAGTATTGGTATTAAGAATGGCTGACATGCAAAGTCAAGATAACTAAGGAATGGTTGACTCAGGCTTCAACTTCCTTTGAACAACAACATAAAGGAAAATGGTGACTTAAGGTAGGAAACATGGACTCGATATGAAAACTGCGACATCTCTGTGACACAGGAGGCATAAACAGAGGCTCCATAGGGATTGGAAGCTTAACCAATCAGTGGAGATAAACTCATAGTAACGAGTACATCTCCTAAAGTCAAACTAAGAACCCAACCAACGGATGTGATATACAATGCTCTATTCGAAGGCGACACAACTTGACTGCTATCAAAGGTAACATCTTTTCCTATCAATATTTTTTTTGTTTTTTTGTTTTTTTTACTTTTTTAGATATTTTGAAAATCTTGAAAAAGAATAAAATTGCTTTATAGTACAAATCTAGGAGGAGACGAATGTCAGGGGACAAAAAAACTAGTTCCAAGCAGTGAAACATACCTATGCTCAATGCAAGGAAACTTGTGCACAATAAGGACACTCGGGGGAAGGTCTCCTCCTGGTAAAAGGGATGACCAAGCTGCAAAATATATGTAAAAAGGATCTGGTTGGAGAGATATGAAACAAGATCAGGATATATGGTTGATAATGCAAAGTTAAGAAGCTGACATAAAGATCAAGAAGGAAAGAAAAACTCATGAAAATGCAATTACAACTCGATATATAGAAGGGAGTCCCGAGGGAATGACCAGTATAAAGTTCAAGAGGAGTATGAATCTCTTGCTCAAAGACATGGCGGGACTACAAAGGACTCCCACAACCTAAAGGAGAAATGTTAGCATGGGAACCAAATGTACAAGACGATCTAACTAGGGCACCCATGTATAGGAAAGCTCTACCATTCACATAAGAAGGTTCTGTGACATCATGGAATGGATTTGTACCTAAGGTTAAGATGAAACAGTCATAAGGTCATGGAAAACTCAGGAGGATGTGAAATCCTAACCTATATGTCAGTTTAGACATGATACCTATAATAGGAACGAACTGATCGAATACTCGGTCAAACCACGATCAAAACGGGCTCCAACAACATTGAATTAGTCCAAAACAACTAGAAACAGTTAGTAAAGAGCCCAAAATATAGGGTATAGGGAGGACTGATCATGACAACAACATTCAAAGGAAACAGTGTGGTGGACGATGGGACATAAGAAGGAATGTAAGGTGTAGACCCAACATTCACGTATCCGCTACCACCCCCATGAGGGTGAACAATAGTGTTAATACTGGACAAAGGGAGTGAAAATCCTTGGCCAATGGAGTAGAGGATGAAATATTACCACTCCCAATTCTACAATCAAGGTAAGAGGTGGTGGTGCCCCCTAGTCCAACACTAAGGTATGCACTAGAACCTGGAGCGAGTGATGGGATACTAATAGTGATATCATGCATGCCGAACATAAAAGGACCCAAGCTCAAGAGAACATAAATATACTCAAGTAAAGACGATCCATAAATCCAACTAGCGCACAAAGACAACACTCCTAAGAGAATCAAATCCAAAATACAAGCAAGCCAAGGGGAGGATAAGTGAGCTCCTGAATGCAACAGGTATGTCTTTCCTTGGAGAGGCTCAAAACTACCATACACTACAAGCGGAGGTTTGTAATCAATTATAGTGGCCCTCAGCTTCAATGTATACTGTGCTATCTGACCCCTACTTGGCCAGGACAGTCACATAATAACCCATGCAAGTACCCCCTACGATACCTAGGTAAGGAAACTGATGTCACCCCAATATAATCAATGCTCAGATGGATAGTCACAGGAAGGATCAACCTTATGGGCAGGGTAGAGAAGCCCAAATCCTGAAAGCACAAACCGATACCCCAAGAGTGCACCAACCATATCTCAAAAGCCCCCATATATGAATGAAATCCTAGAAAATATCAAGTGCTCACAGAAAGTGACCAGGGGTCATCCCAATAACAATCGCATGCACTACCTTGTGCTTAACTCCCATGTAAGAGGAGCGTCCTGAGAAACACTAATTATAGCACCTGTTTCTCACCCTCACGTGGACAGACACCTACTTTTTTTTTTAGTGGTCTTGGAGAATTGATTCAGAATGAACTATTCCAAGACCCTAAAACCTAATCTTGTTGATGCACCCTATAAAAGAAAAGAGTGTAATTCATTTTATTAAGCGTTGATTTTAATTGTCTATGATTACTGAAAGGGAAATGTTCGTGCAACTAATGAATTTATGACTCAGCAATGAAGTAAATATCCACACCTAACAAGCAATGCCAAGTGCAATCTGTAGAATGAAGAACAGGATATGCCACTAAATGAAATAAAAAAAAATTCCTTCAAATGAGAATGCAATCATTCCTAAGTGAAAAATTGAACACAACTCTCATCCAAGCAATCCAATGCAACTTCCTCCTCAAATCGCTATGTAGATTCCAATAAGAATGCAACTATATAATTTTTTTGAAAATGTAATAAAAGTCACTAAAGCTATTAGTATCTACAGCAAGTATAAAACACAAGCCCAAAAATACACCGAGACTAAAAGACTAATGCACTAATGGAAAAACAAAAAAGGATATAAATGACTAGAACTACTTTCAAAGAAATATCAGTGAGAAATTGGTCTCTAGTCACAAAAAAAACAGCCAACAGACAACATCAGAACCCACAAAGACCCAACCACACTCACAACCCACCCAAAAACTTCCCACAACATCAAAATGAACCAAAAGGGATGATATACACTACTATTCAAAGAACAATAGCGTATGTATGTGACTTTTAGCCAAAAATATGCATGTATACATGAATTTTGGCAAAAAAACTGCATGTATACATGAATTTTTGCCCAAAACCTGCATATGTATGTGACTTTTAGCCAAAAACATGCGTATACAGAGAAGAAAGTGGTAAACATTAGGCCAAGGGTCAAGCCAATCTAGGGGAGTGTCAATGGATGAACCTACTACTAAATGCAACCCAGAAATAGGGAGAAACAAAGAGCAAGTCAAGAAGATCAAGCACAATGTGTCCCAAACCCCAAAGAAAAAACAACTAGTAACATTCCTAGGTGAGTCACCAATTCTGTTACGAGGAGAAACTTCCTATGATTGGTCTGTACCACAACAAACAACTTTGACACTAGAAATCAATCTTTCCCAATATGGTGTTAGAAAACAGGACCATAACGCAATAATAGATATACAGTTAAATCATTAACAAGATGCAAAACACATTAAAACATTACAGAGAGACACATATATAATGTGGTTGAACCAAACGATGGGCTACGTCCATAAAGAAATTACTAGTCCTTTTATTACAGTCCAGAATGGTGAAGGGATACAACCTACAGGAAAACCGCTAAACTTCCTCTTCACGCCCTCACAGTATCTCTTCCAATACAATACAATACCATACTCAGTTGTTTTACAATGCTTTCTTTTATAGGGGAAATACAATGAGAAAATTATAGGGTTAACCCAATACCATGGGTCCACAAAACTGTTGGCCAACACATATCCCAAAAAAAATTCTCATGGCCTTCGCCCCCAAACTCCCATTTCTCGGGGGCGCTACCCCCGAACCCTCATATCTTGGGAGAGCTATGCCTAAACCCCAAGGAAGGGGGAATGAGTGTACAATACACCAAGGTTATAAACATGACTGAATAATATCTCTGTATCTGGAAGATTAGGATCCACAACCAACAATCTCCCACTTCGAGACTGATCACAGCAACTCCACCACTACTGCAATTTTTGGACTATGCTCTGGACCTTGGACTTCGAAAATTTCTTATTTTCACCTTTATGCTTGAAGGCCAACAAAAACCAAGCAGGAACTCATTTTCTCTTTGGTTACTCCCTTTGTCAACATGTCTGCAGGATTATGGCTAGTGTGTATCTTTTCCAGTCTTAACAGTTCTTCATCTAGAACAAATCTTATGAAGTGGTACTTGAGTTGTATATGTTTAGTCCTCGAATGAAAGGCTGAGTTCTTTGCAATATGAATGGCACTCTAGCTGTCACTGTACAACCTACTATTCTCCTGCTTCTTACCCAATTCTTCGATGAACCTCTGCAACCAAATCATCTCCTTACTAGCCTCTATAGCAACAACATACTCTTCTTCCATTGTTGAAAGTGCAACAACTTGTTGCAACTTTGAAATACAACTTACTATTGTTCCACCCATAGTAAACACATACCCTATGGTGCTCCTCTTGTTTTCTTTATCACCAGCCATATGTGCATCAACATATCCCTATAGAACAGTGTCTAAACCTCCAAAACATAATGCATGAGAAGTGGTACCTCTCAAATACCTGAGAATCCACTGTACTACTTTCCAATGCTCTTTACCTGGATTATTCATGTACTTGCTCACAACTCCCACTGCATGTGCATTATCTGGTCTTGTGCAGACCATGGCATACATCAAGCTTCCAACTGCTAGTGAATAGTGAATCTTGGACATGTAATATATCTCTTCCTGTGTCTCTAGACACATATCCTTACTTAGTTTGAAATGGCTGGCCAACGGTGTACTGACAGGTTTTGCATTCTGCATTCTAAACCTCTGCAACACCTTTTCTATGTACTCACCTTGAGACAATGTCAATTTGTGATTTTTCTTATCTCTTGTTATTCTCATACCAAGGATTTGCTTTGCAGCACCAAAATCCTTCATCACAAATGATTTAGCTAGTTTTCTTTTTAGCACATTTATGTCTTGCATGTTAGACCATGTAACAAGCATGGCATCCACATACAATAACAAGATAATATATCTTCCATTATCTAGCCTCTTGAAATAAACACAGTGGTCGAAATGACATCTATCATTACCTTGTTCTATCATAAACTTATCAAATTTTAAATACCACTATCTTGGAGCTTGCTTCAGGCCATACAAGCTCTTCTTCGACCTACAAACCAAATTCTCCTTCTCTTTGACCTCATACCCTTGTGGCTGATGCATATAAATCTCTTCCTCCAAATCCCCATGGAGAAAGGTTGTTTTTACATCTAACTGTTCAATATGAAAATATTCTACCACCACTAGACTTAAAATAGTTCTAATTGAAGTCATTTTAACAACAGGAGAAAATATTTCATCAAAGTCTATACCTTTCTTTCGTGCAAACCCATTTACAACAAGTCTAGCCTTCTACCGCTTCTTTCCTCCATCTTCTTCCTTCAACCTGTAAGCCCATTTATTCTGCAATGCCCTTTTTTCTATAGGCAAGTCAACCAATTCCCAATCATTGGTTTCTTACCAATGATTCCATCTCCTCATCCATGCCCTGCTCCCACTTCCTTCTAGTTTCTACCTGCATTGCTTCGTCAAAACATTCTGGTTCACCAAAATTAGTCATCAATAAATAATATAGTGAAGGAGAGAATCGTTCAGGGGGTCTACTTAACTTGGTAGATTTTATTACATTTGCAGGAGTTTCAGGTACCTCCTGCTGCTCTTGATTTTCTGGTGCCTTTGGAACTTCATTTTCTTTGATTTCATCAAGTACTGTGTACTTTTTTTTT
>LPNX011186754.1:93779-208115 GCA_001517045.1 Pseudotsuga menziesii | reverse complement strand
ACTAACACTGAATCTTCTATTAAAGGACGGTCTCTTCTCTTGTATTCCCTTTTAGGCAACTCAGGGATGATAGGTAATCCTCCAATCTTCTTTAAGTATGCCCTTATGTGTCTTCTTAGATCGTTAACAATCTCGTTGCGAACAGGGTATAGATGTTCTCTTTCTTCTTCTTCTGGAATTGAATTGCGTGGTACACTACTTTCAGAACTGTAACCAGTGGAATATTCTCGGGAAAACGGGTTTCCTCGGCCAGCCATGCACTGGCGGCCCTCCTTCTAGCGCCAAAACTGTTGAGGCCTGGAAAATCGCAGGCGGCAACAGTAAAGGATTCTCCCCAATCAGCGTTCCCAACTTGCCCGCTAACTGTTTGGTATGGGGAATCCGTCCGGTTTGCGGTCCGACCACCGTAGGTCAAAGTAACAACGAGGGTTTACCGGTTGCGGCCCGGTCCACCGGAATTTGTGTTTTGACTTAAAGGATGCAATGCACGTGCCTAATTAAATGCAGGCTGATTTAAATGCAGGGAGCGGTCACAAATTGCTGCGCAGGTTCTTACCTCTCGTCTTATGCTCACAAGCAAACAAACCAGATACTAATGGAAATGACTAATTGTCTAAACTATCCCTAGGGAGCGAGACTATCATTTTAAATGAGCAATAAAGAGTCACATACTGTAAGAAAGCTACAGATAGCTGATACTTTTCCTAAAGCACATGAACTACAAATATTCAAATAACCAGTTAACCGATCATTCTATAATAGCAATTATTACTCATAGTGAAAATGTATCCCAGAAAAGACTGCAGAATAATTAACAAGAACCTAGGTTCGAAACATCAACTATCCTCACAGCACATGAAATACGGCTAAACACGAAAGAATTCCTCTTCAGCATCATTCAGTGAATAGCATTGGTACATTTCACTTCTTTACTCTTTCCAGCAGGCAAAATTGCAGTTTACTTCGAAAAACGAAATAGTTCCTCTTCCGAGTCCACTATTACAAAATTTGCTAAGGGAAAAAGCCCCTTTTTTGTCTCGCTTCCCATTATTTAAACAACAGCTGATGTCCCCTGGATTCCCTTAGCGCGTGACCTTTCAGCGCTCTTGGCGATTCAGCTTCTCTCCTGGCCGTTTCATTTTCTTCAATCATTTGAATAAACGCTTTGCCCTGTGACAGTAACTGCTGAAACGCTTCAGTGGCACCTTTGTCTTCAGTTTGGGTTGTCTCTTTTCTTGCCGCGTGCCGCCTTCGTGACCCCTGTGATTTTCCCTGCACGAAGTTTATGCGCATTATCCACTAACTTGAGACATCAACCAATAAAATTTTATAACCCTAGTGAAAGATTCACAAAGAAATTGGCCTGGCTTTAAGAGCGAAAACTTATCAAGGGAAAACGGCTGTCGGGTGGGCTGAAAATCGGACATCGGATGGGTAAGTTTCGGGGGATCCGCAACGGCGGGCGAGCACGGGAAGAGCGGAAGTGGAAAACGAGCGTCGTAGGTGATCGGACGGCGGAGGAGAGCGGATCGGTGGGTAGACTGCTCCGCCACCCGCAACGGCGAATGGGATGCAAGCTACGGACAGGCGACGGAAGCTGCAAAGGCGGTGGTTCGGGAGTCGGGTGAAACTCAAGTCGGGGCCCGACTTTATCTCCCCAGCCGCAACGTCGGGTGACACGGAACTCTGGGGCAAGCGATTCATCACCCGAATCGGGCGTCAGAGAGAAGTGGGTCGGGCGGAGACTTTGTTCTTCGGGCCGCAACGGCGGGTGAAATAAGACTCTATCTCTTCCAAAAGAGGCCCGATCCAAAGAGAGAAAACATCATAGGTAGGATTAAAATTCACCCAAAAAAAAAAACCGTCTTTTCTCCTGCTCATGCAGAATTTTAAACTTTGACGGGTACCAGGAAAAAGCACGACTCAAACTAACTTGGCCGAACACTTAAAAGTCGAGCAACCAAACTCAAACGCCAAATAAGCTCCAAGACGCCAAACTTTCAATCAGTGGGTTTGAGCAACGAATGACAAGGAGGGGTCCCTGAGTTTAAGTAAAAACTAAAAACGGGGGGACAGGTTGCGGTAGCAACACAGGGTTAATGCTGTATTATGGGCGTATAGGACTACATGTAAGAAACTTACAGGACACACACCTTTCATCTTGGTGTATGGACAAGATGCTATTGTGCCTATGGAATATATTATTCCCAGTTTAAGAGTTGCTCAAATTACCGAGATAGCTAATACAGATATGATGAATGAAAGGCTAGCGTAGCTGCTTGCCTTAGAGGAAGACAGATTCATCGTTGGATTCCATCAGAAAGTGCAAAAAGCATGAGAAAAATCTTGGCATGGCAAGCACATTAAGAGCAAGAGTTTTCAGATAGGAGACCTAGTGCTCCTATATGACAGTAATTTTGTTAAGTTTCCAGGTAAGTTCAAGACGCATTGGTTGGGGCCATATCAAATTCAGTATGTCACAGAAGGAGGTGCCGTTCAGCTCAGCAAACTGAACAAGGAGCTTCTTCCTATGTTGATTAATGGCAGTAGGCTTAAGCTTTATAGTGACAGCCACTCCACCTCCCAGCCCTAACTCAGACAGCTTTGTGAGTGCAGATGTCCAGTGTAGTTGAAAGGAGGCATCGCACCGGGAATGAGTCTACACTAAAAAAATAAAAATAAAAATAAAATCCAAGTATGAGGAATCGCATCAAAAAAGTTATGTTGCGCAAGTCATAGGACGACTTGCGAAGTTCATGCCAACACTTTGGTTTGAGACAATGCAGTGTGACATCGCAGTAATGCGATGCTCCCCGGGCCACATAGACAAGTTTGAAAAGAGACAGAGGGCCAGTCACTTCGCCTTCTGACAAGCAGTTAATACAGAGATGACCGGTATACGTTACCCTAGATTTGGCAACAGTATAATGATTTTTCCAAATTTGCTAAATCTTGTCGAGACAAAATCCTGCACACAAGTTTCGAGGGAAATTTCATTGGATTTCAGCAATTAATGAGGATCAAAACGATGGGTATTGTCTTGTCCATGCAATTAATACCACTGATGGTTCCAGCCTAGATGACTGTTGCTTCATAGATTATCGCTTTTGTTATAAATTCAGAGATCATTCATACAGAAGGGTTACTTTTGCGATTTCTGAGAGTACAGAGCAATTTGGAGAGTTTTCCTGTGAAGAGATACTTCACTTATAGAGTGCTAGTTTCCCCAGTTTCACAGCCATTACCAGTCCAGAGTATTGCACCGAGTGGTTTCTATCCGAGACAGAGCCTTTAGAGGACATTGTGCAGAGATTCCAGTGTGGTGGCCTTGTGTCCACTATGACAACACCGCCCAAGGTTGTGAAATTAGGTACATCATAGGTCAGACAGCTGCCAAGGATGAGGATTCAAGCGCAGGATGTAGAATATGTCATCAAAGTCTTTTCTGCAGAGAAGCAGAAAGACGACCACATCACTGAAGATAAGAAACCAGAGCAGAAGAATGATGAGAAGAAATCTCCAACCATGAAGAAAGAAAAAATGAGGAAAAGATGGCAACGGGAGAAGGAAGATGACCTATCGCATCACCTAAGAGAAGAACAAGAGATTGCCGAGGCAAAGAAACGAAAATATGAAGATCTAGGAAGCATGAATACCTGGAGTGATTTGCTGAGAAGCAAAGTGAAAGGGGCAAGCAAAACAAACAACAAAACTTTAGAATGCAAACAAAGGCTTGCTCTCGGAATGGAATTCATGGTTTGTATAGTTTTCATATGAAAGGATCCAGACCGAGTGAAATGTTTAAGAATACTGGAAGATACAGATTTATATTTTAATCAGGATACGAGTTCTAACCCAGATAAGGAGGAGTTCTCATGATACCAGGGATTTGAATCCTTATGGTGAAGAAATGGATGGCAGGTCTTGCAAGCGACGAGAGCGAGAGCATGACAATAAGGGAAGGAAAGTTAAGAGAGACCTATGAACTAAGTTTACAGAAGACTCCAGCATTAGTCAAGCTATGCTTGAAACAACACAAGAGTGTGTCGAAGCTATGAACAACGAAGTCGCAGCACTTCGAGAGAAATTCACAAGGACTTCGCAGGAAGCCAAGGAGAAGCTACAGCAGGAGAAGTCAGTTGTTAGTGGCTCAGGGATGAGCCACAAGTAAGTGTTAGGGGACTGTTGGAGCAGGGTCCCACAGCTATAGGAAAAGATGCTACATCAAGACAGAAAAGTCAAAGAAGACAGTACCTGAGCGACCGAGAAGAGAGAGCTCAACCACTGCACTTAAGGCAACAGCGAATACAGGAGGACTCAGCTACCCTCATAAAGGAAAGGGAGCAACAGGCCAAGGCATTGAAGACGAAGGATAGAAGTGGAGCGACCGAGGAAGTGGCACCCATACCCACGATCAGCGCCGGGAAGCGTGGAAGACTGCAGAAAGCTGTGGTGTGACGGTAAGCGGCAGCCCACAGTACAGATACGCCAACTATCACAGTTAGGGTTTTTGGGTTACTGTTGGGAAAGGCCCATAGTTTTGTAATGGTGAGACCTTTGGGCCACCTATATAAGTATGTATTTTGTAATGTAAAAGGTTAGAAAATTGGGTAGCTGCTTAGACAGTCAGACAGGGGGTAGCCGCTGAGTCATTTAGCTAGCTAAGTGTCTCTAGAGAGTAGTATTGTAAGAGTCGAGCTCTGGTCCTGTTAATCCATCTGTATTATCTTACTATAACCAGTAGCTGGCTCCTTGAGCATGTATGTAACAATCCACAGGGATTGAACAATCCGCAAGGATTGAGAGAGAGAGAGAGAGAGAGGAAGAGTATATTGTAAGAGAATTCAATATAAGAGAAGAGATCTAAGAGAGAAGGGCTCCCAGTTGTGTGTGCGGAGTTTCCTGGAAGATCTCGAGCTACATATCAGATTGCAGTGGAACTGTGTTTATCCTCTCAAGATATAATATAAAAACTAGTTCCCGTGGACGTAGCTTCCCCCCTGGAGGTGAACCACGTAAAATCCGTGTGTTGTGCGACTATTGCATGTGTTTGTGCTTTACTAATGTATTATATGTTATCTGTTACATGAATGTTGCTTATCAGTTGATGGACGTATGTATGTTATGCTTCAGCATATAGCACATAGAGGGTTAAACGCAAGTTGAAGGTATCAAGTAGCCTGTATATGAGTTTACCAGTGTTTAGTTCATAACAGTTTGACAGACATAGTGTTAAGTGACTCCGGTATATGAGTTTCGTGAGTTCAGCGTAGTTGAAGTTAAGCATATAAGATTGTAGGAGTCTAAGTGAGGTTGTTTAGCTTAACTATTATACTAAGGGAGGAAGCCTTTGGACCGTGAGAGTCATATTGATGTCTTACCATAAAGGATATCACAATATAGAAAGGCGATATCGCACTATCGGGGGAACCGCAGTGTGAGATATCGCAGGATAAGAGCTGAGCAGAGGAGATAGTTTGCGCATCGCGCTAGAAGCAGCGATGCGATAAGAGTCTGATTCCTACCAGCGCCAGCTAGAAGGTGGGATCGCTATCGCAGAGAGATCCCGCTGGTGAAGAAGATTCGTGAACCAATAGGATGCTACAGAACCCAGTTGAAGACACCTGAGTCTTCAACCGACCCATCCAAGATCACTTCGGGTGAGACTTCAGGCTGCTCTCCGGTCTGTCGCCTCGCCGAAAGGGCCAGTGAGCTAGGGGTTTTGTTGGTACATTAAAGGAAACTCAGGTCTACCCAGAGAGACCAACAATACTCAACACAATTCCAAAGTCCAGGAATACATATCTCTATATGATAGTCATGAAACGTTTTCAAAAACCTTTAGATCTAATTTATAACAACATTTAACAATCAAAATATAAAGTACTTATGTTTCATTGATTTGTGTGGGCTCCCTCTTGATCTTTGCACCCTTGTGGAGAAAACTGCAGTCCTTCTTTATTCACTTAAATGGAATAGCTTCTTTGTATTGAAAGGATTTCTCCCATTCTTCATTATTGCCATGAGTACAAGATTCTCCTCTTTAATGTACACAATATTGCTTTGGATGCAACCCTCTCTTTGAATCAAGGCCTTTTTCTTGAAAATATTGATGAGTGTATCAAAACACTCCCTTGCGGTCTTCAATAGAATGATCATGGACATGAGATTATCCTTAACCAAATCAAAGATGATATGCTTGGCCTTTACTTGATTCTTCTTGAATTTGATTCGCCCTTCATTGGTGGTAGGCTCCTCTTCCACTATGGATACATAACCATTAAGGTTATGCTCTTCAAGAATATTCAACACCCTATCCTTCCATGTGTTGAATTTGGAACTACCTTCAAGGTGGTCTTCTGGTTGAACAAAGAGTTATTGGATAAATATACTCAAGTGGACTCAAGCCAGATCTCCCTAGTCCAAGTGGATCTAGAAAAAATCAAGTACACAATACAATCTACTTTCCTAGATCAAATATAAATGCGAGTTAACAGATAGATCATGTACCTGAGGTCTAGAAATCCTCCTCTCTCTTTGTTGATCCAAGCTCTAGATCCTTTAGATCTTCAGCAACAAAACCCTGTAAAGCAAGTGGAAACAAGCAAACAATACATGTGTATCTAAACATGAATTGATCTAAGCTAACAATTAAGGAAGAAAGCTCTAAACATCATAAACACAACAATGTTTATGGAAAGAGATCTGTATTACTGTAATCAAGGAGATATATAGAATTACATAAAGAAATAACATCACAACCTAGCCTTAACATTGCAATCTTCCATCCAACAATCCAAGCCAAGCCTCCAAAGGATGATAAGGATCACCTAGAAATTCCAACAGCATAAGAGTATCATAGTCCTTCCTCCCTTCATAATGGAGAGAGGGTTCAATTTATAAGGCTAAAGGGATAGATTAGGTTGAGGATTAGGAGGAGGGGTCTAAGGGATATTCCCCATAGTTTAGGGAACCGAATGCCACCTCACCTAGATGATAGGGATAGTCCTCCACCTCATCCACCTTCATGAAGGGCCTCGAAGCTTCATTTTTTTCCCTCAAAACACCATTGGCGCACCTAACAGCAGGAGAAAGAGTATCGGTGCACCTTAAAGAAGGGGAAAGAGTGCCACCGATGCACCTATCATGAAGGGAAAGAGCATTGGCACACCTTTTCTTACAAGAAATACTGCCACCAATTCACCTAGCAAGAATGGGAAAAGTGTCGACGCACCTTTCCTTAGGAGAAAGGGCGCCAACCTATCTAGAGAGGGTAAAAAGGGTAGGAACAACCTAAAATGAACCCAGTTTAGCAGAGAGAACTTTAGGGATTAGGCATAAGGTTAACACATGGCTCAACATGACAATATTTCGGTGTAACAGAATGCCCCCAAAAGCATGAAGTTAGAGGAATGTGATAGGTGAATGCTTTGCAAAGTGAAGAAATCGAAGGCAAGGATGTTGGTTGGAAGTTGTTACAGTACAACTGACTCAAGCCTCATATGACTCATAACATGGTTGTCGACCAATACAATGCAGATCCATGTTAGTAGAGACCCACTAAACACAATCATGGCTACTAGACACAAGCAACCTGGGTGAGAAATCAATTAATCCTGGGTCTTCAAGATGAACTCGCAACGATATGAATCTAACCATGTGATTACAATGTCTTGATGTCGAACATGGTAGAAACCACTTGATTACCATTCATTAATGTAAATTGTTAACAAGTGTGAGGGAAATCACCATTGATGTCAATGATTCCCAAGGTATCACAGTACATACCATCGAATGTGAATAAAGGAGTTGGAGTCAAACACTCAATGAGATCTTTCAATCAAGAGTCAATGATGTGAACTCATGTTGAAAGTGAGGTAACCTGCCCTTAAGGCATGCAAGCCTAAGGTACTTGTCTTGGTTTCTAAGTCTAATTCCTGTATTAGGCATTAAATTCGATAGGAATATACTCGTCAAAGGAGTGCCATAATGAATCCCCCACCATCGACATGAAACACAATCAAATATGTTTTAGAGTAAACCGAACAGTAGAGTAATGTACAAGACTGACTCAGAGATTACCAACGTGATAGAAGGTAAGCTCCCTACAGACAGTGAACAAATGACCAAACTTCTCTTGAACATGGGCATGGCATGACTTGGTAGTATTGACTTTGACAAGACTGGTACCCATCCCCCAATGCAACTGTCAATGGGAGTATTCTTGGACAACTCAAACGAGGTAAGAAGACTCAAGGAATCAGTAGGACTTGAAGACAAACAGATTACCCAAGTGCTGAAATGCATATGCAAACATGTGCCATGTTCAATAGTGACTATGTATTGTTGTAAATACAATGAAACACAATATCTTCCCTTAATTTCCCCATCCCAGAGGATGAGTTCCTCTTTTTCATTTTTACAAGTTCAAAGAGGGTAACAAACACTTGATAAAGCTCATCAAGTGATGAGTCCATTATCATATGTTTTACGAACCTGAGAAAGGAGGGGTCCATTCCCAAAAAGGGTCCTTCATCATTTAATTTTATGATTCTGATGAAAGCAAACTCATTCATCATTTCATGTTTAGAGAGTCTGAAATGACTAAGAAGACTCCAAAATGGAATTTTTCATAAATTTAGTCCCCAAGTCCCAAAAAAGTATAAAATAATGCCCAAGAGAACTCTTCCAGTCATGATTGGTTGGAGTATACCTTTTACTTAAGTAGTGCCCCCTGTTCCAAAAAAGGGGTAAACTATCACAAGGAAGACAACTCTTCAAGTCCTTTTACAAGCATGAAAAAGACAAGTTCACTCAGTGATATTTTCACATTTTAAGAGTCTGAAAAGAGATTAAAGAGGACTCTATTAGCGTTCTTTTTCATAATCCAATTTTAACGAGTCTAAAAAAATAGTAAAAGTACACTCAATACCTCTTCACTGAGTTTTTAACGAGCACGGCGAAGGTATAAAAGGCACTCAGAATCCAGAGCACAAAAAAGCGATAAAGTAAGCTCAAAATAGTTTTCATGTTTTAACCAGAGCACAAAAAATGAAAAGTAAGCACAACACCATCTTACTATTTTTAACGAGCTCGAAGATTAGTTGAAAGAATGCTCAAGGTATCTGCTTCATTTTTTAACGAGCTTGGAATAAAGAAAAAACTATGCTCAAAGGGTTGTTTCATGGTTTAGTGAGCTCGAAACTAAAGAAATTATGCTCAAAATGGTTCCCATTGACGGGTGATTTCCCAACATGATGTCCAGTGATTGGTACTTTCCCCATAGTAAAATTGTAAAGTAACTAAATCCAACATAAAGAGGTAGGGTACATGACCCCCAAGCTTCGTTTCGTCTTCTTTACAAGCATATGAAAAGAAGGTTCAAAAGTTAAGCCTTGACAAAATAGAAGAATCAATTTCATTTTTTAACCGAGCTTAACACGAAAAGGGAAATCTGCTCAAGGTGACCTATTTCATTTTTACACAAGCTTGAAACAGAAAATAACTATGCTTATGGGGACCTGTTTAATTTTTACGCAAGATTGAAACAGAGAAATAGTTATGCTTGAGGACATCCATTTCATTTTTTAACGAGCTTGACACAGAATAGGAACTATGCTCACAGACATCTATTTCATTTTTTAACGAGCTTGAAACAGAATGGGAACTATGCTCACCAGCATCTGTTTCATTTTTTAATGAGCTTGACACAGAAAAGGAATTATGCTCACAACCATCTATTTCATTTGTTAACGGGCTTGACACAGAGAAAATGAACTATGCTCACAGGCATTTGTTTAATTTTTTAACGAGCTTTACATAGAATTGGAACCATGCTCATAGGGAATTTCTAAGCCAACATGATGTCTATAGGTTGGTGGGTTTCCCTCTTACATAAGAAGCTAGTTACTTAACTCCAGTATGATGTCCAGAGGATGGATCCATGCCCCCCATTTTACCTATGATGGGAAGAAGCTAACTAGAAGGGGAAGGAACCACAAGAACATGCAGAACATTCAGGGAAGTCTGATGACTAGGATTCATATGATGATCGAGTTTAACAAATGAAAGTTGATCAATGGTCACAATATTCCCATCATGGGGAAAATACATCACTCGAAAGAGTGTGGACACTACAACTTTCATGGCGTAAACATCCGTTGGAGGATATTAAAATCTAAGGTACCTTGGACTACCATAACATCAATGCAAACAAAGTTTTCCTTCCAAAGTAATAGGAAAATGAGGAAGGATCCCTAAAGGTACAGTATTTCTTCGATTAAAATCCAGTATCTTATCGGTAGTTGGCACAAGCGGAGGAGAACCTATGGATTTCCAAGCATTAGAGGATAGAATACTAACAAAATCCCCTTCATCAACGATAGTGCGAAGTATACTCTTGGAGGTAACTTGCACAGATATCTAGAAAGGAACACTCTAATGAAGACGAGATTCTTTTAGGTTACTGCAGTCTAAGGAAATAATCTCACTACTTGGATAGGGTTCTTCCGAAAGAGATAAAATTTCCTCTTTCAGAGAACAATCGGAACAAACTATGAAAACTTCAGCTAGTTTCATATCACTCTCAACTAGAAGAGAGGGGGAAGACAAAGACTGTGTCAAAGAGACTACTTCATTATTAACACTCTTTGAAGCAGGAGGGGGATTAGGTGGAGATGACATTGAATCTACCACTTTAACTTCACTCTCCAAGGGGAAAGTGGGATCGACCAGGGTTGGAATTGGATAGACCGCTTTGACTTCACTCTTCAATGGAAGAGTAGGATCGACCAAGGAGGGACTTGGATAGACCACTTGATCAACCAATGGGATGTCAAGGGACAACTTACGATAACCATTCGGAATTCATTGCTGAGGAATAGTAATATCTTCCAACAACTTTGAAGCTTCATCCATGCGAGGACAAAGGTAAGTGCAGTGCATATCCTTACATAGCAAGAAATGATATATGACCTTTCCTTTACGACTCTTAACCACATAGTCATTGGTTGATGGGGCATCATCAACATGATGACCAAATACTAATGACATGGGTTGTTTAGACCACACTTATGACACATTTGAAAGAGCGGGATAGTCCTTGAGAAGGTAATCACCCTTGAAAAGTCTACAAGGGAACTTAGGTTTACACAAGCTGGAAACAAGTACATCAATACTCCCAACATGATGATCAGTGGTTGGTGGGCTTCCAACATGACAATCAAAGGTTGGAGTTGTGAACTTATGCTTATTTTTCTTCTTCTTAGCCTTCCTTTTTCATCATCTTCTTACCTGCCCGTTTACTAACATTAGAGTTTTCAACAGGTGAAGAGGAAGAAATGGAAGTTGATTCAGCATTTGAGGAAGAAGGAGAAGGGTTAAAATGATGTCAATGCTCATGCAATGAAGGACCAGGATCTGACATAAAGGGTGCATTTGGTATAATAGGATTGGAGAATAACCACACATGTAATCCTATAGTCAATCCGGGAAGGTTCAAAGTAGCCATGAAGGGAGGACCGATAGCTCCACGAGGGGGAGAAACAAAAGGCATACCCTGAAAAGAGGTCTCTTGACTAGTGGTCCTAGGAGAGTCTCCCATATCTAATTTCCGAAGTAACACACAAAAAAAACACTACTCAAGTCTAAAATCAACAAACAAACTGTGTGAAAAGGAGTGGATGAATGGTCAGGATCATCACGGGAGTATCAAGGCTTCACAACTCGCTATATACGGCAAGGTCCAACAGTAAAACATGACAAGGAGTATTGGGACCGTACCCTTACCTAAATACCTAACTACCTGGATGGAACATGTGTATTAATCTCCCTGAGTGTTGTTCTCAGTGTATTGTGATGCCAATATGGCCAAAAGGTTAACTCAGTTGGTCATAGGAATCCTAAGAGGGTCTCCCAATATACACTAGGTACGGGGGAGCTCAACTCTGTAGTGGTGTTTTCTAATGTACAATCGTACGAAAGGGGACTTCTGATATACAATTGAGTACATTAAGTACCTTTATATATACCTAAAGGGTACGTGAAAGTTTGTTCGATATACCGACGGTATGTGGAAGAACCACACAGTCCCCAGAATGCAGTGCAGGCGTAAAACGACAGTTGCCATGCTTAATGACGTCAAAACACGTCACTAACTCACACACAGTTACTAAATTATTTTAAACCTAAGCTAGCGTTAATTTTATCTTGAACGATTAAGTGGATGCATGAGGTGTAGATAGAAAATGTAAAAAGAATGCAAATCCTAGCTACATGAAAATGCACATTTCTCTTTCGACGAAAGCTACCTAAGGTAGGGAAAGAGTTTTATGTTAAAGAATATAGAAATCAAATATCTAAGAAAACCAAATTCTAGTCAAAGCCAACTATGAAGCTTTAAATATAAACATCAATCGCAATTCTTGAAAAGACCTGTGAATTCTTATGCGAGCATAAGGGGTTCCGAGGGGGTGGTCCACCCCAAAAAAAAAATGGCTTGTTTTTTTTTTGCTTCTCTTTTAATTGAGTTTTCTCTTCAAACAAACATGAATCTAAACAATAAAGAAAATAATAATTCTTTCCTAGAGTGCACTAGTTCTAACTTTCTGCAATGATAGTCCAAAAAGTGCAAATGAAATCAAAGATACAACAAATCTCAATAATGTATAAAACAAAGTAGGGAAGCACTTCGAATTTCAAATGCATGTATCAAAATGAAACTTGATAACTATACTCTTTTCAGATCTACAAATAGAAAAGGAGAGAACATCTATAACACTCCATTCATTCAGAAATCAAAAGGAATATGACAAGCACCCAAACAACTCCAAATAATCAAGAATTGCTCTAAAATAACCAAAATGCAACCAAAACTCATTGATTAAGGGGAGGAAGGGTTTGGAGATCAAATCTAACTATCCAAATAGATCTTAAGAGGTCTGTAAATTTGATTAGGAATGGAAAGGAAGAACTAACAGGTGGAGAATTGAAATTTCCTACCACAACCAAGTCATTCTCTTGACCAGTAAAGCATCCCAAAATCAACTCCAAACAGAGATAATGTTGGGTCTAGTGGGTGTATGCCTATCATATGCAGCCTACAAACCACAAGCCATCAAACCAAAACCCAAAAAAGACAGAAATATGAGTTGATCTCTAAGTTTCAAAGGGAAGGCGCACCTTCCTACACTGCACCAGAGCACTTGGGAGGGGCAGACGCACTTACAACACTGCACAAGAGCGCCAGTGAGGGGCAAGCACACATACAAAATTGCAAAATAGCATAGATGCACCTTCTTACACTGAACTAGAGCACCTAGGAGGTGTAGGCTCACTTACAACACTGCGCAAGAGCGCTGGTGAGGGTCAAGCACATATACAACACTGCAAAAGAGCATCAGCGCACCTTCCTACACTGCACCAGAGCACCTGGGAGGGGCAGGTGCACTCACAACACTGCACAAGAGTGTTGTTGAGGGGCAAGAGCACTTACAACACTGTAAAAGAGAATCGGTGGCATGTGCACTTCCAACATTGCAAAAAGAGTGTGTCGACGCTCTATCTACATAGCCCAAGTGCACCGGTGGAGAAACAAATAGGGTAAAATCTAGATCTCCTATGGGAGAAGAGCAAAAGGTCTGATAGTGATCCAAAGAGCATCAAGAGGATGCAAGACACTCTTAAAAGACAAAATCCAACTGAGGGAGGGTCTCCAGAGGATAGTAAAAGTATTGATAAATAGATATGAAATCAAAAGAAAAAGAAATCATATCTATGTACATCCCCAGTATGGTCGCCAAATTTGTTATTGGATAAATCTACTCAACTAGACTCAGTCAGATGTCCCTAGTCCAAGTGGATCTAGAACAAATCAAGTACACAATACAATCTACTTTCCTATATCACATAGAAATGCAAGTTAACAAATAGATCACTTACCTGAGGTCTGCAAATCCTCTTCTCTCTTTGTTGATCCAAGCTCCAGAGCCTTCGAATCTTCATCTGCAAAACCCTGTAAAGCAAGTGGAAACAAGAAAATAGTACATGTGTATCTAAACATGAATTGATCTAACCTAACAGTTAAGGAAGAAAGATCTAAACATAATCAACACAACAATGTTTATGGAAAGAGATTTGTATTACTGTAATCAAGGAGATACATAGAATTACATAAAGAAAGAACATCAAAACCTATCCTTAATGGTGAAATATTCCATCCAACAATCTAATCCAATCCTCCAAAGGATGATAAGGTTCACCTAGAAATTCCACCAGCATAAGAGTACCATAGTCCTTCCTCCCTTCACAATGGAGAGAGGGTTCAATTGATAAGGCTAAAGGGATAGAGTAGGTTGAGGATTAGGAGGAGGGGTTTAAGGGATCTTCCTTGTAGGTTAGGGAACCCAAAATCCACCTCACCTAGATGATAGGGATAGCCCTCCACCTCATCCACCTTTAAGAAGGGCCTTGAAGCTTCATTTTTTCCCTCAAAACACCTCCAATGCACCTAGCAGTAGGAGACAAAGCACCATCGCACCTTTCATAAGGGGAAATACTGCCACCAACACACCTAGCATGAATGGAAAAAGCACCGGTGCACCTTTTCTTAGGAGAAAGACTTCCACCGACACACCTAGCATGAAGGGGAAAAGCGTCAGTGCACCTTTCCTTAGGAGAAAGAGCATCATCCTATCTAGAGAGGGTAAAAAGGGTAGGGACAACCTCAAATCGACCTAGTTTAGCAGTGATAACTTTAGGGATTAGGCATAAGGTTAACACATTGCTCAACATGATGAGATTTCGGTGTAACACAAAGATCAATGTCATGGCTGCAATCTTTTGCTCAACTCTTCAAGATCTACGTAGGATTAGCTTGCTGCACAACACTAAGCTCTTTCATGCCCTATGCTTTAATACCATGTTGATGTTTGAGAAAAATCAGAGAATATTTAACTTTAAAACTTTTTTTGATCAATTTCGGCACATATGAATCTCATAAATATATCTGCCACTTAAATTAGCTCCATAAATAATCCATATAAATCAATCAACCATGAGAGTCAAGATATACCCTAGGAAAACCCTCCAAACATGGAGGATGAAACCCAACAATTCATTTAGTATGATAGGTAGATTTGCAAAGAATGGTTTACAACATATAAGCAGATTGCCTAATAAGAGTTATCACCTCATCAGTAGAGAAGATAAATCCAATGTAACCCTACAAAAACAATTGTCTGCAATTGTATTGAACTTTCCATATGCCTAGCATATTAATAACAAGGCAAAAAACCTATCATGTTGAAGGTAGCATGTAAGGGCTCAGTAAACATACTGAGAGAGCCACATAGAATATTCACAAGGAAGAGCTAACTAGAACTCCCTCCATGAAACATTAGCACCCTTCCTTTCCTCAATTAGCTTTAACTCAATGTTCATTGTCTTTAATTAAAAGTGAACTGACTTGAACTGAATGTTAACTGACTCGAACTGAATGTTAACTGGCTTAAATTGAATGTTAACTTACTTGAATTGAATGTTAAATAGGCTTGTATTGAATGTTAACTTAATTGAAACAAATGTTAACTCACTTGAATTGAAAGTTAACTTACTTGAGATGAATGTTAACTTACTTGAGCTGAATGTTAATTGAGTTGAAATAAATGTTAACTTACTTGAACTGAATGTTAACTTACTTGAACTGAATGTTAACTTTACTTTCATTGAATTATAACCGACTTGAACTCAATCTTTGACTGTCTGTTGATCACTTAGTTAATAGGATAACTTAAGTGTCAGTAGTGCTTCAATCTTAGTGCCCTCCATGCACAATTTCTATTATTAACTTTTGCATGGGTCTCTTTAGTTATCTAATGCATGTTGATTGATGAACATTAAGCTCTTATTTACTTAACTGATTACATTCATTAATAGTTCAACTGATGCTTTAAATGAGGCATTGATTGAGGCATTCATATTGTACTTAAGCTTTATAACTTGATTTCACTCAGACATTTGCATGGGCAATTCGAACTCTCTTTCTCTATGCTTTATCTCATTATCATTAAATAATTAATGCATGGTCCATATGTGTGTTATTTATCCATCTTATCATATCATACTAAGAATAATTATTCCATATATACCGATGATCATATATATTACCTCGGGCCATATAGCCATATGCTAAAGTAATTCACTCTAGGGGTTGGTAGCTAATAGCCCTAAAGGAGACTTATAGCACTCAACGACCATGACTAGCAATATATCACATAGTATAACCACATGAATCGATACAACACAAGTCCATCTCCATAATTGGAAATCCATTCTCATCGGGTACCTTATATGAGAATACTTGACTTAATATTACTCACAAGTATAGTCTTGATATTACTCACAAGACTCAGCTTGATATTACTCACAAGCTTTATAATACAACATCAACACCTCAATCATATGAGGATACATAGGACTTGATATGACTCACAAGTCCAAAGAATGACTCTTGACAACATTATGATCATTAGAGGCTATGATATTTGGACAACCCATATGGTCGTATATGATTGTTCCGGGTAAGATCTGATGGGGATTTGATGACTGAGATTTAGCATTATAAATCTGGTATATTTATGTGTTGTAATTTTGCCTTCTTAGAATGTTGGAATGTTGATTGTATACAATCGTAAATGGAGTATTTATGAATGTATGTAAATGTGATTTAATATCTAGTTAAATGGCTACAGGAAACAACCAATAGGTGTGATGTCATTTAGTAAACATGTAAGATATTCTAATCTGAATATATTCATGTGTCATTACATTACATTGCATGTAGAATAGGGATTGTTGCATTGAAGGGTAATCTTCCTTGTAGGGGGATGATTGTTTTAATTAAGTTGGATTGCTGACATGTTAGCCTAAACCTTAGAAGAACAATATTTTGTTGTGATTAAACTTATAATCAATCCTCCTTGTAAGAATCCTGGAATTATTCAGACCCTAATGATGTGTCTGGGGCCAGGTACGTTACAAGGTGTGCGAGATGTGACTGTGTTGATTAGTAAAGTATATGGAAAGGCTAGTGTAAATGACATGAACTTAATTAGTTGAATGCCAACCATCCATGAAATATTGAGCAACTATATAGTTTAGTGGGCTGATGTGATATCAAGCAACCCATGCCACAATATAGAGGATCAAGCAAGCCAAATTGAGTGATGAAATGCCTTGGTTCTATATGGAGTCCTATATGATGGATTCATATGCACTAATGGAATTTTTATTCACTTCAAAGGACCATGCGATCCAAAGCACTGGAAAATGCATGTTGATTTCCAGGGGCTCTACAAGGAGAAGTATGTGAAAGAATACTTCGACACCTGTCAAATGTTCTTGGAGGTTGCATGATATTGTGTGCCCTTGTTTTTATTGGTGTTGCCACTGAAGCATTAGAGTTTATAACTAACCAACATTGCATAGAATACATTATGAGTATCAAGGTGTATGTATTTTCAAATTTTTCTCATGTCTTACATAAGTGCATTCATCACACAATCCTAATGTGGAAATTGAACCCAAGCAGTAGAACAATTACACTAACAAAATTTCTAATCAAACATGCAAAATTCCACAAAAAGAAGAGTGAAGTTGGAGCATAACTCAATATTGTATTGAATAAGTGTACATTATCCAACCTCATCAATTATTAGGCTGCCCAAATATATAATTACATCAGATATTCGAAAGCATAAGGATGCTATTCGAATTGGACAAAAGCGGGCTTACTAAACTAGTCAAAATCCCCCATAGGTGCATAAATCACTTTCCTAATATATCAAGATGCCCAGGAATTGGCTGAATCAGATGTATCAGCTGATAAGTGATGGAAGGATATCATATCCATTCTTTTGGATGAAGAAAAATAAGAAGTATGGTTAAGGCAAAATACAAGACAGTTACTCCTAGACTAGCTTTTCCCTTTTGCCTTAAAACTGCTGAAAACCAAGACATCTTTCAGGGAAAAAAAAAAGTAGAACTGCACTTTTAACATTCTATAATTACAGAAGAGTTTCCAAAAATTATTCCATGATCTTTCTAAAGCACTCCTTAATCCATTTTTGGCATTTGTTGACTTCTGGGTGCAAGTGGATGCCAACTAGCATAGTAAGGAATCTAGGAATAAGACAAAAATGATTAATTAATGTCAAATATGGGTAACTATGGGTTTGATTATTCTAATACCCCCCCTTAAGCTTGAAATTATGTGAAAATATCAGAAAAATATAGGGCCTAGAAATAAGGCTTAGTCACCCTTTACATACTGCTTGTCCATACAACCAAGAAAAGAGGCAAAACCACAAGGGGAAAATCCTCCCTTAAACATGGACATGAACAAAATTTTGGAAACATTGTTATCAATCATTCTTCACCACATTATCAGAAATCCCCAATAGTGATTTGATATTACTGAAGGCCTTCTCACAAAACACCTTGGTGAAGATGTCCACTACTTGCTCTGAAGATGTGCAGTAGAGTAGAGCAACGGTACCATCATGTATAATCTCCTTGATATAGTACATATGGATCTCAATGTGATTGGTTCATTTTATTTGAATAGGATCAGTGGATATTTGAATGGTTCTTTGATTGTCACAATATATGACAGTGGAAGTCTCTGATTCGATCCCACATTCTCCAAGTATCCCCTGCAACCATAAACATTGAGTAGTTGCACTCATAGCTCCTCTATACTCTGCCTCTATTTATGAGAGTGTTATGGCACTCTGATTCTTACTTGACCAGCTTATTGGTCTATTTTCAAGCATGAACACATATCCTTAAGTATACTTTTGATATTTTTTGTCACCTGCCCAATCACTGTTAGTAAATCCAACTAGCTCTAAGTCAGATTTTGTTGCATAGAAAATCCCATGAGTTTGTGTTCCTTGAACAAAGTTTAGGATCCTCTTGGCTTCCCTCCAATGGATCTCATGAGGCTGATCCATGTGTCTAGAATCCACACTAACTCCATAATATATGTTAGGTCGATTATGTGTAAGATAAATCAAACACCCAATCAACTACCTATACAGTGTGTAATTTACCAAAGGAGAAAAACCTGCTTCTTCAAGCTTAAATCCATAAAGGAATGGAGTCTTGCTTGTCTTGAAATCCTTCATGTTGAACTTGTTGAACAGATCTGAATCATACTTGGACTGATGAAATTTTATTCCATGTTGGGATTGATAAATTTTGAGACCCGAGAATTGGCTCGACAATCTCAAATCTGTCATGGAAAAGGCATGGTTCATTGCATCCTTCAAGGAGGCAGTCTCTTTCTTTGAAATCCTTGTTATCAATAGGTCATCCACATACAAAAAAATTATCCTTAAAGAACCATGAATCAGCATCAAATATACATTCATATCAGACTTGCATGGAACAAAATTATGTGACAGCAAAAAGCCATCAATATTAGCATACCAAGCCCTGGGGGCTTGCTTTAGCCCATACAATGATTTCTTTAACCTGCACACTAAATATGGATTAGAAACAAAACCTTCAGGTTGCTTCATATAAATCTCTTCATTCATATCTCCATGTATAAAGGCACACTTCACATCCATGTGATGCACATCCCATTGCGTTGAAGCTACAATGGCCAAAGCTAGCCTTATGGAGTCCATCTTTTCCATTGGTGCAAAGGTCTCATTGTAATCAATACTTTGAAATTGTGATTAGCCCTTAGCTACCAATATTTCCTTATATTTCAAATTTGAACCATCAGTAGAAAATTTATCTCTATAAACCCACTTACACTTTACTAGCTTTCTCCCTGGGGGAAGATCAACTAGTTCCCATGTGTTGTTCTTTTGGAGCGAGTTGTATTCTTCCTTCATGGATAATTTACATCTTGGATCATCTGATTCATATTCATATGTCATATAATCATATTCAACCATCAAAAAACACTTCTCATCAAAGAGTGGATCTTTCACACAAAGGGCACTCTCAAATTGAGATCTAGTCCTCCTAGTATCACTATGATTCCCATCTAGTTCCCCAGCTGCATGAATGGTCCTTAATGACCATTTTTGTCTTGTAAGGATGTTAGGATATGAAATTAAATCATCAGTACCATACATATCAAAATCAGAAAACTCATTAGTCTCTTCACTTACAATCAGTGGTTGTGATGATGAAGAGGACTCTCCAACTTCAACTACTGCTAAAGAATCTTCTTTCAATTGAACACTACTTTTAATGAAGGATTTGTTAGTGCTCAATTTGATTAGATTGTACCCTTTTGAATCTTTAGAATACCCAATAAATAGGCACTCTTGTATTTGTGGTTTCAAATCCTTCCTCTTTTCAGTTGGAATTCTAGCCCAAGCCCTTGAGCCAAAAATACTGAAATGGGTCACATCTGGCTTGTGCCCACTCCAAGATTCTAAAGGAGTGATTTCATCAAGTTGATTGTGTGGATCCCTATTCTAGATATATGATGCATAGTTTATAGCCTCGTCCCAAAACTTTGGTGGCAATTTTTTAGACTCCATCATGCAAGTTGCCATCTCCTTGAGTGATCTATTCTTCCTCTCAACAACACTATTTTGTCGAGGTGTGTAGAGAATAGAATTTTGCATCTGGATACCTACTTCTTTACAATAATGGATGAAATCAGTCTTGAAATATTCTCCACCATTATCATATCTGAGGATCTTGAGTTTCCTCCCAGACTAGTTCTCAGCCAAGGCTCGAAAGTCCTTGAAGAGGTCAAAAACTTTAGACTTGTGCTTTAGGAAGTAGACCCAGCAATACCTAGAAAATTCATCTATGAACATTAGTGCATATTTGGATTGACTCATGGACATATGAGGGAATGGAACAACAATTTCACTGTGTATTAACTCAAGGGGTGCAGATTTTCTCTCGTGACTATCTCTCTCATACTTGTGCTCTGGGTGTTTTCCTAGGATGCAACCTTGGAAGACTCCCTTAGAAAACATGATCTTTGGTAACCCTATGACCATGTCTTTGTCACTCAAATATGAAAGATACTTGTAGTTAATATGGAAAAATATCTCATGCCAAATCTTGCTTGCTTCATTAGCATGAGTGAGAAGAGCATAGGGGTTTGATAAAGGTAGGAAATGGGGAAACTTGTATACCTTCGAACTGTGATCCACAACACCTTTTGCTATGACTTTACCATTTGAAATCTCTGAGATTTCAACTTCATTGGGAGAGAATATGAATTTATTTGGAGACCCAGTGTGGGTCATTTGATACACTGACAAGAGGTTAGAATCTAGACCTAGGACATACAACACATCATTGAAGGAACCATGGTCAAGATCAACCATACCCTTCCCCATACTATCAGTAATAGAGTCCTCTCCCAAAACAATTTTTGGACCTTTCGAATTGTCAAGAGAGGATAAAGTTTCCCTTGTCAAAACCATATGTCTAGAAACTCCATAATCAATGATGAAGCTAGGTGAACTTGAAGTGTTAGCAAACAAGGCGTGTACTCTCTCCTTGTCATCTAAATCTGATCCTCCTTCCCTCTTTCTTGTGCATTCAGGAAGGGAGATGTTGTTCTTCTCTAGGATTTGGGTCAACATGTCAATTTGATTTTTCATACAAGAGCTATCAGGATGATAGCCCTTACTGTAGTACGCAAACTTGCTCATTTCTCCTTTGTTCTTCTTCTTCTGGAAGTTCTTCTTGGAGCCTGAGGGATCCTCTTGATACTTTGACTTGTCTCTCTTTTTCTCAGGTGGATTTTTGGATTTCTTCTTTTCCTTTGAATCCACCCTTGAATCTCCAGCAACCAAAGCTTTTTCTTTGGAAGGTTTGATGGTGCCCATCATTACCAATTTATCCTACTCTTGGGTGAGGGATTCCATGAACTCAGCAAGCTTAGGAATCTTCAAGGATTGTGTTGTCAATTTGGTGGCATGGAAGGTAGAAACAAACACTAAATAGTCAGGACCAAGATTTGAAAGTATGGTCAATACTAGTTGCTCATCCTTCTTTTTGATTCCACATTGTTTTAACTGCAGAACTAAGGCCTTAAACTTGGAAAAGTAGAGTTGCAATGATTCGAAGCTACTAGGACTCAATGATATCAACTAATTCTCGAGTTTATGTCCTCTCAACTCATATTTCTTTCCAAACATCTCTTCAAGCTTCTCCCAAACCTCATTTGGTGATGCCAGTGCATCAAGATGGAAGAGGAGGTCCCTTGAAATGCTCAAGCACAAAAGACCATATGCCTCATCCCTTATGTTGTGCCATTTAATTTTCTATGCAGTTGCATTGGGATCTGCCTTAGTTTCCATGGTAACCATATAGAGTCCCTTGTCTCTCAACAAAATCTCCATCTCATCTTCCCATTCGAAGAAGTTGAATGGAGTCAAGATGATCCTTTGAGATTGGTCCATATCTCAGCAATTGTGCCCTTCACCTAGCAGAATGTGCTCTGATTCAATGATGTCAAACCTGTAATAGAAATATGGAAGGATAGAAATCGATCTACAAAATATCTGATACCATGTGGAAATTGAACCCAAACAGTAGAACAATTACACTCACAAAATTGTTAATCAAACATGCAAAATTCCACAAAAAGGAGACTGAAATTGGAGCATAACTCAATCCTGTATTGAATAAGTGTACACCATCCAAACTCATAAAGTAATAGGCTGTCAAAATATATAATTACATCATATATTCAAAAGTATAAGGATGCTATTCAAATTGGACAAAAGGCAGGCTTACTAAACTAGTCAAAATCCCCCATATGTGCATAAATCACTTTACTAATCCATCAAGATGCTCACAAATTGGTTGAATCAGATGTATCAGCTGATAAGTGATGGAAGGAGATCAGATCCATGCTTTTGGATGGAGAAAAATAAGGAGGATGGTTAAGGAAAAAAACAAGACAGTTACTCCTATACTAGCTTTTCCCTTTTGCCTTAAAACTGTTGAAAAGCAAGGCGGCTTTCAGAAAAAGCATAATTGCACTTTTACCATCATGGAATTACAGCAGAGTTTCCAAACATTATTCCAGGATGTTTCTAAAGCACTCCTTAAGCCATTTTTGGCATTTGTTGACTTCTAGGTGCAAGTGGATGCCAACTAGCATAGTAAGGAATCTAGGAATAAGACAAAAAAGATTAGTTAATGTCAAATATGGGTAAATATGGGTTTGATTATTCTAACACCTAAGTGGATAAATTTCCTATCAAAGATACACAAGACCACTTCAATGCTGCACACAAAAAAATGGCAAATTGGTTGTCTCTCCAATCTAGGAAGGAGCCTACACACTTACCATCTTTTTACAATCCCAAGAGCTTGCACTAGACGGAAACTTCACCTCTGTTGTTCAAGAATGAACACCCTTGTAACCTAGGGTCTGGGGTTACCAACATACTTCTAAAACTTGCAGACAACCAGCTTTAAATTATAGGAAAGGAATAGGAAGAAATGTTGAACTCACCTGATTAACGACGGTTGATCGAAGCTTTCTCTTCTCCCGCTCTGATTCTCTCCAAAGCTTTCAGGGATGCACCTCCTTCACTTGCAAAGAGAAAATTCTCCAAGTACAATCTTATACATGTATATATGACAAGTTAGATGAACAATATATAGAGTGCTTAATAAAAAATATTCATCAAACCATGATACATGAAAGAGACTCAACACAAAGTTGGAAGAAGAATTCTCTTTATTAACAATAATGAATGAGATAAGTGTACAACCCAATGCCTGAGACAAGGACTCCTTTACAACCAAAGGATTCTAAATTCTACTACTCCAAAGAATTCTGAACATACACCACCAGCATAACTTTGCTCTCGAATTATGATTGATTAATTCCCTCCCCAAGGCCTCTATTTATACTTTGGGAAATAGGGCGGTTTCAAAGGTTGAGGAGGTTGAGACGGTTGATATAGTTAATGATTAGGGCTCAACAAATCTCCACTAATCATGTTTTATTATTTTTAATGTCGAATGGATGTGTACGCGACTATTGATACTGGCAACCCACATATGACACGCGAGTTTCTATAAGGGAAACCCACGTACAAATATGTACACGGGTTGTAATGAGAATAGTCGCGTACACTACGCGGGTTGTCAAAGAAGATAATTGTGTATGTAGGTGAGTTGTTGTGGAGATAGTCGTGTACGACAATCAACATATAGAAAGGTAAAATGGCAAGCTGGTTGGATAGTGAATGCATCTCATGCCATGCCCATCTATAGTGTTTAGGCAACCTTCAATCCATAAGTGTCCTTTTGTGTACCAACAAATGAAGTGTCGACACTCGGACAGAGAAGTGCCATTTGGGTTGACAACAGATGCCCCCTAATGTGTGAGGTCAGAGGGAAGTGATGGCCAAAATACATTATAATCATTATCTTTGGAGAACTCAGAAATCCAATGGAGCAGAGGTAGTACCTGAAACAAATACATAATATGTCATATACAAAGTCATATCTAAGGATGCTATGTTCAATATACTGGAACACTAGCTCCTTTACAATATTTGAGTACATCATATAATACGGGTACTAGACCACGTATATTACAAAGGTGCAGCGAAGCCACAATATACAATAATGATGAGTCTTCAAAGATCTGGAAGCTGTGTAAATAGGTACAACATATTCTTGCTCAACTTAGTCCATAGATGGGAAACTAAGGTCTTCATAAACAATCCCAAAGAACCAATACAATCCAAACCATGTGAATAGATGTTATTGGAGTCGAACATGGAGCGGATTCAACAAATGGTCGATCAATAGGTGATAATCAACAACTGAAGCAAAGGAATTCACCAATAATGAAAGTGAATCCTGAGGTACAATCGTCAAAAATCTAGGTCTTTGTCATCAGGAAGTGTTGTTGCGGAACCATATTGTGATAAGGAAGGCAATAGATCCTCCAACGGATCACAAGAGTGACTAAGGACTGGGTAATGGAAGGGAGACACAAGTGATAAAAAATATGACAATGATGGGATCAGGATATAGATCAGACATTGAGTTAAATCCTTGAATAGTGAGCATGACACAAAGATGACCCAAGGAGGATTTTAACTTTATAGATAGAACAACTAGACTTTTCTCTCATGTAGGAGACATGATCAGATTCCCTAGGTAGAACTGACAAGAGGAGGAGTAAAAAACTCAAAGTAATAACTGAACTGAAAGTGAACACTGAGACATGGGTATCGAAAAAGACAGAGAGTGCTATGTTCAAGGATGACATGCTGCCCCTAACTGAAAACTAAGAGAAAGCTTCTTCCTTACCTTCCCTCTTAAATTTTAATGAGTCTAGGAAAGTCAACTCGAGACTCTCTTCATTTTTTAAAAAGCTTGAAGAGAAGAGGGAATATTGCTTGATAGTGTCATTGATTCATGGATTTAATGAGCCGAAACTAGTACAAGCTCATTTGGTGTTTTCACATTTAGAGAGTTTGAAAACTCCAAAGAAGACTCCAGGGGGGTCCTTTTTCGTTCAATTTAGTCTCCTAAGGCCGGAAAAGTATAAAACATACCATAGAAGAACTCTCTTAACTTCCGTAGAAGAAAAGGTGAACCTTTTTCGTACTTAGTCAGGGAGGTCCGAAAAAGGTTAAATTACCACCTACCCAATGCTCCTTCGAGAGCAGCATATAGCTTGAGTTTTACAAGTGTGAAGGAAAGCATCACTCGGAAAGATCCATTTGAGTACAAGAAATGGGGCTTACAACAATAAAGTCGATGCCTTGTTCTTAGTGTTTAACGAGCATGACAAAGACATAAAGTACACTCAAAATATTTTTCATGTTTAGGTCTAGAGCACAAAAAAGAGAAAATTAAGCTCATACCAGGTGTTCCTTTTCCGTAAATTTAGTCCCTCAAGTCCGGAAAAGTGATAAACCTATGCCTGAGAATACTCTTCTCAATTCCGTAGAAAAGAGAGTGATCATTTCTCGTATTATTCCACATGGTCCGAGAAAGAGATAACCTACCACCAATGCAGATGCCCATTCACATATTCTTAACGAGCTTGAACGGACAAGTTAACTCGATAGTCAAGTCTGTTTTAAGGAGTCAAACCTGGGCCTAAAGAAACTCCATAAGGGAGGGGAGTCCTATAAAGAGATAGCTTGTAAAAAGAGACCAAAAATGAGGCTCCATTTAGCGTGAAAAATAGCTAAAAAGATTCCCCTATACCTAAGACAGCTGCAGCATGAGTATCGAAAGACAACATAGGTTCTAAATGAGAATACTCATGAGAGGAAGGCCCTATCCACGGAAGAACAATGGTAAAGACAAAGAGCTAATGGTTAAAATTACCATAGTCCGTGGTTTAAAATGTTGATTACTAAGTATAAGATGGAGTAGGTATAGATGCAAAATACAAGGGAAACAATGAAAAACCATCCTATGTGAGCAAAAAACACCTTAGAACAATAATAAACCTGTTACAAGGCAAAAAGATATGGTATTAGTTTGATGACTTATGAACTATAGGGAAAAAACCCACTTGAGAAATATAATTTCTATAAATAGTTCAAAAACATAAATAAAACTCACCATTTTTAATTTTAGCCATAAAAGACAAGTTTTCACCTCTACCTTCAGTTGATCAGTGTGGACAATCCGGTGGACCAAATCCAATTCCGCAAGTGTCAGGTAAGACTACACCCCAAGCTCTTCAATTTGATCCTAGCAAATTTCAAAATTGAGTCCAAATTTTATATTTTTGAGCGCCCTCAACAAAGGAACGTTGTGTACGCGGGTTCGCTATAGTGAAACTCACGTACACGTGTTATGTACGCAAGTTGCCTGAAGGACAGTCGTGTACAGTACGCAACATGCCTAACTAGACAGTCACATACGCTGCGTGAAGGGTAAAAGAAGTATGTAGGGTCAAAATTTTGAATTTTTACATGAAACTAAAGGTTTGCAATGCTTGTTTTACTAGGTTTGAAGATGGTGCATGAGTGGAGGGAGCGTGAGCATGAAGATATGGATCAAGAAGCACTCCAGGATGCCCCCACTGTGAATGTTTTATGTTCAAGTGGATTGTTAAAGTTTTTTTGTACATCACCTATGCGGGTCAATGTCCTCCTGCTAGAGTTCATGGTAAATTACTGGGATCATGATTTGGGCATGTTTGACCTTCAAGGTGAATCCTTGGAAATTACTTCAGAGGATATCTATTTCATTGCCGGTCTTTCATGACGAGAAGCTCCAGTCAAGTTGGAGGGCACCGACAGAGGCGGTGACCCTCTAAGTGTCCAAAACTACATTGACATATACTGCGCACCAGGTACCCAAAAGAGAGGGAGTTGCATCCCTATTGTACACATACGTGATCTTCCTCTATAGGTATTGACAAGTGCCATAGTGAGGGTTGCAGGATCATCTTCTCTTCATCTTGCTACACAGAACCAGATGAGGTTAGTAGTGGATTACATGCAAGGGGCCTTATATGATTGGTGCTTGGGAGTTATCCCGATTTGATGGACTTTGATCCATATATTGTATATTATACAGTTATGACTGTATCTGAGGATCAGAGACTCGACCTATCTATGAACAGATATTCACATATATATATATATATATGTATGTATGTATGTATGTATGTATGTATGTATGTATGTATGTATGTATCTTGTCGGTTATTTACAAATATTTTTTATGTGTATGCTGTATATTTTTATGAAAAATGTGTTAAATGTCAATCCAAGATGTAATTAGCGTATGCATCAGTGAATGAATTCAGATTTCTTGGAATATGATTAAATGTAATGAACTCAAAATTTCTTTCCAATAACCTAACTTGCATAAACTAATGCAATAGAATAGGGTTCCACACCTAATAAGCTCGATTGAGCTAGGAAACCACTAGTTGAGAGTCCAATTGGACTTCCAGCTGAGTGATACCACGTGACAAAGCATCCCATAGAAGCTCAATTACAACCCTCTACTCAACGACATTATTAGGAGCAGGACTTAAGCAAGCACCTCCTAAGGAAACTAACTGTCCTGAGGGAGAATAAATGACCCATGCCACTGAAGCTAGATTACAAGTGTGGTGACTGGCACCATCAGTGAAACCTACGAACCTCTCGGAAGACATCTGAAACAACCAGCAAATGTTATAAAAAACACAAACCGACGAACTAGTGTACATAAAAAATACATACAAGAAAAAGTGCTAAGCCTAAGCATAGTACTTCTTTAGGTAGAGCCCATTTCTAGGCTCGGGAAGCTTATTCCCATCAAAATGAATCAATTCATGTGTGCCCTTCTTTAAGAACTTTGACACGACATAAGGCCCCAACCACATGGACTTGGACTTTCCTACCCCCAGGGGTTCTTTTTCTTGGTCCCAGAGCAAAAAAAGTCCCCCCTCAGAGAAAATTCGAGGCTTGACCGACTTATCATATTGGCTTTTGACCCTATTTTTGTGAGCTTGATTTGTTGCCAGTGCATCTCTACACTACTCATCAAGATGTTCTAAATGTACTAGACGTTCTTCAAGCTCTGTCATATCGAGTAGCACATGAATAGCTATTTTCAAGGACGGGATTTCACATTCAACCGGGGCAACGGATTCCACTCCATGAACGAGTTGGAAGGGGGAGAAACCCGTAGCAGTTTTTACATTAGTTCAATACACCCAAAGTGTGGGGTATAGCATGATATGCCTGTTAGAACAGGCTGCATCAATAGTACGTTTGAGGATAGTCTTAAAAGTTTTATTAACAGCCTCAACCTAACCATTTGCTTGAGAATAGTACAAAGATGAATGTTCTTGTCTGAATCCAAGCATAGTGGTCAGTTCCATCATCATGCTATTTTCAAAATGACTGCCATGGTCAGTGACAATCACCTTGGGTATACCAAACCATGCTATAATTTTATTGAACATGAAAAGAGCTGCGGTTTCCCCGTCGGCTTTAAAGGTGGGCATTGCCTCTGCCCATTTAGTAAAATAGTCTACAGTGACAATGATATATTTGTGCCCCCCAAACGAGGCTGGGTTACATGTCATGTAATCAATCCCCCACTTCATGAAGGGGCCCATCGAGACAATAGGAAATAATGGAGCGGGATGTGACTGCATCTTCTTGGTGTAAAGCTGACAAGGATGATAGCGCTTCATGACTTCCACACAATCCTTGAAGATTGTGGGTCAAAAATAACCGACACATAGTATCTTCTGGGCCATTGTTAACCCAGATAAATGACCCCCACACGCTCCACTATGGGCATCATTCAAGACAATATCTGCTTCCTTATGGGTAATACATCGATGCAAAATGGAATCTACACCCCTACGATATAGAGTATCTCCTATGATGAGGTAGTTCTTACCATGAAGGCGTATTACGTTGTTCCTCCCGTGAAGAAGCTACAAGATACTTTAAAGTCTAGAGATATATAACTATATCTTCGTACCAGGGATCAGAGTCGGATATCAAGAAGATATTCTCATCTGGGAATGAGTCTTCTTCAATGGATACATCTTCTTCTGTTTGAAATTCTGCTATAAGCTCAGCAAAAACTAAGGATTGTTTAGATTTAGCGAACTGGAAATCCAATTCAAACTCTTGGAGAATGAATATCCATTTGTTGAATTTGCCCCCAACAATTCGTCGGGACAAAACATATTGAAAAGGATTAACATCCACCACTACAGTTGTAGTCCTTAGTAAGATGTAGTGACGTAACCTCTGAACAACATAGACAGTTGCTAAGGCCACTTTCTCGACGTGGCAGTACCTGAGTTCAAGTCTAGCTAAAGCATGGCTAAGATAGTAAATGACATGCTCCTGGAGCTTATTGTCCTCCTGGACCAAGACTACCCAATGGTCGACTCGGACGCAGCCAGATACAATATAAAATCCCTAGAGTAATCTGGCGGACGCAGTAAAGGTGCTGACAACAAAGCTTTTTTCAATGCCTCGAAAGTGAGTTGTGTAGTTTCATCCCATACAAATGGGGTGTCCTGTTTTAGCAGATGCATGAAACCATTGGTAATCTTGGCACAGTTTACAATGAAACGTAGAAAAAAATTGGACTTTCCCTGCAGGCTCTGAAGTTGCCTGATAGAACGAGGAGGACGCAGATTTACAATAGACTCTACTTTTAATGGATCCACCTGAATGCCTCTATTAGAAACAATGAATCTAAGCAGTCTCCCTAACTCGACACAGAACACACACTTGTGGGGATTCAAGCAGATCTTATAGTATCTGCATCGTTCAAATATCAACCTTAGGTGATCTGGATGGTCAATCCTCTTACAATAATGTGTAGGAAAATCATCAAGGTAAGGTTCGACAATGGATTTGATATCATGGAAGAAAAATTCCATTGCCCGTTGAAAGGTTTCCCGAGCATTTTTCAATCCAAAAGGCATTTTTTTTTATGCGAAGGTACCCCAAGGACAAATGAAAGCAGTTTTATGTTGGTCTTCTAGTTTTATTTGAATTTGATTGTATCCGGAGAAACCATCCATAAACGAGAAAACTTCACTTCCCACCCAAGCATCTATAATTTGATCTATAAAAGGAGTGGGATAGTTGTCCTTAGGACAGGCTTTATTCAAATCTTGAAAGTCGGTACAGACGCGTATGGTCCCTTGCTTCTTATCAATAGGAACAGGGTTGGATACCCATTTCATCAAGGCTATGGGATAAATAAAACCAGCTTTCAATAGGTTTTCAACTTCAGCCTTCACATCCGCCGCTTTACGTGGGTTAACAGGTCTTAAATTTTTTTGAACAGGTTTAGCGTTGGGGTATGTTCGGATCTCATGCTCAACTATCGATGGATCAATTCCTGGCATCTCCTCATATGACCAGGCAAAAACGTCGTGAAACTCCTTGAACAAGGATGTATAGATTGCAATCTCCTCAGGAGAGTAGTTTGCACCGATATGTATATCTTCCACAACGTCAAGATTTACAGAGATGTTGATAGGGATAGTAGCAGAAATATTTGCCATATTCCCCTCAGCAAACATTCCTTCCCTTGGTAAAGGATTGATGGGTATATCAACATCGTCTGCAAGTCTCATATGAAACTCTTGATTCTCTATCCTGCTTAGCTCTGGAAGAAAATAGGATCGATGATGAAGATCTTCGCAAATCTTATCACGTCCACACATGGCTTCCAAAATGGCTTCATCAAAAGGTAAAACCATATCTAAACAATCCGTAGAATGCAAAGAGTTTTCTGCCCAAGCAGGAAAATAGACTTCTTCCGGATCCTCTGAGACTATGAGAGGGTTTGGAATGGGATCAATAGTGGTTTGAGTGATAGCTTGGTAAGCCACTTCCACTGCCGATAAGGGCACTTCCGGTTCATGGGGGGAAGGGAGAACCCAAGGATCGGTCCTATCAACAACCATAGCTATAGACTTCCCCACACTAGTAGAAACTATATAGTTAACCGGGGCTGGAAGATCAAATATTCCCATCAATGATGCGTACATTCCATCCCCCAAGCTCTCAGTAGCAGGTTTCACCTTATCAACCAATGGTACAGTGGACTCATTAGACTCCATGCGAATTTTCTGAGTAAAATTGAGTTGGTCAATAGTGACCAAGTCCCTTCGTGTGGAAACACTACCACCCAAAATACAGTCAATGCAATAGCAGACATGGCATCGGTCCAGATTCTTCCCAAAAGCAAATTATAGTCCAAAGGTGCATCAATCACTTCCACCTCAACAAACATCTCTTTCCCTGCTAACTTAATTTCAAAAGTTGGTAGGATACCATGCAAACAGAATGAACTTCCGTCGAAAGCAGTAAGCAGAGTGTTTGACGGGACCAGCTCTGGGGATCCGAGAGATTTCCAACATGACAAGGACATAACGCATGTAGAAGCACCCTCATCAACAACTACCCTTCCAATGGTGTTTCCACCATGGATGACATCTATTGATAAGGCTACATGGTAAGGTAGGTGAATTTTAACATCAGACAAGTAAAATTTCGCCATGAGACTCGACGAGTCCATGCTGCCTAAGGCTGCTAAGAGTGCATCCCGCTGGGCTGGACAGCTCTGTAACACCTCTAAAGTTGACATTGCACAAGGGGTTTGGGCCAAGTCTTCAACCACAGATTAGTTTGAAGCAGCTCTAGAATTAGGGTTATGCAAGGTATTCTTAAAGACACCTTTTGGTATCTTAGGCATAGTTTCAGTAGGCTTCTCGATCGTGAGAGGGTTAGAAGTTTCACCTATAGACTTACCCTTCTCAAAAGTCTCTTTTTCATAGTTTTTATTCCTAGTCTGTAGCAAAGTTGAAGATTGAACCATGTTGATATAATTGGGGTCAGGGGTATTTGGAGTGCCCCCTGCTACATTAGAAGCTGAAGTTGAATTCTGCCCATGGGGAAACGGATTCTTCAAGATAGTCAGTTGTTGAGCTTTTAGCAGCTTTTGGGCTTGTTCCATAAGGGGACAAAGATGGGTGAGGTGATCCTCATGGCACAACTTACACGGGAATTTCACCTTTTTATTTTCTTTCTTGCCCCATCATCACTATTTGCGGGTTTTTGCTTGTTTTGATTTCCCTCCCCTTTCTTTCCTCTCTTCTTCTTCCTATCGGGCTGCTGATTTCCCTTCTAAGAGGTCTGTGTAAAAACATTTTCATTTTGGGGTGAGGGGGCAGCCTTTGCTGCCTCCACCGTAGAATGCTTGACGAACAGCTGATGGAGTTGTTTGGCCAAAGATTCTACAGTCGGATAGTTTATGAACCCAACCACACCATCGGCATGGGGTCCAGGCTTAGGTTTCTTTGCATCATGGGTAGGCCTCGGTGCCTCAGGAATAATTTCATACAAAATCCCAGTTTGAGAATAAATCAAATCCAATTGCTGGGCCCTAAGGATAGCTTCTTCTTCATTCGTCACTCTTGAAGTAGATACATCCTTAGATATATAAGGCAATAATGATTTAAGGAACCATTCTAATAAGAACTCAGGAGGAATAGTGACCTTAATAAGGCTCGTTCACCTCCTCCACTCTTGGATGTGATCCGAGATGTGGGTAGCCTTGTTCTTCCTAAAGGTATATAACAAGTCCATTCCAAAATCGTATCGGACCGGAAGCTGAAAGTGGCTAAGGAATGCATTAGCCAAGTCCCAAAAACTACTGAACGTAGCAAAAGGAAACTCAATGTACCATTTTGCTGCAGTACTCATTAAGGTTCTTTGGAACATCCTCAACCTAACTGAATCTTCATTCAGTAAATTAGAAGAACACCATAAATGAAAAGTGGTGGCATGAGCCCCAGGATCTTCACCAACTTTGCCTTTGAATTTTGGGATGTCCGATGGCAATTTGGTGGGGACAGGTGGCCATGAGGGGTCATGCCTCACCGGGTCATTCATCAATTTAGATAAATCTAGCAACTTTAATGTTGACAGGAACGGAAGCTTAGGTCGAACCGGGGCACTAAAAGTGCCAAAATGGGGATTAGAGGGACTTTCCCCCAAATTCCCATAAGTGAAGGTGGGGTTGCCCTTTGCCACCGGTTGCGAAGTGGATGGGTTACTTGGAACAGATTCCATACGTAAGCCACAGGATTATGGGTGGGAGGTGCAATATAAGAGGTTCTGGCCGCCCCAGTCGAAACTGGGGTTTGAAAAATAGGAGAAGGTATCCCTCCGCTAAACAACAAAAAGGGAGAGCTCATGAATGGGGCCGAGATCGGAGTTTGAAAATCTTTCCCATAAGAGGTAGTGTTTCTAAACTGCACTCCTACATAAGAGGGTGATGGGCCTATTTATGGAGTGGAAGGGGGAATATGCCCCCCATTCCAAGGAAATCCTTGGACAAAAGCCGAGGATCCTACTGGACCACTATGGACAGTGTGTGTGAAGGAGGAAGGAACAGTAGTTATACTAGGAATCCTAGTAACCATGCCACCAGAAGAACCTACCAGGCTTGTGGGAACCAGTGGTTGAACCACCCGGCTCGCTGGAGTTAAGGGCATAGTAGGTATACTAGATCTAGGGGCACTTACCGGGAGAGGTAGTACCCCTTCAGCTGGAGTGGTTGAGGTGAAAAAAAAAGAGCTTTCTCTTGCAGTAGCCATTATCCTGCCCACAAGGACACCTAACACGGGTGAATAAAAAGGCCGAACCTAGACGATCACATGATCATTTAAGTCAGTCAAGGGTGTATTAAAATTCCTTGCAAACTCATCAGCCTGTAAGTATTCTATCTCAATTGTGTTAAAATCAAAATGGTTTGCCCTAAGTTATGGTTCACCCAGAACTTCACTTACTCCTATCGGTTCAAATGAACCGTCTGTGTCCAATCTCCGCCTTTGAGGTGGAGGTGGAGGTTCCAATGTGATGAGAGGAGGAAGGTTTTGCAAACCTTCTAATAGGTTGGTCATCCATGATTGTAAATTTGACAATTCAAACCCTAAGGTCAGCTAAACACAGACAAACTACAAAGCAATCACTACAAAAAAAATCCTAAAGTCTCAACAGTCAGCAAGGGTAAAAGATATGCTTTCCCCAAGAAAGCTGAAGAATGGTTACTTGGCATCCTTAAAGAGGTTCTTAGGCACAAGCGAAGGAATCACCCACCGCACTCCTACACTTTCAACAAGGGTTACCTTCCAAGCATGTCCAAGGTGAACCAAAAATAGCCTTCTGGTTTACCTAGGTATGAACCCCAAATGTCAAGAGACTAGAGGCTACCTTAACTATACCAATAGTCTGGGGGGACAGTCGCAATCCTGACTCATACGCATGGGCAGGGTAGCTGAGCCCGAAACTCTGTCTAGGACAGAATCCCCAGATGTGTAAAAGTCCTGATTTACATTTCAACAAGGAATTGGAAGGTTATCTCCTCGTTCCAATGCCTCCACGCGGCCTCGTGCTTGACTCCCGTTTGAGAGGAGCTTCCCAAATACTATCAATAAAGAGAAGGATTTACCTATCGATTCGTCCACTATTTTTGAATTTTAATACTTATGGGAAGTTTACACTTCCTATCCCACAAGTCTATCCTAAGCTAGTAGGTGTATGTCCCTAAAAAATAAAAATTACTAATAGACTTTAATTATTGCGTTCATTTTAAGGGCTATTTTTTACTCAGAAGGCAAGTGGAGTGAAAGACTGATGTTTTTGACTCAATAAGAAATATAAAAAGCAAAGGTATATACTTCCAAAGCAAAATATCACTAAAAAAAACAAGATTGTATGCAAATCAAATGCAAGAGCTTCTAAATGTTTTATTTTCACTTTTTAAAATGCTCAAAGACTACTATGCACCTAAATGCACAAAACTTGAGTATGCTTGAATTAAACTAACTGTATAAAGTAAGCAAAGTGAAGTAAACAGATTAATAAGACAAAACATCAACCATCTAAGGAAGACTTGGAACCCTAGCTTGGGCGGACACAATGAAATAAAATCACTGAGATCAAACAAAGGCAAGTGGAAAAACAATCACTATCCGAAAATAGAATGGGATATACATTGTATAGAACCCTGATCATTGATTCAGACAACCAATCACTCGAACCTATAACCCAAAACAGGATAATCCACTTCAAGATTCTAACAGAAAGACAATCCAAACAATAAGAACTCAAGGGATTTACAAGAAAGCACAAGGTGTGGCCAACAAAGTCATCAAACTCACAATGCAATGCTTATAAGGAAGACCAACCAGCAAACAAACTTTAAAGAGGGACAGGGACAAGCAAACCCTAGCCCAAATATTTCAATGATCAGGCTTGTACATGACTATGTATAAGGGCAACCCGCATACTATATGCGACTGTCCTAGAGAGCAACCCGCGTATGCAGGCCTCTATACGCGACTGTATACAAGAGCAACCCACGTACAGGTGTAAAATTTTCTAATAAAAGGAAAAAATTTCAAGGTCTTCAAACACCACTCTAAGCATGAACCAAGACAGGACACCACACACAGAATCAAGGCAAATACTGGGCAACTGTCAACAGAAATAACCCACAACAGTCTGGGCTCCCCAACGGAGTCGCCAGTTCTGTTGTTCAAGAATAACACCCTTGTAACCTAGGGTCTGGGGTTACCAACGTAATTCTAAAACTTGCAGACAATCAGCTTTAAAGTACAAAAAAGGAATAGGAAGAAATGTTGAACTCACCCGATTAACGGCAGTTGATCCAAGCTTTCTCTTCTCCCACTCTGCTTCTCTCCAAAGCTTTCAGGGATGCACCTCCTTCACCTGCAAAGAGCAAATTCTCCAAGTACAATCTTATACATGTATATATGACAAGTTAGATGAACAATATATAGAGTGCTTAATCAAAAATATTCATCAAACCATGATACATGAAAGAGACTCGACACAAATTTGGAAGAAGAATTCTCTTTATTAACAATAGTGAATGAGATAAGTGTACAACCCAACGCCTGAGACAAGGACTCCTCTGCAACCAAAGGATTCTGAGTTCTACTGCTCCAAAGACTTCTAAAGATATACCACCAGCATAACTTTGCTCTCTAATTATGATTGATTAATGCCTTCCCAAGGCCTCTATTTATACTTTGAGAAATAGGGTAGTTTCGAAGGTTGAGGAGGTTGATACAGTTGAGATAGTTAATGATTAGGGCTCAACAAATCTCCATTAATCATGTTTTATTATTCTTAATGTTGAATGGATGTGTACGCGACTATTGATACTAGCAACCCACATATGACACACGAGTTGCTATAAGGGAAACCTGCGTACAGATCTGTATGTGGGTTGTAATGATAATAGTCGATACAGTACGCTGGTTGTCAAAGAAGATAATCACGTATGTACGTGATTTTTTGTGGAGATAGTGTCGTATGGCAATTAACATATAGAAAGGTAAAATGGCAAGTTGGTTGGATAGTGAATGCATCTCATGTCATGCCCATCTATAGTGTTTAGGCAACCTTCAATCCATAAGTGTCCTTTTGTGTACCAACATATGAAGTGTCGACACTCGGACAGAGAAGTGCCATTTGGGTTGATAACAACCTCATGGATATGTCTTTCTGACATCATGACCCTCTCAACAAGGTAAATATTTTTTGAAAATGTTTGTCCTAGTGTACTTGTTTATGCAAGAATCCATCCTAAAATAAGAGAAGTACATGAAAGTTATGACTTATGTTGAAGTAAAGTCCAAAGTAGATGAAAAACAAAAGAAGGAACAAACAAAGTAAGTTGTTAGTGATAGATGCAAAACTTGTAGCCTTTAAAATCGAAGAGGTTGTTCCAAAATTGACAAAAATTCCTATCATGACAATAGAAAACCTAGAAGTGTTAAATGAGTGTATATATATACAAGAAATTAATAGTGAAGAATCAAAACATAAATCTATATCATGAAATACAATAAGCATGAAATGATTGAGCAAGGGGGAGAGGCCAATGCAATGCAGAGAGTGAGATAAACCAACAAATGGTTTCATGCTAGGGTTCCTTCAATAACTAGCCTTGTTACCAAAAGATGTATAGGGACTTGAATCAAATATTGAATCATTTATCTTCGACGTAGAGGCACAAACCACTTACAAGAGAAATACAAACCAATAATTATAGCATGGACATCATCTTGAGTGAAAAGTCTCTTGCAAGGATGGAAACTCATCCACTTGTGGTTAGTGAATCACAATTAGCTTTCACACGGATGACCAAAATGAAGATAGAATCTATGCATGCAGAGATGATATCTAAGGACCAAGAAATGGCTACTCTCAAGGACTGGATTCAAGCAATAGAGAATGAGTCAACCTACAAAAGGGAAATTGCCGACATGATCTCTTCTTTGTGCAAAACAATGTTCAATATGGTTGTCAAATTCATCCACGAGTTGAATCTTATAACAAACCTTCAAAACACCCTCGTTGATTTTAATATGATCATAGAAGGGAATATGAAGAAATCCCACACTTTAAAGCTTGAATACTAGAATGCATGAATTGGAAAGAACAACATGCCATGTTTCCATATCTAATCCCCTGTTTGCATCCTTTCAAGATTGTTAACATACATATTTTATATATTTATCAAAAAACAACTATCTAGAAAGCATGCGAGCAAATGCAGGATCTATTAACCAAGTATGCATAAAAATATATATTCATGCAAGAAACATCGTCAAGAAGTTATTGTCCCCCCACATGTTCAAGATAAGTTAGACAAATCATCCCTCAACGAACTTTGAGAATTAATGTTCATAGTATTCGATGAAAAGTTTTTCAAAGGAACATGCATACACAATGTGAGTGAAGAAACAAACCAACATTAAATAATAGAGACAACAAAATATAATGTTTCCTTGAAGGTGTGTTGTAGTCAAGCATATAGTAAGAGCACACACAGACATAATCAAGACATATATATTGAGTCGAATGCATTCAACCGAAAATTATTCATCTTAAAATGGTTATTTGTAAAACATAGAGTTGGTTGGAGCGATTATACCTGCTCCAAATTTTCATGGATTAAGGATTAACTAGTACATTAATTTAGTATGCTAATGATAACATAATGCCTATCGACCCCCTCAACATCTCCCCCACCACAAAAACGTTGAATTGTCCCTGAATCGAACAAGTATGAAGCAACAACCATGATGTGTGATCTTGTAATATCTAACTTCAATCTAGCAAGAGTCGGTGAAGCCTCGCCCTTTTCTCAACTAGTCAAACTCGTCTTCAACGGATCAAATGAAGGTCTTTTGGATCTCACTCTGCATTGTGTCTCTGCCTTCAACTTCTACAATCATCATTCAGGAAGTGCTTCTAAATTTATGAATCGGTAGGCTCAATCAATTCAAGTGTTCTTTTTTCATCATCTTTGTCATTAAGCTCGATTTCTCTATGGTTTTAGGCACTAATACATATGAACCAATTTGCGACAATTTTTTGTTTCTATTTCCATGATTATTCGTCTCAATTGTGACAATAACGGTCGTGATGTTTCGTGGCACTTATTTTGTCTCTATAACGACAAACTTTATAAGTCGTCAATATAGAGACAAAAACTAGTCACCGCGTGTCTTCTATATGGTGGCCTTGAAATTGATTTTTTTTAATTCATTTTCTATGTTTCGTCGCTATATCGACAAACTTATCATCCCTATAACGACAAAAATATGGCCAAAAACTACTAGGAAAAATTTTTTTTCCATGAAAAACCATGGAACACTTTCGACGAACATTTATCTCTCTATCGACAAAGTCTGGAATTTGAACAGAAATTTCTTCCATGCAAAACTGTGGAAAACCAATCTCTATCGACAAAATCTACAAGTTGAACAGTAATTTTTCCATGAAACTGCGTCTCTATAGCGACGGTATTTGTGGAAATCCACCCGGGGTTTCGACGGTTTTGTAATACCTGCGACGAAAGTTCATCGATATTGAGACGAAACCTGGAGGTTTAAAAAAAAAATATAAACCATGGAAAGGCACATTCCTTTCCACGGTTTTGGATCTTCAATAAGTGCTTGTGATTGATGTGTAGTCTTATGGAGTTTTTGTGTCTATGGACAAGAAAATCCATAGATACACTTCAAGAATCAGCAGTCAATAAATCAATACCTTGGATAACTTATCCCCAATTATTTCTAGTGGCATGATTATATTCCTAGATTAAATTTTGTAAGCACTTATTCAAAACATAGCATCTATTGTATATTGGTCTGATGTACACATTTTCATGTCGGTTTCTAATTACTTGCAATATTTCCATACTTATTCATCATAGCCAAATAGGGTCCTTTCATAATGGTCTTATTCCCACCCTCTGTGCATATGAAAATTGTATGGTTTCATCTGGGTCCAATGTGCATCCTATGAACTTCCAAATTTTTTATCAGGCAGATAGAAAAGAACAACGACAGAAAGAAAAACCAATCATAAAATAACACAAACTGAAAATTTACAATAAGTCTCTCTACCACCATTCAAGTGGGCTATATCATAGATGTTGCGGGTATTACAATGTTATCTGCAATGGAAAGTGTTAACACCATATATGTCCTGCAAAGGTAGTAGGTTCTAGGCTCTAGATTCTATTGAGATGCATTATTTGCAATTACAAGATCTAGTTCCAGAAGAAAATGTTAAATGGATTGATACGATCAATGGACTAGTTGATGCTACAAGGGATTTTAGTAGTGAAGAATCAGGGTTTGAGAATTTATTAGTGTATATGTGAAAATACTCAAATTTGAGATCTGAATTAATAAATTAAACGCTACTACAAACTTGCAAATGATATGTCTTTTCCAACCAGCAACCAACATTTGTGACAGCAGAATGTTTTAACCTTTAGTTAGATTTGAAATAAGGTACACATGAGGCTAAAACTAGGGAAGATCTAGGAATTACACTTATTAATCTGAAGTTTTCAACCCTGCAAATCAACCTTTTAATTATGTTTTAGACCAGATTTCATCAGTGCTACAGAGCATATTTCCATAAGGTAATTCCCAACCACAAACTGGGGCAAACCTACCATGTGATTTGATGGTTTAGGGATGATTTTTATACATGTAAATGACAGAAATTTTCAGATCTTATAAAAGAGAAAATGAAAGATGAATTAAGATTTTAAATGGCATAAAAGCTATGATTAGTTCCTAACAAATCCAAGTTAGGTGGATGGGGTCAATTGAGGATCTCATGGAGGCTTTAGTGATTAAAGAATATATAGGGTTGAATGGTTCAAACCCAATATTCTCCTTAATAACTAGATCCACTTTAGAAATATTCAATAGGAAAATCTTAAGCTAGACATTAGATATTTGTAGCTTCAGAGATGGAGGATAAAGGATAATTGGTCTTACTAGGTTTTAAAACTTGAGACTCCTCTTCCCCATGAGAAGGTTGCAAGAAGCTTGGATGACAGGAAAAGCACCTCCATTTCCACCCAAAAAAGGCTTCTCATGCAATATTTTGGTTTGGTAGAATAGTAAACGAGAACAAAAAATTCCAAGCTTTTGGTAGAAAATGAAAAATAAAACACAATTTTGAATAGTAATTTAAAGAAGCGATGAAGAAATGGAGCCAAAAGCTGAGAACAAGCACTTCTGATAGAGGGAAAGTGGTTAAAAAACAGAGGTGGGTAATGCACAGAGAGAACACAAGAGTGCTAGAAGCAGGGAGTGGTACAACAAGAACACAACAATGACAGTTAAGTCTGATATTTATGTTTCTATACAAGCATTGGATAGGAATCATGATGAAGAGGATAGAAATTAAATAGCAAAGTTATATTATACGACAAGTACAAGCAAGTCATATAAAATATTAATGCCTAGGGAGAATGTAGGCAATGCAAGAACCCTTACCTAATCGCCTTTCATCAGGTCCATTGGCCCATACCGCTTGCAAAGAGTTGTCCTAATAAATGGAAAACCACTGTGTTGGTTGGAAATTAAATTTATAAATTAAATAAATAATCCATTCCTAGACCTATACACAAGTGGTCATTTTTCTAGGCATGGAAAATATCAAAATACTCTATGAGATAAAAAAAAAAAATGGGCATACAATTAAATCAGCTAATACTGTTTGGAAAGTGTGTTCTTGGGGTAATTCCACCAAGAGATGTGGTTCTGGAGTCAAATTCCACATGTCCTACGAAGGAAATCAACATTCAATCTATCCAGCACACATTTTCCACCAGAATATCAACTCGCATTTAAATGCTATATTACAATATTGTTGCCTCACTGATGTGGAAACTTTTGTTTGTATTCGACAAGATTTATTTAAACATTGTATTAAAACGAAAACAACATACAAATTTTAAAGTTTAAGACATAAATATATTAAATACACGTATAAATAGGTTTTTATTGGAAATGTGTGGACATTGTTAATACCACCATCCTGTCAAACCAATGTTTTAAAAACCAGCCGAGTTCGAGTTCGAGTTGGTCGAGTTGGCCGAGCTGACTCGACCTGCAACTCGGCTCGGGTGGCCGATTTTATACTTAGTCGGATGAGTTGGGTCCAAGTCGGTTAAGTCTGGGTCCGAGTTGGTCAAGTTGGCCTAGTTCACCGAGTTGCAACCCGAGTCAGCCGAGTCAGCTGTGGAAGACACCCACAAGAATGTAGACTCCAAAATAACATGTTTATTTTTTATTTTTAAGATTTTTCTTATTCTAACCATAACCTGAGGCCATAACATGACCCCCTGCCCCTCTATTTTCCTCACACTTATGTTGTAATATGTTTGTGAGAATTTGGCATTGTTGTTGTTTGGATTCATGGAGGCTTGGAGGAGCGTCCAACAGTGAAGAACAATCAACATAATTTGAGGAGTTGGATTGTTGGAGACTGGTTTTCTGCTACCTAGATGTATGTTAGCTTCCAGCTAGCCATTCTTTCTTTTTTCTCATTAAATTAACAGAATGCACTTTGAGGAGCTCATGGAATGCTTTTGTAGTGCACATATAAATACATTTTGTTGACTTATAAAACAAACTAAAGAAACAGTATAGGGGAGGAAGTTCAGGGATGAACCTGCAGAGCTACAAGCATGGGCTTGTTATGAGAATCATTGCATCAGATGTTTCCATATTTATTCGTTCTCCCATTGCATCTTCCACATAGAATTGGGGACCCCAGTGGATATTTCTTGACCCCTTTTCTATTATTTATTTCTCAGCTTTTCTCCTAACAGTGCTTACAAACTCGGCGGCCGACATCTTTTCAACGGCATCCTCCAACTGCAGAGTTAAATTCAAACCATTAAGAAGCACAACCCTGAACATGAATTTGTTCTCCTCGGGTTCAGGCTTGGGCTTCTTCTTAGGAAGCACTCCAAGATATCCCTCATTGCTACTTCTTTTCCTCCTAGTTGAAGATTCTGCCATCTTGGACACAAGAAATGACAAACCGCAGAGGGTATATTTTGTTCTTCTATCGCAATGCTTGCCTACACTTAGAATTTGCAACTATAGAGTTAAACATAGTTACTGGATTCAGCCCTAGGCCTAACTGCACCTAAATCGGATTCTTCTGAATCAGATTCTCGTATTCTTCATCGGATCCTTCCACCTCTTTTTGACTAATATAAAGTTGTTTACATAGGATAATTAAGGTTAATTAGGGTCAGGGTTTCGAATCCTCGATTCCTGATTTTGGGATGAGTGTCGAATCTGTATCGGATTCTTTGGCCGATTCCGATCATACCCACGGTTTCTGTAACCTTGGATTTAAATTCAAACCATTAAGAAGAAGACATACTAAGTTGATTTAGTGCTTATAGATGCAAATGTAAATGATATCAAGTCAATGTATTCAATTCAAGATATATGGAATTAGTAGCAAGGTCATCCAGTAGCACTTTAGCATACAAGAGATCATTAGCCATGTAACCATATACAATTCAATTGTAGTATTTAACCAACCAATAACATTCCATTCAAGTATGGGGACTCCTTTAAATATAGCAGCAATAATACAATATGACGGTTCTAATTATGACAATTTTATAGCAGCAGAAGAAGACATACTAAGTTGATTTAGTGCTTATAGATGCAAATGTAAATGATATCAAGTCAATGTATTCAATTCAAGATATATGGAATTAGTAGCAAGGTCATCCAGTAGCACTTTAGCATACAAGAGATCATTAGCCATGTAACCATATACAATTCAATTGTAGTATTTAACCAACCAATAACATTCCATTCAAGTATGGGGACTCCTTTAAATATAGCAGCAATAATACAATATGACGGTTCTAATTATGACAATTTTATAGCAGCAGAAGAAGACATACTAAGTTGATTTAGTGCTTATAGATGCAAATGTAAATGATATCAAGTCAATGTATTCAATTCAAGATATATGGAATTAGTAGCAAGGTCATCCAGTAGCACTTTAGCATACAAGAGATCATTAGCCATGTAACCATATACAATTCAATTGTAGTATTTAACCAACCAATAACATTCCATTCAAGTATGGGGACTCCTTTAAATATAGCAGCAATAATACAATATGACGGTTCTAATTATGACAATTTTATAGCAGCAGAAGAAGACATACTAAGTTGATTTAGTGCTTATAGATGCAAATGTAAATGATATCAAGTCAATGTATTCAATTCAAGATATATGGAATTAGTAGCAAGGTCATCTAGTAGCACTTTTAGCATACAAGAGATCATTAGTTGTGTATCCATATACAATTCAATTGCAGTATTTAACCAACCAATAACCTTCCATTCAAGTATGAGGTCTCATATAAATACAGCAGCAATAATACAGTATGACAGTTCTGATTATGACAATTTTCTGATTATGACAATTTTATAGCAGCAGTGAAGGTTACCAATGTAAGGTGTATAAGAGTTTTAGTTTTGCATTCAATGTAAACCACACCACTCCAAACCTTGAACACTATTCTTAGAAATATAAGACAACCACCAAATGTATGTTCCAGAATTGTAGCTATGCAAATAATTTAAATTTTCATACTTTATTCACCTCTCTTAAACAATATCACCATCCAACTAATAGTTAACCTTTGATTCTGTTCAGTGTTTACTGTGGTTGCAGGTAGGGAGGGCTGTCAAAGTTTGACAATTTGTAGTTTATTGCAAACTGTAGGCATCAGGTGGAATTGTGTTGATATAGGGATGTTACAGCCTTGTTTTTGAAATGGTTGCTGAAATGGTAACAACCAACATAGATTCCTCTCAAATAGAATACCTGGTGGCCCTTTAAAGAAAAAACATGGCATGGAATTATCTTGGCACCTAAGAGAATTGGGTTTTAGAGTCCATAGAGCACCAGTTATTGTATTATAATTAACACAATATCCATTTACATATCCTATTAAAAACATTCACAGTCTAGCTTTGCACTGTCAATTCATAGGAATTTTGACATGATGCCCAAAAGGAAAGAACAAAACTAGAAACAAACCCACATTTTGCAGGCATGCCAACTAGATAAATACCCACAAAATTATATGAATCAAATCCATATTTTATGGTGAGAATATGAACTTACTTACCCTATTCATAAGCTGTGATGTTTTCACAAATCAAAAGCATCGTCGAGAAAGTAAAATCATTTGGATTCATCCCCATCATCAACACTTGCCAACGCATCTTGAGAGCCTCTTCATCTTTCCCATTCAAAGCATACCTTGAAATCATATAAATCATAGTGATCAATTACCCCCCAAAGCTGAAATGACAACAAGTAAACACATGCATGGCAACATTAAAATATCTCATTCCCTTCTTCCTTTTCCTCGATAACTGTTGCTTTTATTTCTCAAATTGAATTTCCCAAGTTCACCTAGACAGCTCATGCTTCATGCTTGCAAGGATATTTGAGCCATTTAATCTCCACCACATCCACAACAACAACAAAAAACTATGAATAAAATAAAAACACAATAGGTAATCAAGAAAAACATAGAAGGAAACGAACCTGAAGGTCTAAACATTGTTGCCATTTTGGAGGTGGGGAAGGTGGTTCTAGAAGCATGGGATCACATGCGAAGGGAGTGGATGATGCACTAATAGGAAAATTCCTTCGCTCACCCTTCCTGTAAAAAAAAAATCGTATCCTGTTCCAGATCCTTCAGTGAAAGTTCAAAATCGAAAACCCCCAAATGGGAGCTGGAGCAAATCCTGCGCGGGTGTTTTTTAATACTAATGAGCTAGTGCACGGGTGTTTTTGAATTCTACGTTTTTTTGTTTGTTTATTTTCATATTTTATATTTTTTTTGTTTTGTTTTTTTATTTTGCATATTTATCTTTTGTTTAGTTTTTTTGGGGTTTTTTTTATTTGCATATTTTATATTTTGTTGCATTTTAAATTAATTATAGTTAAACAACTCTGTGTTTTTAATTTAGTGTAGTTTAATTTAATTTAATTTAATTTAAATAGGATTTTGTCATAATTTGTATTGGTTGCATTGCTTATAGTGAGATCCTATACATAAGTCCCTTCAAGGACGAACACGATGATGATGATGATGATCATGATGACGATGAAGACGACGAAGATGATTATGATGATGACAACAACGACGATGTTCATCATTATCATTATCCTCATCATCATCCTTGTCATTGTCATTGTTGTCTTCATTAATATCATCATCATCATCTTCATAATCATCATCGTCGTCGTCGTCATCATGATCTTCTTCATCATCATCATCTTCCTTATCATCATCATCATAATCATCATCTTCATCATCAACGTCTTCATTGTCACCATCATCATCTTGATCATCATCATCATATTCGTCGTCATCATCATCATCATATTCGTCGTCGTCATCATCATCATCTTCATCTTCATCATCATATTCATCGTCAACATTATCGTCATCCAATTCATCAGCATATCCATTATCATGATTATCATGATCATCATCTTCATCATCATCATCATCATCATTGTCATCATCTTTATCATCATCATCATATTCGTCATCATCATCATCTTCGTCATCTCAAATTTAGGGGGAGCTCAGTGATTGAAGACGTCTACATGATAAGGGGAGCTACCAGTTGAGTGAAAAATTAAGGATTGCTCCTAACACCCATTCCAAGGACTAATCTAACAATTCAATATGATCCAAGGAAGTAGTAAAAAAAATACAACTTTTTGGGCCCGGTGAAGCCTCTTGTTCTTAGATTTATGCACATGAATAATCAAGACTTATGGACCTAGTCTGGTGTCTTAAAAGAGGAAGATCCAAACTTAGCAGTTTGGTAGTTCCATAAATTGCATTCTTTATAGGATTGAATAATCACTCATAACCATTCTATTATAATGTTGGTGAAGCTCATAACAATTTAGTGAATACCAAGGGAAATATATTGTCATCACATATTCATCATCATCATCATCTTCATCAGCATATTCATCATCACCACCATCACCATCATCATCTTCTTCATCTTCTTCATCATCATCATCATCATCCTAATCATCATCCTCATCCTCATCATCATCATCCTCATCATCATCCTCATCATCGCCCTCATCATCATCTTCATCATCTTCATCACCACCACCATCATCATCATCGTCTTCGTCATCATCATCATCATCAACATCTTCATCATCATCATCATCATCCTCGTCATGCTCATCCTCATCCTCATCCTCATCCTCATCCTCATCATCATCATCATGATCGTCATCATCATCATCATCATCCTCATCATGCTCATCCTCATCCTCATCCTCATCATGATTGTCATCATCATCATCTTCATCATCATCATTTTTGTCATCATCATCCTCATCCTAGTCATCGTCATCATCATTGTCATCGTCGTCATTGTCTTCATCATCGTCGTCGTCATCATCGTCGTTGTCATCGTCGTCATCATCCTCATCATCATCATCATCGTTGTCGTCGTCGTCGTCATCATCATCGTCATCATCATCATTGTCGTCGTCATCTCCCTCTTCCTAATCGTCATCATCGTCGTCGTCGTCATCATCATTTTCAACGTTGCCCTCATCATCATCTTCATCATGTTCATCATCTTCATCACCACCACCATCATCATCATCATTTTCATCATCATCAATATCTTCATCATCACCATCATCCTTTTCATGTTCATCCTCATCCTCATCCTCATCCTCATCATCATCATCATCATCATCATGATCGTCATCATCATCATCGTCATCATCGTCATCATTTTCGTCATCATCATCCTCATCCTAGTCATCGTCGTCGTCGTCGTCATCATCATCATCATTATCGTCATCTTATTCTTCGTCATTGTCGTCGTCATCATCATCATTATCATGATGACAATGATGATCATGATGAAGACGATGATGATGACGACAATGAAGACAATGACATTGATGGTGATGATGATGATGATGACAATGAAGACGATGACATTGATGGTGATGATGATGATGGTGATGATGATGATGATGATGATTTTGATGATGGCGATGATGATGAATAAGAAGATGGTGATGACAATGATGATGATGATGAAGATGATGACGACGACGACGACGATGATGATGATGACGACAATGAAGACGATGGCATTGATGGTGATGATGATGATGATGATGATGATGACCATGATGATGATGATAATGATGAAGATGATGATGAAGATGATGATGATATTGAAGATGATGATGATGAAGATGAAGATGATGATGATGTCGATAATGATGAAGATGTTGATCTTGATGATGATGATGATGATGATGATGATGATGATGATGAAGATGGTGATGTTGTTGCTGATGATGATGATGAATATTAAGATGGTGATGATGAAGATGGTGATGTTGATGATGATGCTGATGACGATGACGATGATGAATTTGAAGATGACAATGATGAAGATGACGATGATGACGATGATGATGACAATGATGATGATGATGATGATGATGATGATGATGATGATGAAGATCATGATCTTGATGATGATGATGATGATGATGATGATGCTGATGATGAAGAAGAAGAAGAAGATGATGATGACGATGATGATGACTATGAAGATGATGATGACGACGAAGATGATGATAATGATGAATATGATGATGATGATGATGACAACAATGAAGACGATGAAATTGATGGTGATGACGATGATAATGATAATGATGAAGATGATGATCAACAATCATTAAGACATTCATCATCATCATCATCATCATCAAGATCAACATCTTCATCATCGTCGACATCATCATCATCTTCATCTTCATAATCGTCATCTTCATCATCATCATGGTGATGATGATGATGATGACGATGAAGATGATGATGATGAAGATGGTGATGTTGATGATGATGATAATGATGGTGATGATGATGACGATAAAGATGATGATGATGGAGATGAGGATGATGATGATGATGAAGATGGTGATGTTGATGATGATGATGGTGGCGGTGGTGATGATGATGACGATGAAGATGATGATGATGAAGATGACAATGATGATGATGATCAAGATGGTGATATTGATGATGATGGTGATGTTGATGATGATGAAGATGATGATCATGACGATGATGATGAAGATAGTGATGTTGATGATGATGATGATGATGATGGTGAGGATGATGACGATGATGATGATGATGATGAAGATGATGATGATGACGATGATGATGACGACGATGATGAAGATGATGATGGTGGTGGTGGTGATGATGATGATGATGATGATGATGATGAAGAACCAACCTTTCCTTCTTGGGAGGAGAAAAAAAGTAAGGGAATCCACCTCCTATTTGTTTTGTTTCACTATAAGGGAAACACCTCATAGCAAAGGATTTTAGGGTTACAAGATTAGTAAAAATTGTCCCAAAAAGCTCTACTACAACCTTTGTTATTGGTAGCATAGTTTATAAAGGATATTCAACATAACTGAAAAATTCTTGGTAGCCATAGTTTGTGGTGGAGGTTTTCTTTTCTGGTGCTTTACGATATATAATTTGCACTGGTACATGTGTTTTATAATATATGCAATGATGCATATAATACGATAATATGTATTGGCGTGTATTCAATATTTTCAATGCACCAGTGCGTATATTGTAATGTCAGTGCACCAATGCATACATTGTTTGATATAGGCATCAGTAAGTATAACATAAAAAATCAACGATGCATACTTTTTATTGTAAGTGCATCAGAGCATATTTTTTATTATACATGAATGGATGCATATAAAATGCATAAAGTGAGATGGTGCATAATTGATATTAGAAACACATTGGTGCATATATCATGTAAAGAGAATCAATGTGTATATGTCCTAAAAAAAACATCGGTTCATACATTATGTAAAAGAGCACTAATGGGTAAAATAATTTGTTATCTTAATTCAAGGAAATGTAAAAGATACACCAACTAGTTGAAATAATAGAATGTGTACGGTTCACTGATGAACTTTTCCACACCGCGGATATGCAAATGCTATTTATTATTTTTACAAATTTTCAATTACTCATTAGAAAATCATTTTTTTATAATAATATTTTTTATATTTATTTGTTGCAATTGGATATAAGAGCTGATTAAACTTTTGCTCATTGTAACCATGAAAATCATTCATATAATTAAATCTGAATTAATTATCTACAAATCATATATTTTTTAAGTAATATTTATTTGTATTTCTCAATTATTGTGCTTGGATAAGCACGTTGATTACACCTTTGTTCATAGTCACAATGTACATCATTCATATATTTAATCAATAACATAAAATTTTGTGACATTAGAGAATACGATATATGAAGAACCCATTTAATCGATAGATGTAGTGACAAGTAATTTTCTTACCTACACCATACCAAACAATAACTTGTCAAATACTTTAGATATAAGTATATTTCTAAATGCAGTATATTATATACCAATTTCTATAAAGAAAAAAATGAAGACTGTGATGAATAGGATTGTCATTGATGACAACATTAATGACAATCATTTTGGAAAAATATGGTAATTTGGTGAAAAACAGGAAAATGACTAAGTATGGGGAAATTAGTAAAAATTGCCTTAGGGAAATGCATGCCATAATTTATAGGAGAATATAAATGCCCACACCACATGGGGGTCCTGTAGATTGTTGTTTTTCCTACCTGATCATGTCTTCGGTTTGTCCTGAAAGTGCCTGAGGGAGAAGTTATGGACCTGCCAAAATAGGGGTTTGTGCCAAAGCAAGAAAAAATGGCTAAGTAGCCTCAGAAAGATGCATGCCCTAAATTATGGGTTAGAGTAAATGCCCGCAACACATGGGGGTCTTGTAGTGTGTTGGTTTGTATACATAACCGTGGTATTAATTCTCCTTAAGCATGTCTGAAGAAAAAGTTTAATCTGTCAAAATGAGGTTTCAAAATATATTTTGGTTGAAAGTCCTGAAAATGATAAGGGTTGGAAAACTGGCTCAGGTAGCCTTAAGAAAATGCCCGCCACAAATTGTGTGTTGAATAAATTCCCACACCATATGGGGGTCTTGTAGATTGATATTTGGACTACCTGACCATGTCTTCAAATTGTCTTAGAAGTAGCTAAGGAAGAAGTTATGAACCTACCAAAACAGTGTTTTAGGCAGATTGGACCAGACTAAGAAAATTGTTTAAGTGTTGGAAAAACTAGCTCATGTAACCTTGGGAAAATGCCCGCCGTACCTTATAGGTGTATGATAAAAATTATCTGAAGCTATCATCCTCCAGCTTGTTGAAGAGGCTATCTCACCATGGTCTCAGTTCTCAAAGAAGATGTTTGTTGACAAAGATAATGGTCTGCCAAAACAGAGTTTCAGGTTGTTTTGCAATGTTCCAATACTGGCAAAACTGCCTCAGTGGCCTCAAGGAAATGCGCGCCCTGTCTCATAGGATAATGAGAAAAATAATATGAAAGTGTTAGGATATAGCTTGTTGATGGGTGCATATAACCATGGTCTCAGTTATTCTGTGGAGTGTTTTATGACAAAGATATAAATCTACCAAAAGTAAGAAAAATATTATTTTTCATTTTAAGAACAAAAGAAAATTGGTTGTGTTAGATTCAGGAAATTGAAAAGGCATTTTGAAATGCCCGCAAGGAGGGGTTATTTTGATGATAAAATTATCAAGTAGCATAGTCATGTTCCTTGGTGAGATGACTATCCATCCATACCTTCAGGTTGTCATATGATGGTCTCATATGCAAAATACCAATCTGCCAAAAATAGGAAAAATAATATTTTGCATAGTGAGAACAAAAGAAAATTGACCAAGTGTTAAAAACAAGAGTTTGAGAGGTCAGCTGGAAATGCCCGCCAAGGGCTGTCTTTGTGCAGGTAAATTTATCAAATGTCATGGATCCATTCTTTGGTAAGTTGTCCATTTGCTCCTAACTTCAGGTCTCCATAGAGTGTTCACACATGTGAAATAGGAGTCTGCCAAATGGAAAGAAATATGTTTTGATGTTCAAAAGAGGTTGAGAAGCTATTTTGAAATGCTTCCCAGAGGTTGTGTGTGTGTCGACAGATTTATCTTGTGATATGGTATTGTTCATTGTTGAAATGGATATCTAGCCATGCTTGCAGGTTTCCTTATGGTGATCACATGAGGAAGAAATAAATCTGCCGAAGTAGAAGAAAAATTGTTTTTACAAGTTAAAAATAATTTTGTATAAGTGTTAAATTAAACAGTTTGGAAGCCTATTTTCAAATGATCTCCAGATAATGCATGTGTATGAAAAAGTTCAAAAGGTGACATGGATATGATCCTTGTTGAGGTGGCTATTATTTCTCCTTAAGCACGTCTGAAGAAAATTTTGAATCTGTTGAAATAAGGTTTCAGAATATATTTTGGAGAAAGTCCTGAAAATGACTAAGTGTTGGAAAACTGGCTCAGGTAGCCTTAAGAAAATGCCTGCCACAAATTGTGTGTTGAAGAAAATGCCCGCACCATATGGGGGTCTTGTAGATTGATATTTGACCTACCTGACCATGTCTTCATATTGGCTTGGAAGTAGCTGAGCAAGAAGTTATGAACCTGCCAAAACAGTGTTTTAGGCAGATTGGACCAGACTAAGAAAATTGTGTTGGAAAAACTGGCTCATGTGGCTTGGGAAAATGCCCTTCGTACCTTATAGGTGTATGATAAAAATTATCTGAAGTTATCATCCTACAGCTTGTTGAAGAGGCTATCTCACCATGGTCTCAGTTCTCAAAGAATATGTTTGATGACAAAGATAATGGTCTGCCAAAACAGAGTTTCAGAATGTTTTGCACTATTCCAATACTGGAAAACCTGCCTTAGTGGCCTTAGGGAAATTCCCACCCTATCTCATAGGATGATGAGAAAAATAATATGAAAGTCTTAGGCTATAGCTTGTTGATGGGTGCATCTAACCATGGTCTCAGTTATCCTGTGGATTGTTTTATGACAAAGATATAAATCTTCCAAAAGTAAGAAAAATATTATTTTGCATTTTAAGAACACAAGAAAATTGGTTGTGTTAGATTGAGGAAATTGAAAAGGCATTTTGAAATGCCCGCAAGGAGGGGTTATTTTGATGATAAAATTCACCAGGTAGCATAGTCATGTTCCTTGGTGAACTGACTATCCAAACATACCTTAAGGTTGTCTTATGATGGTCTCATATGCAAAATACCAATCTCCCAAAAATAGGAAAAATAATATTTTTCATAGTGAGAACAAAAGAAAATTGACAAGTGTTAAAAAACAGGAGTTTGAGAGGTCAGTTGGAAATGCCCACCAAGGGTTGTCTTTGTGCAGTAAATTTATCAAATGTCATGGATCCATTCTTTGGTAAGTTTTCCATCTGCTCCTGACTTCAGGTCTCCATAGAGTGTTCACACGTGTGAAATAGGAGTCTTCCAAAATGGGAAAAAATATGTTTTGATGTTCAAAAGAGGTTGAGAAGCTATTTTGAAATGCTTTCCAAAGGTTGTGTGTGTGTCAACATATTTATCTTATGATATGGTCTTGTTCATTATTGAAATGGCTATCTAGCCATGCTTGTAGGTTTCCTTATGGTGATCACGGGGGAGAAATCAATCTACCAAAGTAGAAGAAAAATTGCTTTTACAAGTTAAAAACAATTTTGTCCAAGTGTTAAATTAAACAATTTGGAAGCCTATTTTCAAATGATCTCCAGATAATGTGTGTGTATCAAAAATTTCAAAATGTGACATGGATCTGATCCTTGTTGAGGTGGCTATCCAACCATACTTTCAGTTTGTATTATGATGGTCATATATGCAAAAGATGGACCTGCAAAGTTAGTGAAAAATAATAAACAGAGTTTATTAAATAAGAAGCTACATGAATGTATTTAGAAAAATAAACAGAAATTTAATAAAAAGAATTAAGACATAGTTTTGAAGAGACACATCTTACTATTGGAGAGATGCAATGTTTAGAAGAAGTTTTAATTTATTATTTCATTAAAACAATAAATAACAACATAGATTCGAAGAGGTGTCTAAGCATGATGGCATGGCAAGGTGTAATTGGAACAAGACATGAAGGACAGAGATGACTAAGGACATGCATAATGACATTGACAAGCAAGCATGACAAGCATGGAATGTCTAGAGAGTCAAATGACCCATTCTATGGTCATTTGAAGATGATTTGGGCAAGACAAAGATGTTGGTGCAAAGATGACAAGGAGATGGTCATGACAATAGACAAGCAAACTTGATGACAGAGATGGCTATGGGCATGATAAAATGGTGGACAAGGAAAAGATTGTGAGCATCTCCAAAAGATCATGCGGGCATGCTAAATGAGGACAATTGCAGGCATGATAGAAACTATTGCGGGCATAAGATATTGCCTATTGTGGGCATCTTCTCAGCACCACCTGCGGGCATCCCTTATGGCCACCTGCAGGCATCCTGGTGTGAGCTGCAAGCATAAGGAAGGACTTACTGCGAGCATTTATGGGAGTTGTGGGCATCTTTGATGGCTCAAATGAGGAGTTGCAGGCATATTTAAACCCTAGATGCAGGCATCTAGATAGCCCTTGTGGGCATCTGAATACATCACCTATTGGCACCTTGAAGATGGATAGTGCAGGCATATGGGCAGTTGAAGAAGGGTATGCGGGCATAAGAGAAGGCCAAGTCTTGGCATAAAAAATAAAATTAAAATGATGATGATGTGGAAAATTAAATAAATTTTGGTTAATGATGACAAAAATAAATTGGTGATGAGGTCGACCTCCTAAGACATGGAAATAAAAAAATATTTACGGCCAAAAAAGGATGCATGCTTACTGACCCACGCGTAAACAGCCAAGAGCCGTTGAAAGCTGGCATTGGTTTGGCAGGTGTGATTTCTACTAGTAGTTTAAAGGATTAATTGTATTAGTTTTCCGTAGGTGCATTCATTATATATGAGATTATGCTAAATATTTTGTGGAATTCTTGTCCAAGTGACTCCTTTTCTTAATTTCTTGCTCGGACCTGTGTCCATAAAAAATTAGATCTCATGTCGTCATATAGCCTGCCCTGCTCTGCCATAAATCCAATAATTTGAATATTTTCTTCTTGCATTTGAAGGCTTCCACCAAAGGTAGTATGCTCGGCAAGTCAAAGTGATCCTGTCGAATCTATAGAAAGTACCTCAAATGGCAATATGTAAGTCAAAATAAGTTCATTTATTTCCCGCGATGAGGTCCCAACTGTACTCCCTTTCAAATAAGATTTAAATAAATAAGAATGTTAAATTAAGATAGCCATATATCGTCAATATAGGGACGAAAGTTTGTCGAAAATTAAAAAATGTCGATATTGTCACGGTTTTTCCACCATGATAAAAAAAATGAAGTATTAATCCACAAATGTTCAAAACGTGGAAATATTTCGTGGAAAAATCTTCCCAAATGTATTAGTGAGGTGTCTTCTATTTGAATGCCAGCGTCGTAATTTTCATCTGTCGCGAGGATGTATACTTCTTGCAATATTCATTTGAATGACTTCCTGCTCATGTGCAAGATCTTGGTCGAGGTCGACTACTTTGGACTCAATTGATTATTGGCTCAATCACTTCGAATAAAACTTATATTAACCATCGAGAACATTGACTAAAACTTATGTAATAAAAGTCGACCATATATTTAACACATTACAAATGACTTTACGGATGAAGTGAAGAGCCCACAATAGATGAATATAGTGACTACTCACCCATTTTAAGTATGGGCCACAAACTTGACCCTTATTAAATCAGAAGCATTTGCCAAACTTTAACATATCCGGAATCTACCTAATTCAAAAACTTCGACCAAATTACCATTAACTCATTGACCAACCACTTTTACAAAGTATATCATGTTGACAAACCTTTGATAACCGACAATCAAGTTGACTGATGGGGTGGGTACCTGCTGCTAGTGATGAAGGACATAGATGCGTTATCTTTGGAACATTTTTCGTGTGTATTGATGGGTTTTGATGTAGTGGGTGATTGGTTGGTCATAGGGATCCTTGTATTTTCTGACGTTGAAATTTTGACCATTATGGAATTGTCTGTTTTCCAAAGGCTTTGAGATTTACTGGCCTGGTGAATATTTCTGGTAGACTGTCGAAAAGTTGGGGGAGGTTTACCCTGTGGGGGTGGTTTGGAGGGAGGTTTAGGGTTTTGTAATGCAGTATGTCGAGAGGTGGGAGGAATCTAGACGGTTCTGTAATGGAAAGGACACATGACTGGCGTAAAGTCTGAGCCTACAAAGCCTTACAGAGGCGAAAATGCTTTGTTGTTGACAAGGAAAACCTGATGGAGAAAGTTTCGTCTCTGAGTGTTAGGGCGTTGGTAGGATGGCTGGATTATTGCCGTCTGGACAAGGAGGGATGGCTCAGATGGATATCCAAAATGTGGAAACCACTGTTGGATTATGCACCCATAGTCAGTCATCTTTCAAATGGATGGTTTGTCTTCCTTTTTCTCGAAGAAACTAATGTAGCCAAAATTTTGACTAGGCCATGGTTGATTGATAAGGGTTCGTTGGTGCTTTGGAGGTGGGGTGGTGCGGGTTCAATCCTTGTAGATCGAAGGTGAGGAAGATGCATCTCTATGTTCTATTGTCGGATTTACCTCTGACACTATGCACTAGGGAGTCTTTAAGGGAAAATGGAAATGTCTTGGGAAGATTTATCACCCTAAATGAGGCTCATTTGCACACCTTCGACAAAAGAATGGCAAAAGTTCTTGTGGAAATCGATACTTCCGAGGTTTTGGAGGAAACCCTGGACATAAATTGGGGAGGGTGCTTGATAGAGCAACGTATAAACTATATGAATGTCTCATTCATATGTCATTATTGTAGGGAAACAGGGCATTTGAAGGATGTTTGTCACCTGCTTTTTAGAGGTAACAGATCTTGCTCAACTCATGTTGCTGGTCTGAATGATGAAGAGATTACGTCGAGCTCTACGAAGACTTTGTCATTGATTGAGGATAAAGTTCATATGCCTTATTCACTAAACAACGTTAAGTTTGTCCCTTACTTGGACTCTATATATGTTGAGCTAGATCCGATTGATTTAGAGAACATGGATGCTTTAGCTTTGGGGGTTAAACTCGGTTCTCGTGTTGTTGTTAATGATTACCCTTCTATTGACCCTTTTGTGGTGGGGGATAGTGGAGTACCGGAGTCGGCCTTAACACTTTGTGTTAATGGGTTTCCTGTAGATTTTGTAGAGGAGGTTGGTGGTTTGAGTACTGTGTCGTCCTCGATGGATGTTTTGGGTTTAAATACTATTGTCATTGGTTTGGAGGTTAAAGTTGTGCCCGAGGATCTTAGCCCTGTTGATTTTCCACTACTCCCCTCGGTGAATGTGGCATCTGATATTAATTTTGAAAATACTGATCATAGTATTAGTCCGATGACTTCCCCACACTTTGCAAACCCCTCACTCAGGGTTTCTCTCCCTATTTTATCTGACTGTCCACAGACCTCACCGTTTGTTTTGTCGTTGTCTTCCATAAAACATGAAAATGTTACAATTCATCACTTTCGTTAAGAGAAGTGTAAGAAAGGGTGTTGGGGAAAAAACGGTATTGAGGGTGATGAGCCATATATTCCTCTTTCTGTGCGCATCAAGGATGCTACCAAGAATGTTCAGAACCCTTCTATTTCTTTCGTTGGTGGGGCACTTAGAGCAAAGAATGCCCGGGAGGTTGTTCCTGGATGAGACTGATTTTTTTCAATGTGAGGGGTTTCGAAGGGCACCCTAAGTAGTTAGCTCTCCATACGTTGTTTTTTTCTCTTCGTCCGAACATGTTATTTTTACAGGAAACTTTGTGTGAGGGTTCACAGGCCATGAAGATTGTTGCTAAGATGTTTCTGGGTTGGGTGTTCCGTGTTGTTGATGCCATTGGGCATTCGGGTGTTTTTTTAACGGCTTGGAACCCTTGTGATTTTTGTTGCAAGGCTTTTGTGACTGAGGTGGGTATTCTGTTAGAAGCTTTGATAAGGAGATCTTCTCATGCTTGGAATTTCCTCAATATTTATGCACCTTATCTGAATAGAGAGAGGTTCTAGAATTTAATTGTTTCCAGGAGTTTATTAAGCCTACCAAATCTTTTTGTTGCAGGAGATCTCAATATCACAACTTCATCTGCTGAAGTTTGGGGTTTTTCTACCAGAATAGACCCTCTGGGTTTATATTTTAAGAATCTGGTTGATGCAATGCATCTTATTGATATTTTGTCAGTGAATATTGGTGCCACCTAGAGAAATAGTAGGGTGGGCGGTGATGGCATCAGTAAAAGATTGGACAACTGTTTGGTTACGGAAGCACTAATTCCTTCTTTTTTATTATAGAACTTGGGCTCATCCGTCCGAAGTGTCTGATCATTTTCCCATTTGCTTAGAATGGAAAGGGGTTGGTGAGAGTCCACAATACCCTTTTAAGTTTAACCATGCTTAGTTACTTGATGCTGACTTTGAAAAAATTATTAAGGATCTTTGGAACATTAATTGCAAGGGTTTTACTAGTGATAATCCTATCCACACTTTGATCAGGAGGTTAAATATACTAAAAAAGGCAGTTATAAATTGGGAACGTAGAAGTAAACTTGAAATGAGACACTCTCTTTCTGAAGTGGAAGAACAGATCCATGATTTATTCCTTTTGACACTAACTGGGGTACTATCAGTCGAGGAATTGGCTACTTTAGCGGGTTTGAAGATTCGAAAAGAGAAGATCTTGGAGCTAGAAGCCACTTCCTAGAGGATAAAAAGTTGGGTGGTATGAATAGCACTTGGTGATGCAAACACCAATTTTTTTCAAAAATATGCCAGTGCTTGCAGAAATGTGAATGTCATTTGGGATTTAGATGATGGTGATGGAAATACTCTGGTTTATGATATGTCACTGAGGAAGGCTGGTATGAAACATTTCAAGCATATGTTTGAAGACGAGGGTCTGGTTCACATTCAAGAAAAGTTAAAAGTGCTCAGCCGTTTTCCAAGTTATTTTACAATTGAAGAAGCTGATCTTATTGGAAAACATGTTTCTATTGGTGAAATAGAAAATGTTTTGAAGAACTTTACGAAGGATAAGGCGTCGGGACCGGACGGCTGGCCAGTTGAATTTTTTCTTGGTTTTTTTGATATGGTTGGCGAGGACATTCAAAAGGTTGTGGAATTCAACGGAACTCAGTGGTGTATACCAAAGGATTTGAATGCAACTTATATTGCCTTAATACCAAAGTGTGATATGCCAAATACTTTCATTGATTTCAGATCGATATCACTTTGTAATTTAATTTACAAAGTGATTACAAAAAATTTGTGAGATAGAATCAAACCTTTGTTGGCGGAGGCTCTCTCAGATGAACAAATTGGTTTTCTGAGGAAAAGACAAATACATGAAGAAGTAGGGATCACATAAGAGGTTATGCATTCTGTCAAGATAAAAAAGCTCGAGGCTTTGATATTAAAAATGGATATGATCAAGGCGTATGATTGTCTTAATTGGACATTCTTGAGATTTATATTGTTGCAGATTGGCCTTCATGTGGAGACGATGAACTGGATTATGGATTGTGTGTCAACTGCAAATTTTGCGGTTCTGGTCAATGGTGTACCTTTTTCATCTTTCTCAGCTAGTAGGGGTTTGTGGCAGGGTTGCCCTCTTTCACCGTTACGTTTTTTACTTGTTGTGGAGGGCTTAAGCTTGCTCATTAGTGAAGAAAAGAGAAAGGGAATAATTATTGGCATCCACCTAACATCTACTATGTCTATCGCCCACATTCTATTTGTGGACAAAGTGGTCTTGTTTGGGCATGGAACTTATGAGGAATGGAGCAATTTCAGAAATGTAATTGATTTGTTCACTACTGCTTCAGGTATGGCGATTAGTGTGGAAAAATATCCATTTCTTATAAACAATGTATCTAATGATGTTATGGAGCAGGTTAAGGTGCATTTTCCATACAAATCGGAGGCAATTGAGAGGGGATTCAAATATTTGGGTTTCTGGCTTAAGCCACTTGATTAAAGGGTCGATGATTGGTGTTGGCTCATTAAGAAAATTGATCGTAAGATCAATAACTGGACTTACATATTTTTATCATTGGGAGGACGCCTCATACTTCTAAACTCTGTTTTAGGAGCTTTACCTATTTATTGGTTTTCATTATTGAAGATTCCAGTTTCTATTTTACAAAAGATTAGGAGCTTGATGTTCAATTTCTTGTGGGGAGGAAACATCTCGTGGGGAGGAAACATTGAAAAAAAAGGATTGCATCTAGCAAACAGGGATCTACGGTCACGACCCTTTGGAAACGGTGGGTGGAACATCAAGAATATTGAATGCTTTAATACAACAATAAGATTTAAAAAATTATGGAGGGTCTTAACATGTAATGGTATTTGGAGCTGTATAATTAAGATGAAATACATTAAAAAATAGTTTGTATCTGAATGGTTAAGAAAAGGAGAATACTCAGCTCTAAACACTTCTATTATATGGAATGGGTTTTTATGCGTTCTATGTTGGATCAACAAGTCTATTTGTTGGAAAGTGGGCCACTGTGACAAGGTGCAAATTGGGGCAGGCCCAATCGCTGGAATGGAGAAATCATATGCTCTATCTGCTTCCCTTCCCAGCTATCTGTGTTATTATGGATTTTTTACCCTTGATCAGATATGTGCTTAAAATATTGGAAATGGTTATGGTTTACATTGGTTGTCTGCAGAAGAACTTGAACTGGGGGGGTTCATGGAAAAGAGAATGGGTTTATATATCCTTTCTTTGAGATCTTTGGGTATTGAACTCAACATTAAGGGTGCACTAAGGAGGATGTATGGGCTTGGTCTTTTAATGAGTCTAATGGACAAATAACAACAAAGATTGCTTACAAATATATTATGGAGACATCTATGAATTTTCAGCAGGAAAGAACTTTGGAAATAGAGAACTCCCATTAAGATAAAGTGTTTCAGTTGGCTTCATTTGATGAATAAGATTAGTACTTGGGACAATCTCTGTAAACGGGGTTGGATAGGTCCTAGTTTATGCCATTTATGCAGAGATGAAAGTGAATCTGTAACTCACCTATTCGTGAACTGTGAATTTGGTAAAGCTGTGCGTGATCGTGTTGCTGAAGTTTTGGGAATTATTTTTGTTTGGGAGAACAAAAGTCTTAAGGAAAATATAAATGATTGGATCAGATTTGGTATACTACCATGCTTTCTCCCCTTTTTTTGCAACTAGGCTATTTGGCTTTATAGAAATGCTTGTATTCTTTATGGTGTTGAACCTTCAGTTCAGAGAACTGTACTTAAATATATGGAACTTTTAGCTGAATATCCGAACCAGGATATTAAAAGAAGGGGTAAAATTATTGGGATGGGATCTGAGATCAAAGCAGCCACGGGATTTTTTGATGGAGTTGTAGCTAAGTTGAAGGGTGGTGCTGGAGCAATTATCTACATTGGCAGTGATCATTACTTTTTTATACGATTGGGATGTGGTCAAAGTACAAATACCAGGGCTGAACTATTAGCCCTTTGGGAGTTGTTATTTGTTGTTGATGAGATGGGCCTCCCAGAGTTGAGAGTTTTCGGTGATTCAAAAACATCCATTGACTGGGTCAATAATGTGGTGTTATTGGAGGTTCTTGCTCTCGATCATTGGTGCAACAGAATCAGAGATTTGGTCACTGGATTCCACAACTTTACTTGCAATCACACTTTCAGACAACACAATCAGGTGGCAGATAGCCTATCCAAAAAGGCTTTGGAGCTTGAAAATAGATATTTGACTATCCAAGAAATTTTGGAAAATGTAAAATGTCATAAACATACTTTAAATTTGTTTTAGTTGTTAAAATGACAAAACTGTAGTTCTTTTGGGCATATGCCATGAAATTTTTTATTTTGAAAGGGTTTATCTGCCTTTGATAATAATAAAAAAGATTATACTTTTCTTCTTAAAAAAAGAAAGAAAAAACGGCGGTCGAATCGAAGATTGGGCGAGTGGCGGAATAGATGGGCAAGACGACAAGAGTAGTCGAGCGGTTACTCTAATGGTGTTTGATGAGCCGACAGATTTGTAAACTTTGATATGGTCATATTTGGTACCGACCATTTTACAATAACACTCAACCAATATGAAGGAGATATTAGATGAACCTTACATCATTCATGATTTTAACATCACTTATATCTCCGTCGACAAATAATATACCAACCACATGAAAGATTGACCCAAGAAAAAGAAAAACATGGACTTCAAAGAATTCTTCATATCTTTACGATATATTAAAGCCTACAGGTCATTTCTTTAAATGATGATTAACAATAAGCACATTATCGATGTATAGTCAATAGGCCCATATTCGAAGTCGACTGCAACATTATCTTCCGTAAGCTTCAGCGTTTTGGTCGATGGGTTGACGATGTTATTTTCTGATCGACAGAGTGTTGGTGTATAAGTTTTGAATGCATTACTACCGACCGAAAGATAGAAGTCGATTGGCTCAAGTAATCTCAAAATTCATTTCATTTGTTTGCGACTTCAACAGATTAGTAGCAAGCCGATGAACATTTCTAAACAAGTAAAGTAAAGTAAAGTAAAGGTAAGGTAAGGTATTAATAAAATATTCATTGGTATCCATCCTTCCTTCATCGAATCGCAACAAGACGACCAACATCACCGGTCCTCACCTCGACGGGTCGATCGATTTTGCTTGTAATAATATTGTTGATCATTTGGCTATGCTAATCGTTTCACAACTGTTGGTCGATACTATACTAGTAACTATATGGTGTCAACTAAAGCTTTAACAATGAACAGTTTTGGCCGCTCGACCTTTTAACAAATAGCTCGTCCACAGGACCCTGAGTGCAACAATAATCTTCTAGTGATTGCCATACATAACTTCTTTACAATATTCAAAACAAAATCTTCTCAAATGCCTGAATCGTTTGAAAATATTACATCGCTTGTGTACATAATATGCAACATATGTCTAAATAATTTCTTCAATGTTTACATGATAATAACTAAATAGTTGACAATCTAAGAGAAAACGATATTTTATCTATCTTCTTCGTCCGTAATTTCTAAGGAGTCTAATATCTTCTTGCAAGTTTCTTTAAAGGTTTCTTGCAAGGTTCAAACCGCTTCCGCTATTGTCACCCATAACAGATGGAATGTTCAATAATGTAATCTAATTTGTGGTTAATTAGTGACCTATAGTATTTTGTCACCTAAGATATTCTCTCATAATATTATCATTATGTATTTCTTATATATTCAGTTGATTAATATTGAGAAGCCCATCAATATGCCCATAACCCATAGTGCTTCTGTTTTCTATCTTGTTTTCTTTTACATGATATCAGGGCTTACGACCTGATCCTAAGGTAACCCTTCACTTTCAGTCAGAAGCCCAGATCTGTCACATCTTTTATTCCCGGATTGCATTCTAGGGTTTCAACGTCCGTGATATTTTATTTTTTCTCAATGACTTCGCTACGTGATATTTTATTTTTTCTGAGTGACTTGGCACGCGATTCTTTCTTTTATTCCAGATCTCCGGATCTGAACTTGTGCGCTCCATATCAACTCGTGGAGATCTTCATACCTCCCGAGATAGGGCATGTTGCCTGAGTGATTCAAGAAACGGAATCTTACCTAGTACGCACAAAGCAGTGGTTTGATTCAAGCAGCAACGCTCCATACCTCTTCCGGAGCTCCATATCTCTTCCCGAGCTAGGGTTATTGGATCTCCATTCAGATCTGTGCATAAGATCTGCCAAAGGCACACGGATTTGGCATATCTCGTGGAGCACCACGCGTCCAGGCATCGTTTGTATCAAGAGGCAAACAGCTCATCAATTCCCAACAGATCTGCTCACATTTTAACGTTGGACATATTCTTCTGATATCTGGCAGCTCAGATATCAAAGCGATCCAACAGATCTGCTCACATTTTCTGCGATCCTTCTATTATTGCTTTAAAAAGGGGGAGCGAACAGGGTTCCGCTCCTTCACATATTGCGTTGTTCAACCACATTAGAGGTTTGGTTGATTGAGCTTTCCGTGATTTATTTTCCTGCGTATAATTTTTGTGGCATCGTGTGGACATGCCAACATAGAGCGTTGAGCATGGAGCAGCGAAAGCGCGGTGAACCTTCGCTACTTATAATGACCAAGAAGCATAGCTCTAAACTGGAGATTTGACGACCTGATTATCCAAAGATTGGAGGTTGTGATCTAAACAAAAAGATCAATTCTTGAAAATGGTGCTACCATAAGCAGTCCCTAGAGAATTTGAAGAGGTAAGAAATATCTTAACACCAGAAGGTTTATGGCATACCTTTAATGGAGATGAGTATGATGTATGGGCACTCAAAGTAAGTATTCTGTTAAAATTACAAGATTTGTGGCACTTCATAGTTGAAGAAGATCCCATCGATCCATAAAAATTTAATTTTTTGACAGAGCTCGAAAAAAAAAAAGACAAATTGTTGCCATATGTCTCATACAAGACAGTATAGACTATTCCCTATTTCATTACATTGTAGAAGTCGATACTCCAAAGAGAGCATGCGATACACTAAAAGAAGTGTTGAGAGCATGCAATACACTGAAAGAAGTGTTTAGCGAGGAACCAACTATAGAGGAAGATGACTTTGCAAGTTTCCAAAATGAAGTGGAAGACGGTCAAGATGACTATGTCTATGAGGCAGCCAGTGATCATGTAATCCAAGCAAAGATTGTTCATCTTGTTGTGTGTCTTGATGGCACTGAAAACAAACCTCCTGCTAATGTAGCAGTACTCATTGATGTGAGTGATAGTCTCTCTGAGCAAGGGACAGTTGATAGTAGCATAGAAGCTGCAACAGTTGTTGAGAATGAGCAACAACCACTTGACAGCAGCACAGAAGAAACCGCAACATGCAGTCCACCCCAATACCAGAAAACCAGAAGTTTGAGGGAGATCTATGAGCAGACTCCTGTTAGTGATGAGCATCTACAGTATGCTTTGTTTTCTTCTCATCCCACAATTTTTGAAGAAGTAGTGAAGGATGCACAGTGGGTACAAGCAAATGAAGAAGTCAACAATGAAGTAGCTGCCATTGATGACCAACACCAAGATGCGAATGCTCTCCAAGAAAAGCTCAAATATAATCATATTTTTTTTGACAAAAATTTTCAATATGCAGGTAAAGATGACAACCAGAAGAATCATGTTGAAACATAAAAAGAAGACTTGCACTATGTTCCAGAAGCTGGAGAAGAACAACTACTTAGCATAAAGATCTAGAAGACAAAGAAGAAGAAGTCCAAGTACACTTAAAGGAAGAAAGTAAAGTTGAAGTTTTTTAACTGAAATGTAAGCCTAGTTGAGACGTAGACCAACAGGCATCTTTTGGCATAGACAGTGTTGAAGATCTACTACTAGTTGAGATTAACGGGGTGTGTTGAAGAATGTAATCTCACATGTGGTTAGTTAGTGAATTAGTTAATTACCCATAGTATTTTGTCACCTATGGTATTTTCCCATAGTATTATCATTATGTATTTCCTATATATTCAGTTGATTAATATTGAGAAGGTGATCAATACACCCATGGTGCTTCTGTCTTCTATCTTGTTTTCTTTTACATGGAAGAGGCAACAAATCTAATGATGTAGTCAAGCAGATAGTAAGACACAATCAAGACAAAGAGATTGAGTCAAATGCATTCAACTTATTATTATTCATCTTGAAATGGGTCATCGCTCATCGCTCAAATGGGTACATGAAGAACTAAGTTTATTATAAAATTGGTAAATACTAAACCCATGGTTTCTTCCCAAAAGGGGTAAACTTTTAATAACTTTTTCTCCTAGTTGTGAGAATGTAAAGGAGTTGAATAATATTATAACTATTCAACCAAAATAATGATAAATGTCCTAAAGTGAGTTAAAGGTTGAAAATTCTTTTGGAAGGTGAGGAGTCACTCAGGTAGATTTATAGTTAAGGTTGCCAAAACACCAAAATTCATTGATTTGATCTATAAATAAGCTCGCTGGTAAGGAGAATGGGCATTCTCTCTCCTTCATTGGAAGCCTTTTTCTCGGTATAGCAAAGTGTTAGCATTGAAGAAATTAAATCTTGCTACAGTTACACATGGTTGTGAGCATGTTACAATTTTTGTTTTGTGCATGTGCTCAACTAATTGTGGGGCTATTCTCTTTGGCTGAGTTTCATATATCTATTGTATTTATGCAACCACTAACATATCATTGTTGCAACAAGTGTATTATTACATTGGGCTATCCCACAAACTAGCACATTTGTTGAACATGCACAATGTACAAAAAAAGACCATCTTGCTTTCTTGGCATATGATCTTCTTGAAATGGTAGCACTTAATAAAACAGTTCCTACCTAGGATAAGTTGCATTCCATACTGTTGCATATTCAATGGATTTCATTTAAACTCATAAAAACACAAATTACAACATCAAATGCCGCAAAGTTGAGGGATCACATCAAGGTATGAGGTTCTAATTGGACATTTTCAATTGGTGATCATGTGAGGCTGATAAGGGTCATCTGCCCACAGCAACACCTTTTAAAGATAAACCACAACCAATCCGAGTATAGAAAATCCAATGTTACTTCTATGCAAATTTTAGTGTCATAAGTCAAGAGAAAAGCCTCATAAGAACTAGACAACCAATCATCACTCTAAGCCTCATAAGAACTAGACAATCTTAATCAGTCCAAGGCTGCACTACTTTTGGAGAAGACATGACCTTTCAAACTAGCTAATTTTGGCATATTTCTTCACCATAAGTCAACATTATAATCTCAACCTATAATAGTGCTCCAAGTCAGAAGTTAGAACCCTCAAATCAACATCCTTTTAGGCCCTCACTTCTGCACTTTTTTATAATAGAGGATGATTTTGTAAGAGAGAACATACTCATCTTTATATGGGAAGTGTTGCTTTAAGAGGATCCATGGACCTTTTGTGAGTACATTTAGCATGATAGGAAAAAACATACAAACTTTGGTAGAGACTTCCATATTTGGAATCCATAACATAAAAGGAGGAGAAGGGGGGTAGTTCAAGCTATCCGTGCTTCAACTCCCTTTTCTTCTGAAGGCCCTCTTATATGTTTCCTGTATTAACTCTAAGTCTACAAGGCTACTATTAAGCCTCTCCCATAGGTCAACAAGGTCTAAAGTAGCAACAACAAATCTAAGTCCCTTTTTGGTTCTTCCTTTAAACAATTTTGTAATTGAAATTTGTTAAAAATAGTATATCATCTACGATCGACGAAAGTCTACTTGTACATTTTATGAAAATGTTTGACGCAGAGAATTCTATGATTGTGCGACTTCTTTCTTATAGATTTAATGATTCAGTTTTATGATACTATTAATAAGAAAGATTCAATTTTGAATTGCCTTGCAAGTTTTCTTCTATTTCATTTTCTCCATGGCCCACATGGGCTTGGCATTGGTCATACACACACTTTGAAACATATTTTCACAAGTTTCAAGTGCTAATTGAGAAGATCATATCATAGATTTTGAGAATATGCATGCTAACCTACAATCTTCAATTGTATGTCTGCATTCTTTTCTCCATAATTTGAGGTTCTAGTTTGTGTATCTTCAGAGTTCTATTTAACAAGATTACCTTGGGGACACCCCCTTCGGATTTACAAGAACTAATCAAGAAGTGAAAGGGATTGTGCTAGTGGTAAGGGGCAACTTTTCTAAGTCGGCCATTCGTAACGCTTTGTGTATATATTCTAGTATGTTTCTCGTCTAGGCTTCAGTAAAACGCATTTCTGTGATTTTCCACACAGGACAAAACATGTCTAGATACACTCGTTTTTATTGCACCTCACATATTTTCTATCACTGCATTCCATACAAAGAAAATCTCGTTAGTTGACTACCACTAGAGAAGGAAACCATTAAGACAAAAGTAGAAACATATAAAGTAACATACAACAACACATATTAAACAAACAAAGAAGTCAATGAAAGCTTTAATAAGTAACACTAAAAAGGGAGATAAGTTATAACATACTATAGAAATTTAGTGTTCTTCACTAAATCAAAGGTTTTTAGCGAGACAATTATATAACATTAAGTTTAATGCAAGGAACTTTGTGTAAGATTAATCTACCAGCAACTTCACTCTAGTTAAAGTCTCCATAAAAACTAGTCTAAAATGCTGATTTTTTGCTAAATCTCTAAACAATGAGCAACAAATGTTGAAATTTAGCTACATATACATGTTTCTTACACTAAATTATCAAAGTTCAACCTAATCTCGATGACAATAATTGTTAAACTTAAATACAAACAAGGAACTTATGATTCTCTCCAACTTTAGAGAGTCTACAACAAAAGGATGCATTAGATTTCAGCTAAAAAAGTTGCTACAAGTCACAACATACATATTGTATTGGGGTATATTATGGACTTGTCGCTTGAATATTAAATATCTTGTCTTCAATATTCATGTTAAAATATTAGGTATTCAAATTCAATATTCAATATATTATCTTCAATATTCAATATCTTGTATTAACACAACATTGTAGGAATGACCCTTTATAAATAAATAAAAGAGTAATGGGAAAACTTACTTTGTTATATAAAGCTTAATGCAACAATGATACTAATTTAGTATGGAATCTAATGGGATTCTAAACTTGAGTTCTAGATACACATTATAACATAGGGAGAGCAATAACTAACATATATGAGATATGTAGGTGAGAAAACAACAACAAGAAGGTTTAAATTACAGAGCCAAACTATCAAGATAACCTCGTCAACATACACAAGCATATATTTTATGAATATGCACTTAGTTTATAATATGTTGTTGACTTAATCATAAGTAAAAGGTGTTTTGTGATTACAACCAACCTATACATATATTTAATGAATATGCACAACGTTTATAATATGTTGTTGACTTAGTCATGAGTAAAAGGTGTTTTGTGATTTATATTTTGTGATTACAACCAACATATGAATAGTTATTGGGAAGTTGAAGATACTCCCAATTTTTGTTACACTTTGGCATGCAAAAAACTTTCACCGGAGCATCCTATCTCCCCATGAGCATTGAACTCCCATGGAAAATGTATTTACTAAACAAAGAGAAAGTCACAAAATTGGTTCATTGGGACCTTGATTTGTTGAGGATCTGAAAGAATATATAGTGATAATCACCAATGAAATTCACATGCTTCTTTAAATCACATGCAAACAAGCAAAGCAAGAAATATTCGTAACCCCTTAGTATTGTTACTAACCACTGAATCAATGAATCAACTTAATATCAACAGAAGTGGAATGTTTTTTACAGTATGCTATGCCACACTAACATTGAAGGACTTAATAAAGATGACTACTAATCTTATAGAAGAATTAAAAACCCCAAATTAAACATCATAAATAGGTTAGAGATTAAACCTCCAAGTACTTACAAGAAATCAAAATATGGATAATGCATCAGTCAAGAAGAGGATTCCTCGCAAACTCTAATAGGGACCATAAATCCAATAGTTGTTTGAGGGTGTAATTACTTGAAACACATAATTCTCCTAGCCCCTCAAATTATAGAAGGAATAGTTCTCGTTGATAAGCTAAGATTTGTTGCACACATTTGAAATGATTGAGACAAACTACTCAAGTTTGTACAAAGAAAAGCATTACTCTTTGTATTTTCACCCACTACAATAAATTGATTTCTTATGTTTTGGAGCTTTAATATGTGATTGAATCACCTTCTACCTCCTTCTAACAATTCAATTTTCTCAAATATAGAACTTGGTTTGTTTAGAGACATCTTCTACACAACTTTCACTATATCCCAAGCTTTCTATGAAGTCTTTGCATCTTGTTAAGTAGGTATACTTTAATTTGTGATTACCATACTAATGATTGCAAGAGCTTCCTTGTCTCTATCCTCATAAGATTTTGTTCATCCACATTATTTGTCCCTTCCCATTTATAATGTGCCAAGAGTGTTTTTTATCACAAGAATGTTTATAGCTTTTATACCAATGAGGTAATTTGTCTATTTATACAAAGTAAATAGAATGAGAACCAACTCAAATACTTAGGGAGGGAAAAAACTCTAAAAAATGCTTTTAGAATCACGTTGTAGATAATAAAAAAATCAAATCCACCACCTTACTTGTGTTAGCTGGAAGGTAGATGTTCATATTCGTTGGTTGAAGGAATAAATACTTTTAGCTTCTACGACTACTTTCACTTACAATAATGAACATAACCAAGGTAATTAGGTCACCCGTGTTGTGCCTAAGGATACTAATAACTTACCTACTTGATCTATGCACATATCAATTAAGTGAATATAGCGAAGGTAGGTTCACTTGCACTCTGTCTTAGGTTAGTGATAACCTTACCCACTTGAGTTGTGGAAAGGCCAATTTACCTTTAAATAACTTTGCATGCATGGCTCAGTAAACATAGCAAAATCACTCTTTCACATTGTTGGCTTTTACTGTTGTTGTATCTCTCTGTCCCTTTCCCCAGGGATCTCGACCTAGGTTCAGTCCCTTCTGCTCAACACAACAAAGCCCGAGATATCAGCTCGACAGAGCAGAGCTCAACCGGCATCACCTGCGACACAGATGTTGTCTCACCTGAGATATCTCTCTTTATGGGTAACTGCAGTCTGCGATAACCATGTATTCACAATTGTGTGGGAGGGTGTTTTAGTACCTTGGCCCTATGACAAGGCTTCCAATGAATTCAAGGGGTGGATTACTTGTATTTAATGTGCTCCAATAACTAAACTGTGACCCAACCTTTCTTTATGCAACTTTAGTAAATAAACAACAGACATGCAGCATAATCATATCTAGTAATACAATGTGGCCATCATACATCTATTCATTTGTAAACAAATCTATAGTCATTCATTCACTACAATAATCACACATATATCTAAGCTACTTTTAACATTCACACATATACACATAATATAACGTGGAAACCTATCCGGGCGAAAACCACAAGTTGCTCTTCAAATAGATGCACCTTTCGTCTGCGCACTAAGCTGCAGACACTACTCAATATATTCTTCTCTAACTTGACAGAATCTTCCTCCCTCTCATGCTCTCTGGTCTTCTCTCTTTTCTCTTTCTACTATACTTCTACTAGTGATCTGCACACAGTCTGGATCGGATCAACCTTCCCTGCTCGTCTACGCACTCAGCTGCAGACCTTCACTTTAATGCACTCAGTGATACAAAGCCATTAACCAAGAATGTCTACTGAGTCTAGCTTAAGAGCCTGATCCTTCAATGCTTAATCACGAACATCTAATTCAATTCTAGCTCTATAGTCTTACCAAGACTCTAACCAAGAATATAGCCCACATACAACTTGGGTTCCTTCTTTTATAGCCCTATTACATACTCGATATAGATCCCATACATGCTTGATACAAAATCAATACCGACTCGATATAGACTCTATACAGACTCATTACATACTCCTTTTTTGTCTTTATCTCAGTCGACTTACTATATCCAGCCAACAAGTTGTCTTCCTATTCTAGCAACACATAACGGGAGGCACTATCGGCTTGACTTGCAAAGATGCCTTCACACATGTGGTTTCCGCTGGCTCCAACCGAGCTCATACCCATGAAGGTTAAGGCCTGTCGCTTTCTCAGCATTATTCCTTACTGTCATTTTCTATCCATTGCGCTATTTGCACACCTTCTTATGCTGATATTCTGTCGTACCATCTCATGTCACATTCTATCCTTCTGTCACGGCTTACTTATCTGGCGCAACTTCCTCTTCCAGTGCCTTCTCCTCTTCTTCTTCTTCTCTTGCCTTCTCCTCATCACAACATTCTTCCTCTTCTCCTTTATGCTGCTTGTTTCCGCTTTTCACACACCTGGGGGTTAAGCGCAGCAGAAATTTTCAAGCTACTAGGTGTGTCCTTGGGGGCAAGTCTTGAGTCAAGTATTGTCACTTGATCTTGACTCCTTTGTTTAGGCCGAGGTTCAGTGGTTGCTTTGGTGGTTTTCCCCGAGTCCTCTTTGGAGGAGGCGGGGTTGGTGCAGTAACGAAAGGTGTTTTTGGTGGGCCAGGAGGAGGGCGTGATGTCGTCTCAATAGGCTAGATGGGGGTTAGCACAACCTGGGGCATCGGAGGCAGGGTGGGTGGTTCAAGGTACCATACCGAAATCCCCAGTGTAAAGTTTGGTAAATTTAAAGTAGCCATAACATGCTTACTCACGATGCCAAACGGTGGGAAAAGGAAGGAAATCATATGGATTGGGAGAGAGCCCCAATAATTCCCTAGTGATTGCATTTGAGGTTGCGGTTGTGGTGTGAGCGGAATGGTGCTGGATGAGAAGACACACAAATCCCATGTGTCAGTCGACTCTGGTGGAGGAGGTCAAAATGGGAATGATTTCGTCATAGATGTGTCGAGAAAAAATCTCAGGACTACGACCGACAAGGAAGGGATGGCTACGATGTCGATGGAGGTATCAATGGTAGGGATGACATGGTCTGGTGTGCCCAGCCCCTGCGTATTGTAGTAAGTTAATTGGTCAACCGTCATGATCTTCCCATAATGGGGAAACATCATAAGGCGAAAAATAGTGGATGCCATGACTCTCATGGCATACATGTAACTGCATCCGAGAAGGAGGTTGTAATCAAGTTGGGCGTTCACAACCTCTATTTCGATCAAAACCGTTTTACTGGCTAAGGAAATAGGGACATTCGGGAGGATGCCATGAGCTTTTGTGGAGCGACCATCATAAGCATGAAGAGAATTAGTGGATGGTTGGAGGGTGGGGGGGGCCGAGTTTTTGCCTGATAAAAGTTGACATCATGCAGGTGGATGCCCCTTCATCGACAATGCATCGATGGACAACTAAATTCCGAATTGAGACTGGAATCTGGAAGGCAATGGTGGATGGCATTCTTGGCTCTCCTTGATCCAAATGGAATGTGATCAATATGGAATCGGAGGGATCCACGACACCAAGTGCAAATAACAATGCTTTCTGCTGCGATGGGAACGTTTTGAGCACCTCGAGAGCGGACATGGTTGTAGGTGACTGAGCCAAGTCGTCAACGATGTTGTAATTCAAGGTAGCTTTGGTAGTGGCATTGTTGGAAATACGCTGCATGGGAAACCTTGGACCTTTGGTCGCCCCATCAATGGGGGGTGTTGGCAGGTGGAGGGGCATATTGGCAATGCCGGAGGTAAACATCGCTGATGGGTCAACAGTTTCCGTGGTGGACCCATACCGGTTACGTCTAGTCTAGAGGTTCACCTCTTCAGTTGACAGTGTCATAAGGTGATGGATACCAGTCTCTGTAGGTGGATCCGCGGTGGGTATTGCAGGAGCAGGTGGGGGAAGAGGTGCGGTTTCCACCATTCCTTGGAGTGGTAATGGGTTCTAGAGCACCATAGGCGGAGGACCTGGTGGCGCTAGGTTGGGCTGATCCTGTGCTACCGCATTAGTGTCCCGTTGAGCTTCGTTTTGGAGGAATTGCTTAACATGGTCCATATGCAGGCATTCATGAGAATAATGACCATAGACGTTGCATATTTTACATGGATGATTAGTCCGTAACAGAGTGGTTCACCCCGATCGATTAGGCTGTTGGGGGTTTTGCACCAGTGGGTTAGCGTCGTTGTTGTTATGAGGATTAGATTGTTGGTTGCCTCCTTGTGGTTGGTTTTTACCCTAGTTCCTTGCTTGGTTTTTCTTACCCTACCCTTGTTGGTTGTTGAGGGCGGGTTGGTTGGGAAGATTCTGCTGCACAAAAACTTGTCCCGAGGAAGTCGAAGGAGACGGGGCAGGGGTCGAAGCGGCTTGCATTGGTGGCGCATAGTAGGTTGGAGGAGCTGGGGGAGCTACAAATCTGGTCGTTGGTCCCGAATATCCAGCCAAGTTGGTGCATGGGTGTGCTGAATTGGTGCGGGCTGTGCATAGACAGTTGTGGCTCCGGACTAAACCATCATCCTTGAGTAATTGGGTATCTAGTTTGGTTGCACAACACTAGGGGTGTTGCTTGGGTGTGGTGGCATCATAGGGGATGTCACACAGTACTGTGGGTGTTGGGAGATAGAACCGATGACACCATCCGCAGCATGTGATGCCCCTGGCGCATCACGGTGAGAGGTGTCGGCATAGGGAGCGTCTGGTATGATGGTGTATAGGTTTCCAGACTGGGCGTAGATTAGATCGAACTGTTGGCCTTCAAGATAGCCTCTTCCTTGGATTGGGGACGTTCAGAGGCGACGTCCTTAGCTATGGGCAGGACAAAGTTTTCAAGAACCAATTGAGGAAGATTCTGTCATCAAGCTAAATTTTGCATAGGCTAAGTCATCACCGCCACTCGTGGATGTGGTCGGTGATGTGTGTAGCGGTATTCTAACTGCTAGATAACAAGATCTCCACACCTTCGTCATAGCGAACAGGTAGTTGGAAGTACCGAAGGAACATGAAGGCCAGTGAAGTGAAATCAGGGTAAGAGGCTTGAGGTAGTTCATTATACCATTTTTTTGCAGCACTTGTGAGTGTGCATTGGAATAATCTTAGTTTGATTGAGTCATCTACAATGTTGTTTGACGAGCACCATAGGTGAAATGACTGAATGTGGTTTTTGGGGCACTCACCCGCCTTTCCTTCAAACTTGGGAATGTCCGAAGGAAGCTTGGTTGGCATGGGAGGCCAATGGGGTTGGNGGGGGGTGGGTGACAATGGTGCCGGTGTTTGCAGAAGCATGATGTCCATGCATGATTGGGGGCACTTGAGGTTGACTTCCCGCAACGGGGATGGTTGGGATGACCATGGAAGGGCCACTGTTCCCAACTATATACGGTGGTACCGTTGGAATTGTGGGAGTTGGAGTGGGACCGCCACTAGTGGGTAGCGTTCCCACCACAGCAAGCACAGTGTTAGGATCACTGGCAGGGATATTGGTAATGATGTGTGGCAAGGAAATGGGTCCACTGCCGCTCACCCCTCCAAAGAAGGAATCAGGATTTGTGTCAGCCATGGGGCTAGATGGCACGGTGAACAGGTTCGACTCGGATTGATAGGAATCTGAGTCAGAATTAGAGGTCGTGTGGCCTTCTGAAGGTGAGGAAGGTTGTTATGGAGGGCCTTGACGGTAACGATATAAAGTCCCGAACTGAGGGGAGTGCCCCCTAATTCGTGAGGAAGAACGTGGTGGATCAATGGTGGCTTATGGTAGTAACTGGTAATTAATTTTTGGACCCCGATTTAAACGACTTCCTATTGGTTCACAGGTGGTCACTCGGCCACCAAGACTTCCAAAAGACAGCGCTTGGATTTTTCCTCACAAGGGTGTATCTAGTCAATCAGAAGGGGTCGTTGCCTGTTTCGCTTAGAAATTCCTCTCATTGGCCAGCTACTTTGGGGTTCCTGTGGTACTCCTCACAATGAGTTTTAGGGAAAAGCCCAAGCACTTCCCACAGTTGTTGCGGTTGAGACTTAAGTTCCAAACCGAAAGATTATTAAGTAAGTTGGTTACTTTTATGGTTCGCTCGGGGTCATGAATCGAGTTTTGTTGGATTATTTGGTGTGAGTATGTGCACTTGTGTATGAATTTGTTACTTTTACTTTCAATTATGCAAAGAAAATAACACTGGCTTCTCTGTAAGGAACAAGCAAAGGTCTTGAACCAAAACAGATTTTGAAAGGTAAAAATAAATCAAAACAAAGTGCACGACATACTGTAATAATGAGTGATTAACTGTAATTTTGTGAATCAGTAGAGTGACTATCCCACTTTTGTATCCTTCAAATCCAAGATGGAGTGATGGGATCTCATCCAAGTGGAAACAAGTCCACCCGTAGATCCACAGTTCACACCCCAAATGCTCGGTGCTCAATAAGGAGGACGCGAACTTCGTGAAATGCCCAACGGTTTCCACTCCCTGTAGCTTCCAAGGTCACTTGTTTTTAATGGACAAGAACAATAACAAAAATGGATGCATATTAATAAGCTTACTCAACCCCCTGTCTTAACTCAGAAGACCACGGAGGGTGATGACTGAGTAGAGGAGGAAGGGCTAAATAAGAATGTTAATTTCCAGCTTTTAATAATGAAATACATAATTTAAAATTGCAGAAACTAACTTAGTAATAGACAGATTGCATGGAACAGTCAACCAGTGGAAAATGGGAAGTTCAGACAGGCAAAACATATGATAAATGGCTCAAAAACTGACAGGTCACGTCTAACTGCTGGACAGTGGCGACTGAGTCGCGCAAACAAGCCATACAGCAGCGACTGGGTCGCTCCTGCTACAAAAAACAGTCGCAACTGTGCCCTTAGAGGCAAGTCACTCCTTTCGGGTCTAGATTCGTGACCTGGGTCACGGGTTTCGACCCGAAAATAGTGAATGGGTCACACTTTTCAGCCCGAAAGCGGCGACTTGGGCCGGAAAGGAAAAAAGTTAAAAAAAGAGTCGACAGTGGCCGACAAGGACAAGAACTGGTGTTGTACAAACTCAGATCGGCCTCATGGGGGTCCTACCAGAGACGGCTAGAAAACAACAAGAATACCTGCAAAACAAGGGATCCTATGGGACCAGCCAGTATGGTTGCCAAAACTGTAGTCGGGTTTTCACCCTGGCTACGTGCAAAAGCACCTCCCTTCCGTCAAAGGGACATAAGGGTAGAGTTCAAATGGAAACAAAAACTACAATAAATAAAGAACATTAGTAACAATAAACAAATAACGATGACTATGCTAAAACTTAAAATCACAACAAGAAAATTATACCCTTTGTTTGAAAGTGGGCCACCGTGCCCTGATCTTTGGATATGGGCCGCTTCTCCACAAGGTTGAAAGGTACGGAAGATGCCTCAACGTACGGGATGGGGAATGGTGCGGCTATCAAATGATGGTTGGATGGTGTGAGTATTCTAAGAAGAGTGGGTTCTCAACGTACTCACTAATTTGAATAATGAGAAAATGGCATAAGAATCTTGTTGATGGGGACCTCCACCTTATTTTTATAATGATTTTTTGGCCTTATCTCTCTTTTTGGGTTTTGGAACCCTATTTAGGGTTTTTAGCCCCTTTGCTGTGTTTTAGCTCTTTTTTGGGCCTTTAAGCCATTTTATGGGTTTTTTGAGCTTTTTGAGAGAGAATAAGGTTAAACCATAGATGTGAAGGTCAAAAATGAGGGAAAAATGATAGGGAAAAGACGTCTATATATAGTTTAGGCTATGTAGAGCTAGCTGAGCAATTTTTTGTGTTAACAGGTGGTCCCTAAGAAAGAGTTGAACTAAGGCTTTTATATTTTAGTTGTTAATGGCGAAATTAAGTTGTTTTAGGAGTTTTTGGTAAATAATTATGTCGCAAGACTGATGCAAAATTGTTTAAACATTCAACAACATATAACATGAGTATATACAGATTAATATTGACAAAACTAATAATCCGATGAAAATAAGATTGTTGTGTACTCAGATAAGTGCCAAATGGAGTAAAAAATGCTGCTGAAAAGGAAATGTTTTACAATGTGTCTTGGTCAGTTTTAATTATTAAAGATGAATTGATTTAAGGGAAAATGGATTCTCGATATACTTATGAAGTACTAAGAACATGTCTGAACATATGAAAAAATTGGTTTCTCACTTGGAAATGTGGGCTGAATTAGAGTCTTTGAGAAGGTGTTCAACACTACACCAACAAGGGTGTAGCCTAACTTTATCTCAAGGTCACTATTCAGTAGTTCCCGCTTCCTTTGAGAAATTTGCCCAATAATGTCAAAAGGCATTGTGCCGAATTTTCACAATGTTTAGAAGGTTTTCGATTTGATTACTATGAATTCATTATTTAGATGTAAAGAATTGATCAGTGCATGTTCTTGCTTTTGGCTATCCCAAAGCTCAGGGCGAACCTACGATGGGAAAGAGCATACACCAAAATGGAAAAATGTTTGTTCCAATTGTATATTGAAGAAAAAATATTGTGGCAACAAAATAAAAACTAAAGCCTAAAAGAATCCACAAGCTATGTGTCACTTTTTGAACATCAACCAATAATTGACAAGAAGCCTTTGGTTGGTGGAGAGCGCATACTTTGTGGCAACGAGCGAGTGAACAAAATTATTTAAACAACTTTAAAGATGGAAATGAAAAGAAATAAACTAATACAACCTTCAAAGAAAGTGGATTGTGTGCATGTGATTGTTAGAAAAATTCAAGCAACGAAAGAGACACTACCAATCCCCCCGGGGGGGATGAAGTGTGGGTGATGTGTATCCCACTTGATTTCTTTATTATTTATTATTACAATATCATAAAAATGAAACTAAAATAGGTCTAAATACTTATACAACTTTACAGAGTGAATGGGAATGAAGAAGGGAAAACTGAGGATTTTTTGGTGTCCCAAGAGACAAAAAACTCGAATTTTGACCAGAGCTTCCTCCTCTTTTTCTTTGGACCTACTAAAAACTAGCAAGTTAAATTATTAGAATTATGATGGAATGAATGAATAAAATATATAAACTAAAACTAATTTCAATACTTGCAAAACATTGGAACAATTTACTAGTTTTTAGAGCACTGAAATGACAACTTTAGATTCAATAAAAGACGATTATTTTTAAGCACTTCTAAATATAAATTATCTGCTATGCTAAATAAATAGATTGAAATTATCATACTTTTAAATCAGGTCTTGTTGGTCGTCTGGGCAGACCCGGGTTTACTATAATCAACCAACAACACCCCTAGCTCACTGGCCCTTTCGGCGACAGACCCCAAAGCGGCTTGAAGTCTCACCCGAAGTGATTCTAATGGGTTGGCCAAGGACCCAAGTGTCTTGGACCAGGTTCTGTGGCAATCCTACTTGTGACTCGCAGCTCCCCTAGCTGCGAGGTCTCTTTCTCAGCGCGTCGTGCGATCTTTTGCTCGCGTCGCGCGATCTCCTCGTCTCGCAGCTCTTCTAGCCGCGAGATATTCCTTTATACCGTCGTGCGGTCCTTTTCTACGTCGCGCACTTTCCTTGACTCGCGATATCTCCAGCCTTATCGCGTCGCCGCGCACCGTGCGACATGCAACTCCTGCCCAACGCTAAGTCTTCACCCTACGGTCTCGCGCACCGCAGCTCCTCTGCCGGTGCGGTATCACCTCTCTGTGATATCCTACTAATGATCAATCTAATAGAACCTCTAAATTGACGACCAGGAGAGAATGGGCATAAGTTTCCTATAACTCAAATATGTAGAATTGCAATTCATTTCAATTGAAATAGGAATACATTGTATTGTAGCCATTTTCAACTCCTCTACAAATGAATGTGAAATTTATCTAATTACCATATTGTTAAGACAACAAAGTAATTCTCTTAGGCCAAAATAAAATTCATGTTTTATTTAAGTTACTGGCATCGACTGATGAGGGTTAGTAAAACAACATGTTAAACGTTTTGTGAACAAAATAAACCATGGGATGTAGAATGACAAAGAACTCCTAGGGTAGACGTGTATAACTTAAATGCTAAGAAGTAAAATCCACGAGGATAAGAAAAGGGAACGACAAAATGAAAAAAATGAAAAAATTCCTAGGCATAAAGGCATTCCATACTATTGCAAACTTGAACACTAAAACAAAGGGACGATGAAGACTCTGTTAGGAGGGAAAACTGACCTGTTTGAAACCCTCTTCGCCATGACTCTGGTAATATCATTGTCACACAGATGCAAGAACCAATGCGACAACTATAACAACCAATAAACTATAAGAAGCTTTGAACAACACAAATAACCATATTTCTAGAATAAATTGCCATTCTAAATTTACATTTATGCCCGTTAAATGCAGTGCAGGCCACCAACGACCGTAACCAATCAATGGATTTATCAATGGCTTTCAAGAAGGAGATTTCTTCTATTTCTTCTTTTTCTTCCATTCTCCCGAAGGAAATCCAAAATCTTGCAAGTTAATAGGCATCGTCAAGAACCCCGAGTGTTGTACCCTAAATTGTGTGTCAGTTGGGAAAATTTGGAAGTGAAGAGGGGGGTTTTCCTATCTCGTCACAGCTCTTTCACCTACCATTGTAAATGCACCCAGTAGGGAATGGCATAAATCAATAACAAGCAGGTTTTCCATGCTATGCTACATAACTAGAGGAACAATCAACAATCCATTGATATATAGAAAAATCTATATATGAGGGCAAGATAGAAGAATCACCTGTCCACTAACCCACCCACTGTAACAATCGAGAAATCTAAAGGGTGCATGAAAAATCGTGGGGTAAGAAACTTGAAAGATGCACGAAAAATCACCAATGAATCTCGAGGCTACATAATGTTGAATGTAGTCCGTGCAATAATAAAATTGCTTTGAGGTCAATAAAAAAGCTACGGGTGACCCGACTATTCTTGTTTAGGAAATTCATTACCCACAGATGTGGACTTAGCATATCTACCTATCTAGGGTTCTTCCCCCTTAGTGCACTAATACAACTATTTTGTTTGGCAACAACTTTCATTCGCTACATGGCAAACACACATCTGTGTGCCATAAGACTTCTCTTTCTTGATAATCCAAGTGGAAAAGTTTGACTCACTGAATGTGTTGTTATATGGCCGTCTTGTTATTGGTGGCCAAGGCTATAGTAGAGGGCTCCAAATTTATAGAAGATTGAGTTGGTTCATCGTACAATGCCCGTGCTACTCTACAAAAACTAAGAGATTTCTAAGAATATTGTTGATAAATAAAGAAGAAAGATATTTATTTTTTTCCATTAATCTAGTTAATAATAAAATCTAGTGTAGTCTACAATTTAACCATTTGGGTCGGAATAAGTGGATGATTTTGAATCAATTTAGTGGAAATATTTCAAAATCCAAGTTACAACTATCAAGTTCCTTAATTTGGACACCAAAAAATTTGGAAAGATAAAAATAAAAAAATAGCCATCGAGCCCAAATCCTTGAATTTTTAGAAGAGTCCATAAAATTTATCAAATCAAGATATATAATCCAATCAAAATTCAACCAATATTGAAACAATTTATTTAAAAAAACAAAATAAATCTGTATCTTCAATAAACTTTATTCGTATAACACTTTATTCGTATTTCCCGAGGGTAGGGCCACTTACTTGGGCAAATATGCCAATTGACATTTCATATTTACTACCTGAGAGGACAAAGAAGGTAGCTAGAGCATCCATCCCTGGTATCACTCTATTTCAAATAAACACTATATATCTCCTATTGTCAATTATCTTTATTAGCTCATAGTTATATAGCAATAAAAAAATACACCCTTCCTTTGGATGGACAGAGAATGGAAGTTCCCACAAACAAGGTTGAGGTAATACAGACCCGTATCTGCCGCACTGTTGAGACTTTACATCCCATGTTCGGAGAGGGAGGACTTTAGTTTTAGCCATATACCAAACCACATTTATTGGCTAACAAAGTGGATGTGTTGGGGAGAGCAGCAGGGAGAGATATGGGGATGACGATATGCATTGGCGACATCCATGGTTACATGGACAAATTGGAGCGGGTGTGGGCGAATTTGCAGCATCAACTGAAAGAGTCCTTCGAGGATTCGACAGTCATATTTTTGGGAGATTACTGTGACAGAGGACCTGACACAGCGAAGGTAATAGATTTCCTAGTCTCCCTCCCTGAACGTTATCCTTCGCAAAAACACATATTCCTCTGCGGAAACCACGATTTTGCCTTTGCGGCGTTCCTGAGGCTTCTCCCGCCGCCCCCCGATGGGTTCTCTTTATCTGACACCTGGAAGGAGTACCACAATAACGAGGAGAGGGAGGGATTTTGGTCCGGCGAAGGCTACGAAGAAATGCATATCCAGGGTAGAAGATGGGCGGGGAATATCCGTGATCGATACAATGTGAAAAAGGGAACGGATTTCAAGGGTTCTATTTACGACGCAGCTCCCACGTTCGAGTCCTATGGATTTGCCCACGGCGACGCTGGTATCAATTTTTATCTTCTTTCTGCCTTGCCGAATCACTCCCACCAAAATCCTTCGCTATGTAGACTTTTCTTTAAAGAGTTGATGCATTTTAGCTTGTACGGCCATAACATAGTATCAGAATTTGTCCCAAATGTCAAATCGAAGCCTGTCTTGTCCAGATTCGCATGAACGCCCCTAGCTATCTTGGTCTCCTCATAACTTTTAGACTATAAATAGGGCCTTCCGTCTGCCACGACCTAATCTAAACTACTGTGCTGCTATGAGAAAACTATACATTGATCAGGGCTGCCTCCTCTCAAACAAACAAGCTGAAGTTGATCTCAATAAGAAAAAATGGGCTTCTTTTTTTCTTTCTTTAATTTTGCAAATCAATCTACCCTTCGGAACAAAAGTTACAACCCAATTCATACTGGCGTCCCATAAGTGCACGAATTGACATTCTTAAATAAGTTTATACGCTAATCATATATATGGACAGTCGTCCACTCTTACATGTGCTTACTCATGGCATTCCTATATGCGAACATTTTTGGTATTGTTTTTTTTTTTTAACAGAAACAGTTAAGGAGCTTTTAAAGTTTTATATAAAATAGAAAATCAGAGATTATAGAGTTCTAAAAGCAGACTGTTCCCAAAGGAGGACCACATTCATGACTCCTTGTTCGTCCTTTACCAGTGTATACTTATCACCAGTCTATACTTATCACGATATTTTCCTATTCTATGGAGGCTGTATCTCCTTACAAACCGCTCAAGAAGGAAAATACAAAAACAGAACATTGCAGAAAGAATATGAAGAAATACACTGTTATGGTATCCAGTTTCTCTTGTAGACCTTTTGATTGCAGATTAAGACACCACAATGGAGACCAACTCCCTTATTAGCCATTGTGTCCGCTTGCTGGTTATTTGCTCTCAGCAGGTGGAGGAAGTTGATAGCTTTGTATTCATTTACAATGCATTTTAGGAATTGATGTATCTTGGTAGCTGGGTTTTTACGATTCTTTGTTAGATTCTTCGCTTCCATTACGACCATAATTGAATCATCAAAGACCACCAATTCCTCAATGCCGACATTCCTTGCAAGCTCCAGACCTTTGATTAATGCTAGCCATTCTGCACCATTATTTGTCTTCTTGCCAATTCCCCAAGCGTACTCTTTCAACTTGTTTCCTTTAGAGTCGAAGAAGACTCCACCCGCACCTACCAACCTAGGGTTGCCTTTCGAGGCTCCGTCAAAGAACAGAGAATTGCAACCAAGTTTCTTCCACCAGATTTTGAAATCTTCAGAACTCATTCTTAATTGCCAATTCTGAAATATGGTTCTTTTTGAGGGTTGGATCCAGGGGAGAGAGGAGGGGGGGCCCAGAAAATCGGAAGCCCAAACTCTTTTCTCTGCTGTCAAGGGTTCCTTGTTGATGTTAAGCATTCCCCTCGTGGATAAAGCCTCCGCCCATAGTGCCTTTGGAGAGGCTAGAACTTTGTTCGAACTGTTTTTTTCCCCTCGAAGATCTCTTTATTTCTTGTTGTCCATAGCTTCCAGCATATGTATTTTGGGAGAGCTTCCCATGCTCTTACAAAATCAGGTTTGTTGGAGAGGGATCTATGGTAGTAGTATTTCCAGCACGCAAAGAGATCATTACAGTTTGTTGGCAGAGTTAATTCAAAATGCAGATCTTTATAAGCTTGCTGCCATACATCCTGGGAAAACTTACACTCGATAAAAATATGTTCAAGAGATTCTTTCGATTCTTTGAACGTGATACATCTCAAGGGACCTTTGATGCCTCTTTTCCTCAGGTTCTCTGCGATTAGCGTTTCGCGGTGAGCAAGTGTCCAAAAGAAGACGTTGATTTTTGGTAGCCCATCCTTGCAACAGACTTTGTTCCATTTTCTGTTCACGTTGCTACTGTTTTGGAAGTCAACCGCTGCGCGATATCCCTCTTTTACAGCGTATGAACCCGATTTGCCCCAGCCTCTTCTATCAGACAAGTTACGATGTACTGGGGCTGACCCGTGAAGCAGAGAAAGAAAGGTGTTGTAGTCTGGAAGTAGATGATTTGGGATCTACAGGTCAATCCAGCCGGCTCATCTTCCACGATGCGTCCAGAATGAGAGGTCGTATAAAGTAGAGATGTTTAAATGATCCATCCGTTGCTTGAGTTTTGAAAACGCCTGCAAGAAATTGGCAGGGGAAGTGGGTCCTAAGTTGTCTTTCCAAACCTTTATTTGTTTTCCACTTCCTAGGATCCATTTAGTAGAGATGATCTTGTAAGATATACGCTGCCCTCTTACATAAATCCCAGATTGGAGTTCCCTTTCTGTCCTGGTCAATCTTTTCCACGCATCTTCTTCTAGTACCATACATATTTCTTTTTTGAAGAATCTCTTTCCACAACGCTTTTTTTCCAGATACAATTCTCCAAAGGATTTTGGCTCCCAATGACAGATTCATTTAATTTGGATCTCTTACTCCAACACCTCCGCAATTTTTTGGCCTGCAGACTGTTTCCCAATTCACCAAATGAAATTTTTTTGGTTACTTGATTGGTCTCCTTGTCATAAAAATCTTTTGATTTCTCTAGTGACATCTTTCATTATTTTTATAGGAGCTAAAGAGATCGAGCAGGCATAGATGGGGTAGGCAGAGAGAATGGAGTTGATGAGAACTAGATTTCCAGTAGGATTAAGCCACCTTGTCCCCCAAGAATTGATTTTATTTTGATCTTGTCGACCAACCCTTGCCAGTCAGCAACCCTTTTCTTCCCTTTGAAGATTGGGATCCCGAGATAATTGAAAGAATTCCATGTTACGTTTCCTTCAAACTCGAGGGTCCTTGCTATGCTTGCCAAAGTCCCAGGGGGGCAGTTCCATACGTAAACTTTTAACTTTGCAGAATTCACTTTGCCGTCAAAGGCTTTTAGGAAGGTAGATAAGGCACACTTGAATCTTTCTGCAATGATAGAAGATGCACCCTCGAGCAGAATTGTGTTGTCTGCAAACTGCGCATGATTGACAACTTTGACTCCTCTAGCAATCTTCAAACCTTTTAAGTCATCGGACTCTTGCAAATGCTGAAGCTTCCTGCTCATTGATTCAACCACCAAGAGGTAAAGGAAGGGGGACATGGGGCAAACTTGTTGAAGACCCCTGGTAGCTTGGAAAAACTTAGTAGGTCTTCCGTTTACTAGCGGAGCGATCCAATGACTGCTGATACAAGTTTGACCCATTTAACAAATCTTTTGGAAAACCAATTTTGGACATGATTTCAAAGATAAAAAAAGATTTACTCTGTCAAATGCATTAGCCATGTCCAGTTTAATAGCCATACCTTGTTGCTTTCTTTCCATGCTGGAGTGTATAGCTTCGTGAATGTTAATTATATTGTTGAGTATCTGACGCCCATCTACAAAACCTCCTTGCGAGTCTGAGATGAGACGACCCATGATGCTTTTCATTCTAGTAGCCAAGATTTTTGAGAGGATCTTATACGAGGTGTTGCATAAGGAGATTGGCCTGAATCGGTCTAGCGATAGAGGGCTTTTTTCTTTTGGAATTAAGGCCAGGAAGGATGAGTTAGTGGCCCCACTGATCTTGTCTTTTTTCCTTGTCCAATTTAACATCCTTTTCAAGTCGTCTTTTATAATGTCCCACGCTGCTATGTAGAAATTTATGGTAAAGCCATTTGGTCCAGGCACTTTATCAGCGTGAGTGGACCATATTGCATTTTTTATTATTATCTCAAATTCCATAATAGGTTTTGATAGCTCTCTGTTCTCTAAATCGTTGATAAGTGAGGGTATTCCAAAAAGGAGGTCGGCTTGTGCTTTTGGGTCAGTCTCCATCATTGTCAGTATAGAGCTCTCGAAAATGATTAAAGGCGTGATCTTTTATTTCCTCTTGCCCTGCAATCTTATTCCCATTTTTATTTTTTCACGTCCTTGATGGCACTGAAACTATGCCGAGCCTTGGTTTGCTTATGGAAATACTCTGTGTTGCTATCTCCTTTTAGCCATAGCTGTCTTGACTTTAATCTCCATACTTCTTCCTCTTTCCTTGCAATGTTTAAGATTTCCATGTTCAACTCCTTTTCCTGGCTCAAAAACGTAGAAGTCACCTCATCATTTTCGATACGAGAATGGAGGGCAGCAAGATCGGTTTGAAATTTAATTTTGAGATGACTTGGATTCTTAAAAGCGGCTTTGACCCAACTCTTAAGAGTAGAGCGCACAGATCTGAGTTTTGATTCCCAAATAAAGCTGGGCAATCCGAAGCAATGAAGATTCCACGCATTTTGAATTAAATCAATTTTTTTTCATCTTGCAGCCAAATCGGATTGAAGCGAATTGGAATGGCCCCAAGATTTACAGGTGGGGAGAAAGTCAAGGAGATAGGTTTGTGATAAGAGATTGTTGAAGGGAGGGAAAAAGAGGCTGGGAGGAGATCTTTTTGAAGGAAGGCAGAACTTACCTGAAATCTGTCCAGTCTGGCCGCAATATGACCTATTCCAGTTCTTCTGTTGCTCTAGGTGTACTTCCCGTTCTTCAAAGGAATATCTAGCTAGTCCAAATATGAAATCAAATCCTCCATCTTCTCACCAAATAGATCCCTGACCTTTGTTCCTCCACGTTTCTCCAGCTGCGACTTAGTGGTATTGAAGTCCCCAACAATAATAAGGTCTTTTCCTCGCAGGTCCTCTTTTAGCTTAAAAAGATCTTCCCAAAAGATTATCTTGCCCCTATAATGCGTTGGCCCATATACATTACAGATGTATAGTGAAATTGAATCATCATTTTCTTGGATTTTTGTTAGGAGCCAATGATGGCTTTCCCTAATTGGTTTTATCGAAAATTTTCTTGAAATTAAGGTGGCTATTCCCCCAGACGCTCCTCTGGAGCTTATGGCTTTGCATTGCCAATTTTTCCAGAAAAGACGTGAGAGTGCCATAGTCTCCACGTCCGACATTTTTGTCTCTTGCATTAGTAGTATGTCTGGCCTCTCGGATTTATTGCTTCTACTTTGCTTGAGCCTTGTTACCACCTAAGTTGTACTTAGTTGGTGTTATCAAGTGAGCTTGGTGAACCTAACAAAGATGATTTGTTCGGACTTCAAAAGACCTTCAGACTTGTTTCTGGGAAGTGTTTTTTTTATCTACCACATGTTCATACCCCCTTGGGGGAGTTGTAATAAAATGTTCTAGCATGGTAGTGTCTGTAAAAGACTCGGTCTCTTGGACTCATTTATCAATCCGATCAGCCCAGAGTGTTTTTTTTCCTTGGTTATTATTGGTTGTTGAATAAACGACTGATAATTTCTGAGTTTTTCACTCAATACCTCCAAAGTTGGGGTGGTCGGTGTTGGGCTCCAATCCACTAGTGTAAATTAGACCTTAAGTTTATGTCAATCCGGAGTTTGTAGACTTAGAGGCATATGCCAAATATAGAGACTCAAAGCTAGACTTAACTGGAAATCTAGTTTACCTATGAAACAAATCTATTGAAAACTAGAATGCTGTGACTTTGAAATACAAAACCTCCCTTACAGAAGTAACTTCATTTGATCTCTGAGTTAAACAACAATTCATATGTGAAATATAAACCTAAATCCTAAAATATAGATCACGATACTCTGCCTATTATCTCAATATTGAAAGCAGTCAAACATTAATTTCCCTTACAAGAAGACATTCGCAATGTATAACTGTCCTCAGCAATTCGACATTGAATAGGCAATGCACAATAATTTGATATTGAATAAGCAGTCTAAACCATTCCTACAGCATGTGAACAATTAAATAACAGAGTTTTTAACCTTGTTCAAACAATCCAACTCGTTCGGCAATGTATGAGTAATTAAAATGAAGAAATCGAATTCTACAGGATTTAATAAAACATACCACATGCAACGATACAAAAAGATGTGTGCAGACTTGGCAAAGGGGGCCCTCCAATGCTTCGTTTACACACGCAGAGAAAATCACAGAGCTTTAAACTACAATTGTATTCCCCATATCGAATTGGGCATACACAGTAATCAAATCCACAGTCTTGATTCCACAACTATACGTTTATGATCCAGGAGGTTTTTTTTCATGTGTAAAATCAAATACTTATACAATCTTTAAAAAAAACTGGAAATGCTACAAATCTGGAAGATTAATAATGATCTACGACCCTCGAGATCCTCCATCAGATCCATCAAAATAGACAAAATCGGAATTGTCCTGTTTTTATGCTAAGTGGTAGCACATGTGGTCATCTTTGACCGGCATTGACTCGACACCTGTGATAACCATATCATCTGTTCGTTAGAAGTTTAACCATCCTTGGACATCGAGGATCTTTCTCCCATCGCTCAGTTTACGCCTAGCTGGCCTGCAAGTATCCAACCTAGGAGAAATTACGGGAAGTTAGCACATTCTGTAATTTTGAATAAAACCTTAATTTAAATGCCTTAAAAATCTCATAATTCAATTTGTTAAGAAGCAACAACATTTATACCTTTGACCAAAGTTTTGTGAATGAAATTAAGGTTTTATGGATCAGTTTGAAGGTTTATGGAGGAAACTGGAAGGTATTTAGATGACAAAAATAGGTCAAAATGGTGCCCAACATCTCCCCCAAGAGGAAGCTGTTGCATGTCCTCATGCACAAAAAGTATCTAAAAAATTTGACCTTGCTTATATCATGACCAAAATTTTGTTGCTGACCCTCTGCTTTTAATCTCCTGTTTGAGATGATGCATATGTAGAAGTTCGAGATGCATAAAGGACTTTCAGTTTCTCATACTTGGTTTTGTAAATCTTCTTTTGTTTATACCATCTATATGCATGCTTGGAGATTCGTGCCCTTTGAACTTTAAGCTTCCTGTTCCTTTCTTTTAACTTTTCATTCCTCAGTTCTAATTCCCTTACTTCCAATTTCAATTTCTTAATCTTTGTACTGTTTTTGGAAGTTTTCTTCTTTTTCATCTTCATTGGAGGCTGCACAGAATTGGTGTCCATCTCCAATTCTTCATTCTCTTCTACTGAATCTCCCTTCTTTTCTTCTTCCATAATTTGTTGCTCTAAGAAAGGAGAAGCTGGATCATTTAATATTTCTTATATTGGATGCTTTTTCTCTTCTTTTTCTTGCTGCTCCAAGAAGACATTGATTTTTTTAGTCTACTTTATCACTTCATTTGAAATCTTTTTAGTTTCTTGGGTATCTTTTTCTTCATGGACTTGTCCTATCTCACCTGTTAGACTTTTTTCTTGACTTTCCAAGGTTTGTATTTATTCACACTATTTCTGCTGGCTTTCATCATCCTCTTCTAGTGCTGACTTATTTTGAGCTTGCTGATGCTTCCTTGGCCTTTTCTTATAAGTGGTGAAGATTTGATCTTGCTTTTGAAACTATCTTTCTTCTTTCATCACACTCCTCGTTCGTATCCTTCTCTGAGGCTGTTTTGAGCTTGTTGCCTCAGAGTTGTCTTCATCATCTGTGATCATCAACACCTCTCTTTCTTTCTTTTTCCCCTTGAGCAGTTTTGAACTTGTTGCTTCAGGGTTCTGTTCCCCATCCTTGGGGTATGTTATCATCAACAATTTGTCTTCTTTCAAACCTTCTTTAGGCAACTCTTCTTGTTCTTCAAATTGATTATGAATTAAAAATTCTTGCCATGTCAGATTTTGCTTATGTAACTCATATGTGATGATTATTTTGATGAGTCCACAGTGAAAAAGGCTTGTCGATTTATCTTTTGCACGCTTTTGAATAGCCTTAGCCATCTTGGAAAGACTCTGTAATAAAAAGTGGGGCATGTTAATCTCACAATCACCCCTTAGATGCCGCAATAGCTTGATATGGTAAAGATATACAATACTAAATCGACCTTCATAGGTGATGAATCTTTGGATGATATAAACTATTTCATCCCAGGGATGAACCAACCAGCTCCTTGGTATTCCCTTCTTCCAGTTTACTGATCCTGCCCTTGACCTGCACAGAAAGGGTATCCATGCCTTCTCCTTGAATTGTTTGGTTTTGAAAAATCTCTCTCCTTGCTGTGGTAAGCCAATGATCTGTGCCAAAATGTCTTCAGACAGTCTGAAATTCAAATTTCCCACTGTAGCCCTTTCTCCATCAAACGAATTAGCAAAGGCTAGGCTAACATTATCATTGTGCCCATCAAACTTTTCAAAAAAAGTCACCCACTGTTTCTTTTCAAAAATTTCCATACATTTCTCATGAATATCAGTGGGATCGAATTTCTCTGGTTCTAGTCTAGATACCATTTTGCAACTTTAACAGGAAAAGAAATATGCAGCAGAAAACCTCAGCCTTGCAACTTTTAGCTCTGTAAACGTTTTCCTATTTCAAAATGATACTCTGAAACTAGAATTGCTATTGATCTAGCAAATTCTTTCGGCAAAAGATTTAAGTTTTACCTCCCCTCTGGCGTTATTGCTTCAAAATTTCTCCTGCGCGAATGCATTCTTCAGTAAGCTACTGCCCGCATCCTTCCTTTGTGATACACGCCTTCTTTTCACTGTAAAAGATTACCCCTATATGCCTTTGCATTACACAGCAATTGGGTCTGCAGATGGAAGAGTGAAGTTTGGTTCAAAGAGGAATGACCATTTCGATATGCAATCCCAATGTCACCAGTTTGCAATGTGATTTTCCAGGCACATTTATATATTTTCGTGGGAGCATACGACCATGTTTTTTTTATAATCATTATCTGAACATGCCACTTTTTTATCCAATCACTAGTTCAGGTACAAATTCTCAAGGAGAAAGATTAAAGGTAAGGTTAGAACCATTTCATCTCTATACAATGCGCTTTAGTTCCTTTGCATACCCCAGTGTTTGATTAATGAGCTGTAAGGAAGGGATTTCTTCACTTGGAGTGGACTCTTTTCACCTTTTGGAAATACACACAGCCATCAAATGTTCTATATTCCATATATATTTTGACTTAATGCATAATGCACTAATATCTGGAGTATGAAAATATAAAAGAAACATTTGAATTCCATTTTTTTAAAACATTTTACTTCCTGTTGAGAAGGAAACCCTGCCTGTAGAATGCAGTGTAGGTTTTGGCCATTGAAAATTTGCTTATGGGATTGATTATGACCACCATTTTGACACCTAGGGTAGGATAATGAGAAGTAAATGGAATGTTGGCATGGATTGTGAAGGTGATAGAGTAGACAGTCAGGCTTATGAGGATAGGTAGATATGTCATTACTTAAAAACAAAGAATCATTCAACTTTTAAAGCTCAAAAATTAAAATGCTTACAGACTTTGCTTGCTATCCCTTTATGCTGTGCTTGCTGCTTGATGTAGCTGGTTTGCAATCTGTTTCTGATTCACATATGTCCTTCTGATGTCTACTTTTAAAAATGTTTTCCATCTCAGGTCCCTTTTGCTAAACTGGAAGTCAGGTCCCTCTGCATTTGAAAAAGACTTGGAGGGTTCCAAGAAAAAAAAGAAAAATAGAAAGCATGAAATGCTTATCCCCCTCACAGGCCTATTTATTGACTTGTCCTCAAGTCAAACAAGATCTTTATTATGCAAAAAAAAACTGCCTAAGAGGTATGAAATTTTGAAAATATTTTTGTGAATTTTCAATGGCCAAGCGAACCTGGTTTTCCAAGGAAAATTCAAGTTTATGTTGTGCCAGTTGCCTGGTTTTCACAACTAAACTCTTTTTTTTTTTCTTTTCTTGTTTTTGTTTTTTTTTTCAATTAAAGTATCCTTTCTTGCTGTGCTTCAGAAAGATTCATCCCCAAATCTGCTGCTAACTTGAAGGTATGAATTTGAAATTCTATAGGTAGGAGGACTTGCTTACCATAAACGAGCTGATAAGGAGAAAAACCAGTACTGTTTTTCCAAGTGATTCGGTATGCCCATAAAGCTTCAGTAAGCTTAGCTGACCAATCCTTCCTATGCATCTGGACAATTTTGGTGATGATTCCTTCCAAAGTCTTGTTTGTAGATTCCACCTGGCCATTGGCTTGTGGATGGTAAGGTGTAGAATTTTTGTGCTTAATCTTGTACTTTGCTGTTATCTCTTGTACTAGTTTAGAAGTAAACTGGGCACCCTGATCAGTGACAATCTCTCTAGGAACCCCAAATCTGACAAATATCTCTTCAAAAAGAAAGTTTACCATGGTCTGTTCTGTGGCTCTTGGTAATGGTTTGGCTTCCACCCACTTTGTAACATAGTCGGTACATACCAGAATGTACTTCTTCCCTTGTGATGGTGGATGCATCGGACCAATGAAATCAAGAGCACACTTTTCAAATGGTTCTATGAGGATTTGTGATTGGAGTGGCATTTCATTTGATCGTACAGGCCGTTCCATCCGTTGACAAGTATCATAGCGCCTAACATACTTCTTAGAATCCTTGAAAATAGAAGGCCAGTAATACCCCAAATTGAGTATCTTGTATGCTGTTCTTTTCTCTGCAAAATGGCCACCACATGGTTCATCATGACATGCTTTCAAAATATCTAAATTTTCATCTTCTCGTACACATCTCCTAATAATTAGATCATATCCCGTGTAAAAGAGATCACCATTGACCCATATATGCCTAGCACTTTGTTTAATAATCTTTTTCTTTTCTTTAGATGACATAGATGGAGGTAGCTGTCCTGATGATAAATAGTTGGCAATATCAGCATACCAAGGAGTGATAACAGAAATTGCAAATAAGTGTTCATCATGAAAACTATTTAAAACAGGAACAACCTCACCAGTATTGTGTAAGCGAGACAAGAAATCTGCCACTTGATTTTCTCGTCCAGGCCGATCTAAAATAGTGATATTGAATTCCTGCATTAATAGTAACCATCTGGTTATCCGACCATTAGTGATAGATTTATTCATCAAATATTGTAAAGCGGAATGATCTGTGTGGACAAAAATTTCGTAGCCAGTAATGTAATGACGGAATTTGTTCACAGCATGAATACTGCCAACATCTCATTTTCAGTGACTGTATAATTCAATTCTGCAGGTGTTAGATTTTTGTTGATAAAATAAATAGCATAAGTCATGGTATGCTCTTTTTGTCCCAAAGAGGCCCCTATTGCAGTATCAGATGCATCAGTAGAAATATGGAAGGGCAATGTTCAATTTGGTCCCCTTAAAATGGGAGCAGTTGAGAGCTTCTCTTTAAGTGTCTGAAATGCAGATTGATAGTTAGTATCCCATTTGAAATGTACATCCTTTGAAAGTAATTTAAACAATGGTAGAGCTATTTTACTGAAATTTGCAATAAATCTACGATAATAGCCTGCATACCCTAAAAAGCTTCTTACATCTGTTTGAGTTGTTGTTTCAGATAGATTTTCAATGATTTGAATTTTAGCAAGATCTACTTTTATTCTAGATGAAGAAATGTGATGTCCTAAAACTATCCCTTCAGTCATCATCATAAAACACTTTTCGTTGCTAAGGGAAAGATTTGAGTCAACATACCTTTTTAAAATTTTCTCCAAGTTTGCTAAGGAATCCTCAAAGGCACTTCTATGCATAGAAAAATCGTTCATATAGACTTCAACACATTCATGAATTAGATCTGCAAAAATGGCCAAGACTGCTCTCTGAAAGGTAGCTGGGGTATAACATAAGCCAAAAGGTAAAACCTTGTAGGCATATGTGCCCCAGGGACATGTAAATGTAGTTTTGTCCTGGTCCTCTTTTGCAATGCTAATTTGATTATATCCACTGAAACCATCTAGAAATGAAAAATATTCTTTTCCAGCTAAGGCATCTAACACTTGATCAATAAAGGGCAATAGGAAATAATCTTTTAGTGTTGCCTTATTTAACTCCTTATAATCTACACATACCCGCCATTTGCCATTTTTTTAGGAACAACAACCAAGGAAGAAACCCATTGGTTGTTAGAGATAGTGTAAATAAATCCTACTTTTAATAACTTTTGTAATTCTTCCTTAACTATCTCTTTTAGTATGGGGTTCATTCTACGTTGTGGTTGTCTGAGAGGTCTGATTTTATAATCTGTGTAAATGTGGTGAGTGCATGTTTCGTGATGAATGCCTGGCATGTCAGTGTATTCCCATGCAAATGCATGGGAATGTTTATTCAGTAAGGCAATCAACTGTTATTCCTGTGATGTAGTAAGATGTGCACTGATATTCAAATGTTGTCCTGGACTGATTTCAACTGTTTTGCTTTGGACATCAGTGATTGAATGAACATTAAAAATATTATGAAGTGCCAATGCTAGAGAATGTACTGTGCAATTTTCCTGAAAATTCTGTCCCAAAACTTGATCTGCTATAGCATACTGCATGTCTCTTAATTCTTCAGAAATATCAGGTTCAACAATGAAGTAATCTAGCAAATCTTTGTTGTTTTCTTCTTGAAAATCAAAGAACTGATTGATACTTAGGACAGGCTGAATCACTTCTTCTTCCTGTTCTTTGGTCTCATTAATCCATGATAACTGATCTAATGTAGAAGATCGTTGGGCAGAAGGATAAAGTGAAATTTGTTTTCTCTCTGTCCCATGTGAAATGAGCATACTTCCTGATCTACACCCTATGAAAGCATCAACTGTTGCCAACCAGGGTCTGCCAAGAATCAATGGATGCCCTCCTAGATTAGACTTTGGTTGTAGCACTATAAAATCTACAGGATACTCCCAGGAGTCTAAAGAAACAATGATATCTTCTAAGATCCCTTCAGGTGTGATTTTAGATCTGTCAGCTAGTTCCAAAACTGTAGTTGTTGGTCTGAGATTTTTCAAGTGAAGGTATTCCATTGTCTCTAGTGTCATGACATTAATGGTAGCACCTAGATCAATCAGTGTTTTTGGAATTGAAAAATTGTTAACAGTAATTGTGACCATTGGGATTCCAGGATCTACATACTTTTCAATAAAAACAGTGTTTGACATTAATCCTGCTAATTTGCCTACCACATGAATTTTTGATGGATCCTTCCTTCTTTTATTAAGACATAATTCCCTAGCTGCTTTAGTATAGAATGGAATATCCTTTATAGCCTGCAGTAGGGGAATTTTGACACATACATTGGTTAACTCATTCAAAACATCAAAATCAGGTAGGGAGATTGAAAGTTTTTCTTTGACCAACCTTTCTGGAAAGGGAGGTATATAAGGTACTAATGTTTTCCCTTTTTGACTGTGATTTTTCTATATTTAATTTTTTTTGGAGTTTTCTCATTTTCTGCTTGTTCTTCTAAAATAACAGGAGATTCTTTTTGTAAAGTTTTTCCAGATCTTAAGTTGATATTTTGAAGTGGGAGGATTGAGTAGGATTCCATCATCAACATTATACATGGGTTTATCCATTTTATTATTCGGATTTGGGATTGGCTGGGCTGGCAATTGTGTTGGCTGAGGTGGAGGCTGATTGGATGGCAATTGAAGCTGTTGAGGTTGTTGGCCTAGTTGAGGAGCAAGATTGGGTTGTTGGAAAAATGGGGCTTGATTCTGCTGGTATTGGGGATATGCAGAAGGCTGTTGATAGGGCTGTAAATAGGCCTGTTGATATGTCTGGTTACCATGAGTATACCCTCGCCAATTTGGAGCAGATTGGGCTAATTGAGGAGACCAAGTTTGCCAGGGCATGGGTGCACTCCATGAATTCTGAACAAGAGTTTGATAATTTGAATGAAACTGCTGCATAGGATCTTGAGACATACCTGAAAATCGTGGCTGCCAAGGTCTTCGTTGTCCCATAAAATAAAGAGACTCCATGCTTGCATTCTCCTCCACTCGAGCTTCCTGCAATTCTTTCAATCTGGGGCAATCATCAGTTTTGTGATTTGAAGTATATAAGCCACAAATTTGAAAAATATTTAAAGGACATTCTTTTAGTGGGTGTTTCTTTCTACATTTAGGGAAAAAGATAGACAGGGCTTGATCTTGTTGATTTTGTTGTTCTTGTCTTTTCTTGGTCTTTGATGTTTCTACATGGGTGTCTAAGGTACTCAATACATCAGTCTTAAAATCTTCTAACAAATTCCCAAGCTTAGCTCTGGATATACCACTGGTTGCAGATTTAGTTACTTTGGAAGTTACATCCCTTTTCCCATTTCTAGCCTTTCCTCTTGAATACTTCTGACATAAGTCTTGTATCTCATCAAAGGGTAAGTAGGAGATGTCACCTTTGCCCATAACATTCAAAACATCCAGATATTCTTCTCTTATTCATTTTAAAAATATTGTCCGAATGATCTCAGGTGTCGAGGAATTGTATTTGGATTTCTGCAGGTTGTATGAGAATCTTTCTAGATACTCTTCCAAGCTTTCATCTTCCTGCTGAGACATTCTGAAAATGTCATCTTTTAAATCCTTTGATCTACAATATGCCTGATATTTTCTAAGAAAAATTTTCCTCATCTCATCCCAGCTAGTTATAGAATGCTCTCCTAATCCCATGAACCATTTCAAGGCAGCTGCTTTAAGAGTAGCAGGGAAAAGACGAAGTTTGTGAGTGTCATCAGTATATCCATAAGTTCGACACAAGATATCAAACTCGAATAGGAAATAATCTGGATCTTCAGAAGTCATACCATAGAAATTTGGTAGGACAGATGGTGGGATATTTTTCATCTTTACCTCTTCCCCTAGGATGATGCTAGTGTCCAAGATGGGGAATTTAAAGGTGGCTTTTTGATCTTCTTCTGCTCTTTCATCCCTTTCATGTCTCCTCTCTTCTTCCCTATCATGTCTCCTCTCTTCTTCCCTTCTCTCTTGTTTTAGTTTATTTTCCATTTTTAACCTTCTCTCATACTCCCTTCTCTGTTTTGCAGTTGGCCCTTTTGATGTTTCTTCCTCAACCATTTTAAAAGTATCAATAGTTGTAATGAATCCTTTTTGATTAGATAAAGAAGTTCCTGTTACTTCTATTTTTGGGGGGTTTTTGATAAATCTTCCTTTCTCGTCTCTTTGTCTTGACATAAAACTAAAATCTACTCTGTGTTTTTTTTGAAATTTTCTTTTTATCAGAGAACTAAAGCTCTTAAGTTTGCTTCTAAAAATGCCTCCCCGACAACGGCGCTAAATGTTGGGCTCCAATCCACTAGTGTAAATTAGACTTAAAGTTAATGTCAATCCGGAGTTGTAGACTTAAAGGCATATCCCAAATATAGAGACTCAAAGCTAGACCTAACTGGAAATCTAGTTTACCTATGAAACAAATCTATTGAAAACTAGAATGTTGTGACTTTGAAATACAAAACCTCCCTTACAGAAGTAACTTCATTTGATCTCTGAGTTAAACAACAATTCATATGTGAAATATTTTGGGATAAAAAACTAATTAAACCAAAATCCTAAAATATAGATCACGATACTCTGCCTATTATCTCAATATTGAAAGCAGTCAAACATTAATTTCCCTTACAAGAAGACATTCGCAATGTATAACTGTCCTCAGCAATTCGACATTGAATAGGCAATGCACAACAATTTGATATTGAATAAGCAGTCTAAACCATTCCTACAGCATGTGAACAATTAAATAATAGAGTTTCTAACCTTGTTCAAACAATCCAACTCATTCGGCAATGTATGAGTAATTAAAATGAAGAAATCAAATTCTACAGGATTTAATAAAACATACCACATGCAACGTTACAAAAAGATGTGTGCAGACTTGGCAAAGGGGGCCCTCCAATGCTTCGTTTACACACGCAGAGAAAATCACAGAGCTTTAAACTTCAATTGTATTCACCATATCAAATTGGGCATACACAGTAATCAAATCCACAATCTTGATTCCACAACTATACGTTTATGATCCAGGAGGTTTTTTTTCATGTGTAAAATCAAATACTTATACAATTTTTAAAAAAAACTGGAAATGCTACAAATCTGGAAGACTAATAATGATCTGCGACGCTCGAGATCCTCCATCAGATCCATCAAAATAGACAAAATCGGAACTGCCCTGTTTTTATGCTAAGTGGTAGCACAGGTGGTCATCTTTGACCGGCATTGACTCGACACCTGTGAGAACCATATCATCTGTTCGTTAGAAGTTTAACCATCCTTGGACATCGAGGATCTTTCTCCCACCTCTCAGTTTACACCTAGCTGGCCTGCAAGTATCCAACCTAGGAGAAATGACGGGAAGTTAGCACATTCTATAATTTTGAATAAAACCTTAATTTAAATGCCTTAAAAATCTCATAATTCAATTTGTTAAGAAGCAACAACATTTATACCTTTGACCAAAGTTTTGTGAATGAAATTAAGGTTTTATGGATCAGTATGAAGGTTTATGGAGGAAACTGGAAGGTATTTAGATGACAAAAATAGGTCAAAATGGTGCCCAACAGTCGGTTTGACATTTAGGCCTATTGAGGTTATTAGAGTCTGTGTGTCAATGGTTAAACATGCTAAGCATTATGGTCGAGTCATATGAACATGTGCTAAGTCCTCCTAGGTTTTGTTTGTTTTTTTTTAATTTTTAATTTTAATTTTTCCACAAAACTTAGGCTATTTTTTAATAGTCTAAATGGAAAAATTGGTCTTGTAGTAAAAGTGGGGTTAAAAGTCAGTTTCAGTCACGGGGGTGCTCATTTTCTAACTTGGAGCACCCTGTAAACCCATAAACCCACTTTTCCTAAGTTTTGAGTGATTTTTCCATCACTCAGGTAAGAAAATCCAAAAAATCAAATATTAATTAATTTAATTAAAAATTAATTAAATAATAGAGCAAATCCAAGTTCCTAAATCAGTGGGATTTGCTCCGATTTGATTGAAATCAGTCTCATCGGCTTCGTATTGACCGGGAGTTATCATTCCTTAACTGAAGGCATTGATCAGGGCTGAAGAGGAGCTTAACTGGCTCACACTAGTCTGAGGGTTGCGCCCTCTTTCTCTCTCCTCCACATGTGTGAATCAATCTGGCAGTTATTTGATGGGTGGGTCAATTCACTGAGTGAGGTGTCACTCCGATTTGCAGTTCCAGTTTAGTTAGACTTAGTTCATCATCAGATCAGGCTCGGCTTAAGTCTCCAGTTGTAGTCTCTCCTTCAGTTAGGCATGCGCCCCTCTTGGCCAGTCTGGCTATAAATTGAAGCTGCCATTCCCTTCTCGAAGCTAGTTCGAGTTGGAGAGAATAGGCTTGCTATTGTAATACTGTTGTAATCTTTTCATTGTTGGAATAAAGAAGCTTTGGAGGCTAAATGGTGTAATGCTCTCATGTGTGTGGAATAAGCATTGTCTAGCGGCTATTGATGTTGTCGGTTTTTCTCTCAATTTCTGCATCTGAACCTTGTCTGGCTTGAATGATTCAGCTGAATCAATAGGAGTGTAGTTGGGCTAGTAAGATTACTTGTTTTTCTATATCTCATAACATATATGTTTGAAGATCTAGATTATACATGTTTAATAAGCTTATTTGCATGTAATTCTTGTCTCTTTTTTCATATATATATCCATATCTCATAAGGTTTTGTGCAAGGTTGTGTGTTTAGTTTTCAGGTGGCAAGGATTGGACAAGCTATGGATCTAGTTTGACTCCACTGTACATCCGACATTTTTGTGAAGGCATTGCCCCTCTGCATTCCACTAACAAGTTTCCATTGCAGATCTATCCAGCAACAGGCCTTTCCCCCTTCTCTTTTTCCATTTTATTAAAATCAATCTTCTGGTTACTTGTTCGTCCTCTTATGATCAGATCTACTTCTAAAAATTGCTTATACATTGTTAGATCTAGTTCCTAAGAGTCTTGTTGCTTAGATCTAAAATTTCATAAAGAATATCATATTTTAAAGATAGATCTAGGTGAAGAAATTTCTTTTTGCAAGTAGTTAAATCGTAGATCTAAAGCTTGCTCATAATGTAGTTTTTTTTCTTTCGTTTTTTAAAGATTTAAATTCTGCAAGAAAGTGCACATCATATTGGCTACCCAAAAAGCAAGCCAAGATCCCAAGGAAAGCTTGGTTCCCTTTTGCAAAACTAAATTGTTCATTTTTAACAATTTTTAACTTAAGTCTTTTTTCGGTAATTAGTGTGGTGACCCAAAGCACTTTTAAAGTGTTTTTGGGCACATTTGATTTTAATAGCTTGCTGGTTTTTAGCAGGTTTAACAAAAAGGAGAAGGAGACTCTGTCCGTTTTCCAACTCTTGGGCGAACCGGAGCTTCCCGGAGGCTTCCCCCATCGCTGTGCTTCATTTTAGGCTTGTTGTAAGCTTCTTGTAAGCCTTTGGATCCCGGATAACAAGGACCAAAGTGAAAATTAGTTTGCTGATATTGTAACCTTTAATAATAAAGAATCACTTCGAGTAGGCTCTTTCGAACCCACTCCCCATCCCCCCAGGGAGGATCCGCGTCCGTTTCACTTTTTTGCATTTTTTCCCGTTTTTGCTCTAGCTTAGTCTTGTCGTGCAGGATTGTATACTTTGATCATATTTTGAAATCAAAGTAATACTAATACTTACCCCATGAATCCCTGATTGAACCGAAAAGTGAAAGAGGATCGTGGTAGGATTAATTAGAAAACCTGTAGTGTGTGTTTTTGCTTCTATTTTCATTGTTACTTTTCACAAGCAAGCAGTAAAATTAACCCCTCCGTGATTTCTCGATTGAGGTCCACTTGGACTGAAAGAGATTCCTGGAGGGTCTTTTTTTTTAACAAGAACACACTCTTAAAATTTACTAAAATTTACAAGACTCCGGTGTGTATGCTTTGCACTTGGCTGTGGTTCGTCTGATCAGTCAAGCTGCATCAAAAGCAACGCGAGTGACTAGAATAATTAGGATTCACTTTCCCAACTAACCACCGCAGGCGAAAATCCAACGCCTTGATTAAACCGTAAATGGTGGTAAAATAGCCAAAGGAAGTGGGAACTACTGGACAATGACCTCGAGGTGCCGATCTTTGTTACATCCTAGCGGGTGTATTATGAACATAGTCTCAGAGACTCCATCCAGCCCACACATTCTTTGCAGGTAGCCGTAGTGGTTGTTACTTTTGGACATACTCCAAGTACCCCTCGGGTATATTTGGAGTCCCCCTGCCTAATTTAATTCACTCATCTTTTCACATTAATTTTAAACGTACCAAGATACAATTGCACAATATTCATTCTAGCACTTGCAAGCACTCTTAATTATTTTCGACTCCATTTAAAGGCACTGGTCAACTGTTTATTTCTTTCAATCTATATGTGATTGGGTGTCATATCGTGCTTATTTGTCATTGTCTCATCATGTTCTCTGTTGTTTACAATTGTTAAATCAAAACTCCTAAAAAAACTTACTCATTTAATACCATCATCAGCTAAGTAACCAGCTTTAGTAACTCGTAGGGTCTACCCCCCTTGGCTTTGTTAGGAGTTTGCCTAAATGGAGGAGTCAAGAACAAGGTGACAGCCTTGACTCGAGACTTGCCCCAAGGACACACCGAGTGGCTTGAAGATTTCTGCCACGTTCCCCTAGGTGTGTGAAAGGCGACAACAAGCCTCCCAAACCCCTACAGTTCCAAGAGACAAATTTCATCATTTCTTGAGCGATTGAGATCCTGCTCGAGATCTGCCATCCATTTTTGTCCCTCCTGGGTTTATAAGATACTGTAGAAGTTTCCTTTCCTCGAGGCTTCGCTGTCATCCTACTTCTATCTCTCTTTTTGCTTCCTATTCGCTATGGTACCTTTGCGACTTTCTACCTCTAGTGTTCAGTTTGCAGAGCTACATTATGTAATTCCTGAGAACCTTGTGAAGGTGATTGTTCTGGGGAGAAACCCTGCGGTGTGGCTTTGCTGTGTTTTACCATCTCTGCCCATGAGCCCCCTGGTGTTGTGGACCCTTCAAGTGATTTTTCAATCCTTTCATTTCTGGGAGACAGGGGAGGAATACTCGTAGATGCAGGGGTCTCTTCTTCTTCTGTTACTGCTGATATGGTTTTCGAGGATGGGATTTCTCCCTCTTCCGTATGCAATTCCTTAAATCGGTTGCTAGTCGAAGCTTCTTTTCCTTCTTGAGGCTTTTCCTTGCCTATCTTTGGTTGCAACCCACTTGATAATGGGGCTGGTGGAGGCATTTTTCTTCCCCTTTTTACTTGCTGCCATCCTTCCTCTTGATTTTTTTCTGGAATTTCTTGAGTTGCTTTTGGACAATTTTTGACAAAATGACCATATTCATGGCACTTCTTGCACTTAAAAGGTAGTTGTTCGTAATCTACTTTTTGCATGTGCTCCCATCCATCCATGTATAGGTTTACAACTTATGGCAGGCCTTTTTCCAGATCTACTTCCACGTAGATCCTTGCATAGGAAAACAAAAGGCCCTTTGGTTCCAGTTTGTCGATATAATTGCCGAGAGAGTTCCCGATTGCTTGTAGAGTTTCATCATTCCAGTAGTGCAAGGGGAGGTGGGGGAGACGAACCCAAACCGGAACTGTTGATGGCACATCTTTTTTTGGATCAAAAGATAAACTCCAACGATTTAAATATAAAACATGAGGACCCATGAAGTAAGGTCCGCTCTTGAAGATGAGATCTCTATCGACTTTGTTTTCAAACAAGAAGGTAAAAAACCCCTTTCCGCAAAAACAATGTTGCAGGCCCCAATAGATCAAAGGCATCCAGTTCTTGTTTATCCATGCGTCCATAGTTTTTGGCGAGGGCCAAATTCCAGTAAACTAACCTATCGGGCCTTTCGCACTCAATGCAAGGGCTTTCAATCTTGAAGCTGCAAACATGATCTAGATTCGAGGGGCGACTGCTCGCTTGAAAAAATTCGCATTGCTGGAATCCGGGGTTGAAGGAGGTGGGGGAGGCGTGGAAGCCACCAAAGCCCTAAATGCTTCATCTAAAATGCATCGACGTTCCTTCGGACTTGGATCCGGTGGAGGATCCATTCGAGAAGTTGCCCTCGAAGAGGGCCAAAAGCACCAAACCCTAACTCAGTAGTTACCGTGATTGATCATTGATCTTCGTGTCAGGCAAGGCTTCGCAGAATTTGGTGCTTTCTTCTGCAATTCGAGGGCTGTGCCTGTGCTCTCCGGTATTAACGAGGGCCGAGCCGGCTGCTCATATCTCCTGCAGCATTATCGAATCTTCCTCTTCCTTTTTTTAACCTTTTTGGTATTGTTATGAGTTGTGGCTCTTGGTATTATTATGAATGAATGTTGCCAGCTTCCCTATATATGGCCATTTATAAAGCCTTGCATATCAACATTTTGAATATTCTTAAACATGTATATTGTTGGCATTACTATCTGTGGATTTCTCAATATTGCCATAGGGTTATGAAAGTGGATTGGTGTTTTTATTGTTGATTTATTTGGGGTCGGCAAGGAGATCTTGATCTAGTTGGGGCTAGCAAGGTGGATTGACAACTCTACTCTTATTTGGTTGGGGCCAACAAATAGACTTTGATCTAGTTGGGGCTTAGCAAGGTGGGATTAATCTCTGCCCTTGATCTAGTTGTGGGTAGCAAGGAAATCTTGACCTAGTCGTGGTTAACAAGGTGGATGAATATCTTTACCTTTGATTTGGTTGGGGCTAGCAAGAAGACCTCGATCTAGTTGGTTCTAGCAAGGTGGACTAGCATCTCTACCTTTAATTTGGTTGGGGCCAACAAGGAAACTTGATCTAAACGAGGCCAAAAATATAGTCTTAAAGCTGCGAGTAATGACTCTCGACATTCTTATGAGCATATGTTATTGCCATCCTTATATATGAAAATTCATGAAACCATTATATGTGAGCACTTTAGTCTCTTTATATGTGCATATTGCTAGCATTATTGTATACAACAATTCACATTACATGATTACTCCTATATATGGACACTCTTGTACTCTTACATGTGCTTATTCATGGCATCCTAAATGCAAACCTCCTTGGTATTATTATGTCGCGTCTCTCGTTTTTCTTTTGAATGTGTGTGTTGGATTCCCTATATTTGGCATTTTGAGTAATTGCTTAAGTTTTGACATGTTTCTCGTTGACATTATTATCTGTGATATTTCTATATTCCCATATAGCAAGCCACATCACTAATAGTATGATGGCTTGATGATGACCATATTCATGGCCACATCACTAAGCTTGAGGATAAACTGGAAGGCATTGAAAACTTCGGAGCATGGAAGTATAGGATTGGTCTCATTCTTAGAGAGAATGTTCTTGATAAGTATATCAAGGATGAATTCCCAAAGCTAGAAGAAGATGAAGCTAAGGAGAAGCATCAGAAGGACATAATCAAGGCAATGAGGATCATTGCTGATTCTATCAAAGATCACTTGATCCCTCAAGTGTCATCTAAAGGGACACCAAAGCAAATGTATGATGCCCTTTCCAGAATGTATGAAGGAAGGAACATCAACAAAAAGATGAATTTGAGAGCTCAACTGAAGAGCACCAAGATGAGTTAAGGAGAATCAGTTCAAGATTACTTTACAAGGGTCTCCCAGTTCAAAGAACAACTAGATGCTATTGGAGACTCCCTCGATGAAGATGAACTAGTCATGACTGCTCTCAATGGTCTCACTAGACCTTGGGAATCATTCATACAGACTATGTGTGCTAGAAAAGAAAGTATGAAGTTTGACATTGTATGGGAAAACTGCATCCAAGAGGAGGCTAGAGTAGCTAACAGAGAAGATTTACTTAGGGAAGATGATCAAGCTCTAGCTACCCATACCAAGAGAAGAAAACAATCAAACTTCAAGAAGGATAGTCACAAGGAGCATAAACCTCCAAAGAAGTTTTAGAAGAAGAGAAACTACTCCAAACATCAATGTTACAACTGTCATAAGATAGGACACATTGTTAGAGAGTGTCCATTGAAGAAGAAAACCAACAAAAGACATCATGCTCATCTAGTTGAAGATGAGGATGGGGAAGAAGAAGAAAGACCTAGAAAGAGACAAGCAAAAGAAGAAGATATAGAGGAATATGTACTATTCTCTGTACTCTCTGGATTTGTAACACTTGGAGAAGACACATGGCTTATTGATAGTGGTGCCTCAAAGCACATGACAAAGAAGAAGCAAACTCTGTCAAGACTAGAAGAAAAGAACCCTCCTTAGAAGGTATCTCTAGGGGATGACTATCAATATCCCATCAAAGGCATTGGTGAATCAAGCTATAAGCTTGACTCTGGAACCTCCATGAAAATGAAGGAAGTACTATATGTACCAGGTTTGAAAAAAAAGAATCTACTTTCCATCTCAGCACTAGATAAGAAAGGATATAGAGATTGCTTTTATAGATGGACAAGTACTCATGTGGTCCAAAGGAAAGACAATTGAAGATGCTGTGGTCATTGGTGAAGAAGAAAGAGGATTGTACAAACTCAAGAGACATCTAGAGACAACCCTTGTCCATGAGACCACTAACTCATGTGAACTATGGCATATAAGACTTTCTCACATCAACTACAAAGCATTACCCTGTGTGAGCAAAGTGGTAACATGTTTACCAGATCTGAAGATTGATCATGAAGGAACTTGCAAAGGATGTGTAAGAGGAAAGAACTTCAAGAACCCATTCCTAAAAGTGAAACAAAGACTAAAGGTACGTTGGAATTGATTCATTTTGATGTATGTGGTCCTATGCCATATACATCTTTAAAAGGATATGAATACGATGTCACCATTATTGATGACTATTCAAGAAAGACATGGATATACTTCTTGAAGACCAAGAGTGAAGTGTTCGGGAAATTCAAGGAATTCAAAGCCTTGATAGAGAACCATTTAGAAAGAAGAATCAAGACACTGAGATCAACTAATGGTGGAGAATACACTTCAAAAGAATTTGAAGCATTCTGCAAAGAAGCTGGAATCAAGAGGGAACTAACCACTCCCTATAATCCCCAACAAAATGGTGTTGTAGAAAGAAAGAATAGAACCATTATGGAAGCAGTGAAAACTATGATTCATGACCAAGATCTCTCCATGCACCTATGGGATGAAGCAACAAGAACAACTGTGTATGTGCAAAATAGATTATCTCAAAGTGCTCTTGGATTCAAGACTCCTGAAGAAATGTATACAGGAAAGAAACCTGAAGTGAGCCATCTTAAGATATTTGGCTGTCCAGTATATGTGCATATTCCGAAAGAGAAGAGAACCAAGTTGGATCCTTCTGGAAAGAAGGGAATATTTGTTGGATATTGTGAAGTTTCCAAACCTTTCAGGATATACATTTCAGGATTCCATCATATAGAGATTAGTAGGGATGTGACATTTGATGAAGAAACTGTTCTTAAGAAATCCATAAGATGTTAGCTTGAAGAAGTACATGAAGAGGATGTACCTCCCAGAAATGAAGAAGCTGAATCGTCTCCTGAAATAGTAGCATCAGAAGATCATGACATGCTAGAACCTCAGGACCCCCCTACTATGGATATCTCTAGAAAGAGAAAACCTGCTTGGGTAAGAGAAATCATACAAGAAGCAAAGAAGTATGGAGCTCTAGAAGGCTCCACAAGAACAAGCAAGAGATCAAAGCCATACTCCAGTTATGTAGCTTTGATGTGTGACCTTGTAGATCAAGAACCCACTAGCTATGAGGAAGCTGCACAGAAGAAAGAGTGGGTGGCAATAATGACGGAAGAATACCAGTCAATACTGAAGAATGATGTTTGGGTTATAGTACCCAAACCAGAAAATAAGAGTGTGGTATCTTCGAAGTGGATCTACAAGATAAAACATGCAGCTGATGGAAGTATTGAGAAGTACAAGGCAAGATTTGTGGCTAGAGGATTCTCTCAGAAAGAGGGGATTGATTATGGAGAGACTTTTGCTCCAGTAGCAAGGTACACTTCCATCAAAACTATCATGGCTCTTGCTTCCATGATGAAGTGGGATCTACACCAAATGGATGTAAAGACAGCCTTCATGAATGGTATGATTTAGGAAGAGGTTTACATTGAACAACCACAAGGATTTGAAGTCGAAAGCAGAGTGACTCATGTATGTATGTTGAAAAAGGCTCTGTATGGACTGAAGCAAGCTTCTAGAGCTTGGTATGGAAGAATTGATAGCTTCTTGACAAGTTTGGGTTTTGCTAAGAGTAAAGCCGACCCTAACCTTTACATGAAGGTTATGGATGATGAACCTGTCATACTATTACTGTATGTGGATGATCTATTTTTGACAAGACATGAGAATTAAATCACAGATTGCAAGAAGAAGCTAGCTGAAGAATTCGAGATGAAAGATCTTAGATTGATGCAGTATTTCATCGTGCTGGAAGTGTGGTAGAGCCCAGAAGGAATCTTTGTGAATCAGGGAAAGTATGCAGTGGAAATCTTGAAAAGATTTGATATGTTGGATTGTAAAGCCATGGCCACACCCATGGACACCAACTTGAAGTTGTTATCTGATGAGTCATCAGAGTTAGACATGACTCAGTACTGATAGATTATTGGGTCATTGATGTATCTGACGAATACAAGGCCAAATATATGCTTTGCTAAGAAATCGGACACATCCATTTAGGGCCACGTGTCTCGTGTCCGCGTGTCGGACACAGACACGTTGACAGATTGTGTCCGACACGACTGTCAATTGTGTCCTGTGTTCGGACATGCGAGTCCGGGCACTGTCCCATCGTATCCCGAAAACATGACACAAATTTGATGGCCGGGCCCATAAAAACCCATTTTTTCTCACATTTTTGTTTCATTTCTAATTTGTGGGAGAGCTCTAAGAGGGTTGTTTTTGTAGGTGAAGAGGATTTGAAGGCTTTGGAAGGGTTTTGTTTGCAAGTGAAGGTGGATTTGGTTGGGTGGATTGCAAGCTCAACCAACAAGCAAGAAGAACAATGTCTCATTCAGCTAGGGGAGGAGCTAAAGGGCAAAGGAAAGGGAGAAACGCCCCATCTAATGTCTCCCCTCCTATTCCTCCAAACACAAGCTTTTCTACTCCTCTTGCTAGTGCTCCATTTGCTGCTAGTGGACCTCATGCTCCATTGAACCCTATTTTAGCAAGACAACAAGCCCAAGAGAAGAAATACCCTTTGTGGAGGTATGTGACTAGGAAAGAAGGGCTCGAGGCAAAGCTAGGTGGGGTAGGCAATGTGTCTTGGACTTGCAATTTTTGCAAGAATGACTTCAAGAGAACATACTACCGAGTTAAGAGCCATTTGTTGGCCCTTTCTAATTGTGGGATTTCTTCATGTAAAGATGTGAGTGTTATCCAAAGGAAAGAAATGGGAAAGGAGGATCAAGAAGGCGCAGGGAATGTAGCAGCAACAAGCAAGAAAAAGGATGAGGATCCTCTTCCATTCTTAAGGAAACCCTCTACAATTCGACCTCCATTTCCACCTAGTAGAGGTGATCCACATCTAGCAAAAAATAGGCCAAGTGGTCCAATGGACAAGATTTTCCAACAAGAGCCACGAGAAGAGGTAGACCTCACCATTGCATTCTTTTTCTACCTCAACTTCATCTCATTCAATGTTGCACGGTCACCTATTTTTTTTTGAGATGTGTCGAAGTCTCAGTGAACGAGCTCCATCTGGTTATGTGCCTCTTGGTTCGGAAAAGCTTAGAACCATATTGTTGGTTAAGGCAAAGAAGGAGGTGGACAAAATTCTTGAGCCAATTAGAGAAACATGGCCCTCATCTGGAGTGAGTATTGTTTTCGATGGATGGACGGATCCAACACGCCATCCACTCATCAATTTCATGGTATCTTCCCAAAATGGACCGGTGTTCTTGAAAGCGGTGGATGCTCTTGGGAAATACAAGGATGCACATTTTATGGGTGAGTTATTCATCAAAACCATTGAAGAAGTAGGTGTTGATTATTGTGTACAAATCATCACGGACAATGCACCTGTTTGCAAGGCCGCTGGCATGATTGTGGAAACTAAATATCCACAGGTATTTTCATTTATGACACCTTTCATTGTTAATGATTTGAGTTGTTAACTTGTTAGTGTTGTAGAGTCATTTATACTTGTCTTTTTTCTCGTACAGGTTTTTTAGACACCTTGCATTGTCCATTCCTTGAACTTAGCACTCAAATCCATTTCTTTAGATGTGACATGGATTGGCAACATTATTGAGGATGCACGCCATATCCGTAACTTTGTACAAAACCATACAAATGCCCTCACCATCTACAAAGAGTACACACATCTTTCATTGCTGAAGATTGCAGATACTCGGTTTGCTTCCTCATTCATCATGCTCAAGAGGTTGAGGGAGGTCAAAATTGCTCTTGGGTCCATGGTGATTTCAGAGTATTGGTCTTTCTGGAGAAAGACGGATCAAAGTGCTTCAAAAAAGGTGAAGGACACAGTATTGGATGATGTTTGGTGGGAGAGGGTGGATCTTACCATTAAGATCATGGATCCACTCATTTCTTTGTTGCACTTTGCAGACACGGACCAACCCATCCTAGCGGATGTTTATGAGGGGTGAGATTCCATGATTTGAGTCCATGAGGACCATTGTTATGGAGAATGAGTGTCCCGAGTATGAGACATCGGCAGAGAACTTATGGTCCACCATTCAGGATATTCTTATCTCCAGGTGGGATAAGAATTGTACACCTTTGCATTGCTTGGCCCACTCCTTGAACTCCAAGTTCTACAGTCAGGAATGGCTCACTGGTGGGTCCTCACATGGATGGAGAGATTTCACAGGGGAGGAAGATAGCATTTAGGCGGCTATTTCAGGATAGAGACTTACTTGATGAGGTGGAGGCAGGCTTTGTAGAGTTTTCCCGTGCTACTGGGAGATTTGGAGGCTATGATGTGGTTGGAGATAGGGGAGTTAAGAAGCCCTATAATTGGTGGGCAACATGCCCTATTATGCAGAAGCTAGCCTTGAGGATCATCTCTCAAGTTACATCATCCTCTAGTTGTGAGAGGAATTGGAGCACATATGGCAACTTGTACAGTTTGAAGAAGAGCAGGCTTGAGCAGTCCAGAGCAGAGACGATGGTGTATGTGCACACCAACCTTCGTCTTATTTATAGGAAGAGGGAGGAGTGGGTGAAGGGGAAGACAAAGATGTGGGATGTCTTTCCTGATGATATGGGTTTGGACAACAGTACTGAGTTGGCATTAGCCAACCTGGATCTTAATGATCCAGTGCTAGAGCCAGTGACATTTGATGATAGTGATCCTTTGGAGGGGTCATCCTCCACACTAGCAGATATTGATCCTATCATGGTTGAGGAGGAGGAAGGAGGAGAGTAGTGATGAGTTTGTTCATTCAGACATGGAGGAGGATCAGGACTATTGATAGATGACTCTCTTTATTCTTCTATTTTGATCTACACCTTTTTGTATTTACTATTGCAAGTGGCATTCCGACATCTATGTAATATATTATACGATTATACTGTATACATTTTGATTTTCATGACTTAATGAGAAATATGGTTTTGACTCATGAGTATTGACACCTTGATCTATGACTATGATATCCGTGTCTCATAATATGATTGTGATTACTGATTTGATTTGTAAATGTGTAATACTAATGTTAAATGTGCATTGATTCTGATTTATATTGAATATTTGTAAAAAAATGGATCTATATATGTCTATAATTTTAAATTTTTAATATATATAATTTTTTTTAAATACATATATATAACATGTCCTACGTGTCCTGATTCCGGGGGTCAGCGTGTCCGTGTCGGACACTCGAACCCCTGTGTCCTTCGTGTCCCATGTCCTTGTGTCAGGTGACTTAGATGCTTTGCTATGAACACCTTAAGTCAGTTTCTAGTTAAACTTAGACGGGTTCACTTGATAGCTGCAAAGCATGTGATGACGTACCTAAAAGGTACGATAAATTTCGAACTATACTATGTTAGAGATCATGACTACAGATTGTATGGATATACGGATTCTGATTGGGTAGGAAGTGCCACAAACAAAAAGAGTACCTCAGGTGGATGTTACTGTTTGGGATCCACCATGATCTCATGGTTTAGTAAGAAACAATCCAATGTTTCTCTCAGCGCGGCTGAAGCAGAATACATAGTAGCTTGCTCCGCTAGTTGTGAAGTGATATGGCTTCGAAAACTGATGTCAGGACTATTTGACATGGAGTTAAATACCACAGTGATTCTATGTGACAACGAAAGTTGTATAAAGATGACAGAGAATCCGGTGTTTCATGATAAATCAAAGCACTTAGAAATCCGATATTTTTATATAAGGGATATGGTATAGAAGAGAGCTATGAAACTCCAATATGTGAGTACCGATGAGCAAGTTGCTAATGTGCTGACCAAGCCTCTATCTCGAGTGAAGTTTGAATACTTTCGTGACAAGCTTGGTGTAGTTCGAAAAGACTTTCCTTGTAAGGAGGAACAATGATTATATGGACCCTTCTCGAAAAGGAGGAACGAGTTGAAGATATGGACTCTCCTCGGAAAGGAGAAACAGGTCAGAGATATAGACCATCTTTGGAAAGGAAGAACAAGTCAAAGATATGGACTCTCTTCGAAAAGGAGGAACAAGTCGAAGATATGGACTCTCCTCGGAAAGGAAGAACGAGTCGAAGATATGAGCCCTCCGCGGATAATGGGGGAGTAGGTTGATAATATAGGTCCTCCCTGGAAAGGGAGAGTGATGATGAGAATGTCATTAATGACAATGATCCTCTCTTGAGGATGGTCTTGCGACAAAATAACACTTCTCTTGAGAGTGGTCCTTACTAGCGAAGGATGGTCTTGCAGACGTTACTCTCGCATGGAGAGTATATCTACATTCATATGTTGGTGTCGTAGAATAACACTCGCTTGCAAGTGGTCCTAGCCTTAATGCTAAGGATGCTCTACGATGAGTCCTCACAGACGTTAGATCTGCAGTAGCAGATGTTACTCTTGCATGGAGAGTGTATCATAGAATAACACTTGCTTGGGAGTGGTCCTAACTTTAGTAGGATGCTCTATGAATACGTCCTCACGGACGTTAGATCTGCAATAGCAGATGGTACTCTTGCATGGAGAGTGTACCTACATTTATATGTAGATGCCATAAAATAACACTCGCTTGGGAGCAGTCCTAACTTTAGTAGGATGCTCTATGATGAGTCCTTGCAGACGCTGTAGTCTAACACTCGCATGGAGTGGTCCTAGCTATAGTGCGGAGGATGTCCTACGATGAGTCCTTATGGATGCTGGATCTGCAGTGGCAGATGTTACTCTCGCATGGAGAGTGTATCGTAGAATAACAATCACTTGGGAGAGGTCCCAACTTTAGTGTTGAGGATGCTCTACGATGAGTCCTCATGGACGCCATAGAATAACACTCGTTTGGGAGTGGTCCTAGCTCTAGTGCTGAGGATGCTCTATGATGAGTCCTTACGGACAACAGGTCCTGCATTCACATGCAGACGAGATCTACATTCAGTTGTAGACGATTCAGCTGGTCGATATTAGGGACCCTCCTCGTTAAGGTGGAGTAGGTTGACGAAGGATTGCATCATCCTTTGACTCATGTCCTAAAGTGATAGGGATTGATCATCCCGCAAAGAGATCATGTGTTTTGCAGGTAGTGTTGCAGCAAAGGATCAAGAAGATTGAAGTGATGCGGCAAAGGATCAAGAAGATCGAAGTGCCGTTGCAAAGGATCAAGAAAATCGAAGTGATGCTGCAAAGGATCAAGAAGATCGAAGTGCCGTTGCAAAGGATCAAGAAGATCGAAGTGATGCTGCAAAGAATCAAGAAGATCGAAGTGCTGCTGCAAGGGATCAAGAAGATCAAAGTGCTGCTGCAAAGGATCAAGTGATCGTATACCGCAGAAGATGAAGACTCAGTGCTGAAGAAGACAATGTACCAGCACTGAAGACATTTAAGAGTAACTGTTCCAGTTGCTGATTGTGAAAACTTCCTATGAAGTATAGATGTATTACCTCGATAGTGCTAAAGATGCTCTCTCTCGTTACTCCTATAGTTGATGATGATGTTGTCAGTAGAATACCCTTCTCGTTAAGGGGGAGTGTTGAATATTGTAACTTCAAAGGATATTCTAAATGTATTTTACTGATGTATCCCAAGGGAGATGTTATTATTCCTCCGTCGGGATGTTACTATTGTAATTGGTCATCATAAAGTCATGAGGTCAAGCCTCCATTGTAAGTCGGGTCATTAGTACCCTAATGAATATAATAAAATACTGTTTTGTGATTTCCTAGGTGAAGTCGGCCCAGACAGTTTAGTGTGGCAGACTTGTTTAGGGTTAAAGTCAATTGACAAAAAGAGTATAAATAGAGTGGCTGTGCTTCTCATTTCAACACAGACACACTCACTTGTGTAGCGCATAGGAGAGAGAGAGAGACATACCACAAGGAGGAGGATTACATGTTTTTGGGGTTTATCTTATACATCTTATACAGAGGAAGTTTTGTTGGGTTTTCTTCCCCTTAAGTGTTTCCCAGCATAAATCTGTGTCTTTCTTGTGATTGTGTTTCTTTCAGTGATTCTGCATATGCTACTGTTGCGAATTTGGATTAAACACTAATGATATTTGGTCTAGCATATGAAATCTTAACATTCTACACTTTAGGTATGCTCTTCTCTAACACAAGGGGGGATCCCCTAAGTTAGGTTTGTTAAGACTATATGACAAGGAGGTTGAAGGTGATGTGAAGAGATAGCTTGGCAAAACATACTTTTGTCTTTTGTAGTATAAGAAAGTGACGGGAGGATCAAGAGACTAGTGCCAATCCAAACAAAGGCAAATGGAGTCAAGAAGCCAATCCAAGTGGGCAAGTCGATGAATGGTTAAGACAACAAGTGCCAGTAAAGCGTGCCATAATGAAGCCCTAGCATATTGAAAATGATTGTATTAAATAGACTAAGAGGGCCCAAAAAGGTGCCACATCAAAACTTTGCAAAATGTCGTGTGACCTATGTTATCCACTTATTTGTACCTTAGTTGGATTAGCTGAAGAGCCGCCAGTTGACAAACATGTCCAATGTCTGATTCCAGTGTATCAGTTAATCCGTCTTCATGTCTAGCCAATATTGGCTAGCCAGTTTTTGATTTGAATAATTTTGACCAAGGCCTCGCGGGGTTTGTAATAAAATGTGCTAGTAGGGTATTTTTGAGTGGTTCGGTCTCCTGAGACGTAGAATCTCAAATAAGATATTCCAAGGAGTTTTTTGCCCCTGACAATTATGCTTTGCCTTTAGCTGAGTATAATTATCGAGGTTTTCTCCTGCTTCCTCCAAAGCTGGAATGCTCGATGTTGAATTCTGGGCCTTGGGGGGTTATTAGAGCCCAACTGAGTGTTATAAAATGTTCGGT